>CANTUR010000273.1:600000-1099592 GCA_947683625.1 Mallotus nudiflorus
GCTATCTAAGTCTTTTCTTAATAAAAGAGTTACTGGCCAAGACAAACATAATAGTCTGAAAGAGTTTCAGTGCTAGAAAGAGTTTCCAGTATTTGTTGTGTTTTAATCAAAAGATAAAACTTAAGATGTGGTCATATGATATAACTATTAGATTTTGACTAATCCTTGACTATAGGCTATATCGGGATCTTCTAATGGAGGGATTTTAGTGCACAATAATTATAACCAAAGGGTTCATGTGAATTAATAAATACATTCATATCTAATTGGGTAGTTGTGATATCGATGCTAGGGGTCACTCATAACTTATAAGAACTCAATGTGAATAATTAGGATTTTCACATTTAGACTTGAAAGTAGTTTCAAATAATGTCAAGTGTTGATATTATTTTCTCATTGCCAACTAGACATGAACCTAGTAAGTCACACCTATAAGGTTTTACCAAATCTCTTTAACTTAATCTCATTATTGATTAAAAAGTTTAACCAATTAATTGAGATTAATAAAATTGGATTTTTGCTTAAGGCAATGCTTTTAGCATATCAGGAAATCTAATTCCAATGAAAGGTTTAATTATTAATTTATGCTTAATTAATATGAGATATTAATTAAGATAATAAATTAATAATGTGTATATGTTGTTTTCTTAATTACTTAGACTAATGGCCCAAGTGTCATAGACCTAAGCCCAAAAGTGTTTTGGACTAAAGATTAGACCAAGTAATTGAACAAGCCCACTCAATGCATTTATGTCCATTTAGTTTATGAAATGGGTTTTAGGTTAAGATTTGGCCCAATGAATTTAAATCCACTTGACTAATGCCATGGGCTTTGGGTCCAGAGTTAGCCTAATGCTTATAAGTCCATTTGGTAATGGATTGGGTTTTTGGATTAAGAGTTTATCCAATTGTTTAAGCCCAAATCCATTAAGATAGTATTTGATTTTATTAAATCAAATAAATATATGGATTTAATTGACATGTGTAAGTCCAAGGTAATGTAGAGTATTACAAGAGTTATGATCTCTACATCCTCCATTTTTTGACACTAGTGACTTATTTAATTGTTAATTAATTATGACAAGTGGATTATAGGTCATGTCACTAATCTCTACTTTAATCTCTAGCCAAGTATATCTAAAAGCATATGTTTGATATTAATTATTGGTTGGTGAAGAGAAGAAAGTGTAGAGACATAAGAGATAAAAATCATATTACAAAACCTAGAGCTCTTAAGAGGATCATAAGAAGAAAACTTTAGTGGTCAAAGGGAGAGGATTCAAGCTTCTTATTGATTAAGATGAGGAAGAGATTTGCTAAATCTTGGTGTTTCAAGCTAGAGGTCTTATAATTGGGAGACTCAAGGTTGATTCAAAAGTTATATCAAAGGTGTACTAACCATTATGGTAGATTTTTATGGTCTACACTAACCTTAGGATACTAGTAAGTTTTTCTTAAAACTTATAATTCCTTGGTTGTTAACTTATTGTATTTGTGTTGGTTTTTAGTTATCTATATGTTTAATGCAAATTGGATCCTAGGGACTAGAATTCCTAATGAAGTTAAGGGATGTGCTGAGAAATTTTTGAAATTTACTCCAATTAGGATTTGATTCCTAATTGCATAATTCATTCCTAATAGAAGTTCCTTTCTTTGTGTTTGGATTTCTGGTGAGACCATGGTTCCTTTGCCAAAGCAATGGCTCTATTGTTGTTACAATAGTGAGGAATCGGGGACTCAAAGGAAGGAACAACTTCTAGTTCAGTAATGAACTTCTTAATCTAAACAACTTTTTAGCAACATTTGATGTAGCTATATATTTGACTTATGTAGTTGAATCATTAGTGACGCCTTACTTGGAAGTCTTCTAACTCACTACACCCCCATTATAAATGAAAACAAACCAAGAGATAGATTTTCTATCATCAATATATGATTAGAAATCTAAATCTATGAATCCATGCATTTTTAAATAACCTCCTCCATAAGTTGAAATCAAATCTTAAGTCCTTCTCAAGTACTTAAAGATTTACTTAACTGCTATCTAGTGTTCCAAATCTGGATTGAATTGAAACATGCTAGTAACACTAACAGGGGTAACATCAGGCCTTATACACAATATAGCATACTTTAAGCTTCCTATAGTCAAAGTATAAGGAACTTTGGCCATTTGCTCCATTTTGTGTCTTAGGTGATACACCCTTGGATAAATGGATACCATGCCTAAATGGTAATAATCCTCTCTTTGAATCAAGCATATTGAACCTCTTCAACACCTTTTCCAAGTAAATAATTCATGATAAACCTATCATTCTTTTCAATCTATCTCTATAGACTTCAATGCCAAGAATACAGGTAGCCCCCCTTAAGTCTTTCATGGAGAAAGGTGTACACAACCATAGTTTCACATTTGTAAGCATGCCAATATCATTCCCAATTAATAAAATATCATCCATATACAATACAAGGAAAGTGAGTTGGCTCCAACTAACATTCTTAAATATATAAGGCTTATCCTCATTCTTTATAAAACCAAATGATCGTATAGCTTCATCAAAATGACGACTCCAACTCCTTGAAGTTTGCTTTAGATCAAAAATATATCTATTAAGCTTAAACACTTTAGAACCTTCCTTAGATTCATAACCTTTAGGTTGTTCCATTTAAATCCCTTCCTCAACAAAACCGTTAAGAAAAGTAGTTTTGAAATCCATTTGCCAAATCTCATAATCATAATGTGTAGTAATGGCAAGTAGTACCTGAATGGATTTAAGTATGGGTATTGGTGAGAAGGTCTCCTCATAGTCAACCCCTTGCCTTTGGAAAAACCCTTTTGCTACAAGCCTTACTTTGTAGGTATCAACCTTTCCATCTACACCAATCTTTCTCTTGAAGATCCATTTACAACCTATAGGTATAATACCTTCAGGTGGATCAATAAGTGTCCAAACTTGGTTTGCATACATGGAATCCATTTTGGATTTCATTGCTTCAAGCCATTTAAAATAATCTTTATTTGATAAAGCCTCTTCAAATGTTGTAGGATCATTATCATGATAGTCCTCTTTATACATACGCAACTCTTGCATATCATGTAGAAAATAGTATCTCTTTAGTGGATGAGATACCCTACCTAACTTTCTAGGATTTAGTGTGATGATATTTTTAGTAGGATCAGACTCAAGGGATTGATCAATATTCATATGATAAACTTGACTTCATCATTAAAAGACTTCTTTTCTAATGCTATCTTCCTTCCTTTACTACCTTCTTAAAGAAACTCTTTCTTAAGAAAAATGGCATCTTTGCTTATAATAACAACTTATTGTAGGAAGATAAAAATAATACCCTAAACTATCTTTAGGATATCCTATAAATCTGCCTTGAATTGACCTTGCATCTAATTTTTCTATTTTTAACCTTTTAATATAAGCTAGGCATCCCCAAATCTTAACATGTTTAAGACTTAACACCTTACAATGCCATATCTCATATGGTATGGTAGAAACAAACTTATATAGAATATGATTTAATATGTAAACGGCAATTTGAAATGCAAAACCATAAAAGAAAGTAGGCAAATCTGTACAACTCATCATTGATCGAACCATACCCAATAAAGTTTGATTCCTCCTTTTAAACACACCATTGAGTTGAGGTGTTATGGGTGGAGTTAGTTATGATATAATGCCATGTTCCTTAAAGAACTCCACAAACTTGGTACTTAAGTATTCACTGCCTCGATATTATTAAAGGATTTTAATAATTTTCCCCATTTGGTTCTCTACTTAGACCTTGAATTCCTTAAACTTTTCAAAGGATTCATTTTTATGTTTCATCAAATATAAATGTCTAAACCTTAATAGATCATCTATAAAGGTAATGAAGTAGTAGAACCTGCCTCTTGCCATTTGGTTGAATGGCCCACATACATCACTATATATGACTTCCAAAATTTCTTTAGCTCTTTCCATTTATCCAACACAAATGGTGACTAGGTCATATCCTTGGATACATGCCTCACAAGTCGGATTGGATGCAGATTCAAGATAACTCAAGATTCCCATCCTTTCCAACTTTGTGATTTTGTCATCCGCAATATGACCTAATCACAAGCGCCATAGACATTTTGGATTAGAGGCATTATTAATTAGTATTGTATTCACAACATTCAAATTGGTTGGACAATGATTGTTATTGGATTTAATATCAACATAATAAAGACCATATAATACATAACCCATGTCAACTATCTCATTATCAAAATAGTGAGTACATACATCTCTTTCAAATAAAAACTTATAACCTTTTCTAGTCATACTAGAAATAGAGATGATGTTTCTTATAAGCATTAGGTATATATAAAACATTATTCAATAACAAAACATGATTATATATGTCAATAAAGGTGGTTCCCATATCTTTAGCAGCAACACTTGGTCCATCTCTGAGCATTAAAGTCACCTTATTTGACTCTAACCATCTTTCACTTGCTATATCCTGCAAGGAAGAACTTATGTGAGAACTAGCACCGGTATCCAATACCTATGCCTTAGATGAGCTCTTAGAACATTTAGAAATAAATAAATTATAGAAAGTCTCACATTCTCCAATCTCGTCCTTTCCTTTAGTCTGAAGAGACTTAAGGAACTTTGGACAATTTCTTTTCCAATTTCCCTCTCCATAATAAAAGAAACACTTTCCCTTATTGGTGTTCTCAACCTTCTCTTTGCCTTTGTTCTTACTCACACCTCTCAAAGCTTTAGGAACTTTTCCCTTAGCTTTCTTGCTTTTGTTGCCCTTACTCTTCTTTGTCCTACTAGAAGAGACAACCAAAGCTACATCCTTTTTATTCTCATTATTAATATCATTTTGGGCTATCAAAAGCATGTTTAACAGTTCCACAAGGGTGCATTCAATCTTATTAATATGGAAATTTGTAATAAATTGCCCAAATGAGTCCAAAAGGGATTGTAAGATCAAATATATTTGAAGTTAAGCATCCATTATAAAATATAGACTCTCAAGTTCCTCAATGGAATGACTCATAGAATTTATGTGTGCTCCAACATCATCGCCTTCCTTCATTTTAGCATGGAAATGCCAATTAGATACCTCATATCTAGCGATCTTGCTTTGTTCACCAAACAACTCTTATAGGTGAAGTAGGATTTCCCTTGCATTAGTGTACTTCTCATGTTGCCTTTGAATTTCATTGCTCATAGAAGCCCACATAATGCAAAATGCTTGCATATCATCATCTTTCCATTTTTCAAGAGTCATGTTCCTTTTGGGAAGCATTAAGTGGAAGGGGTTTGAGAGGACTTTGTTCCAAAACATTTAAAATGCATTATGAGGCCAATACAACTTTTAGATTATAAAGCCAATCAATAAGATTAGGCATTTCTGCAAAAGCATAATAGGATTGATTACTGTCATGACATTATAATAATAACATTAAATTTGGTCTTTAATTATAATGGTCTCCCATTAGCTTGGCAAATTCTACACTTCCAAAGTAGAAAATAGAAATCCTTTATCAGATGGATTTCTAATGGGTGATGAAGTTCTTAATGAGTTACTAATATTACTCAGGTACACTTTACCATTTTTGGAATATTGGTTCTAATTAAGTGAATAACTCTTATTCATCACATCTCATGTGAGATATCATCAATCCAGCTCATAATGTTACAGGCCTCAGGTACACATTGCCATTTTTGGCCTTTGGCATTAGTTAGGTCTATACCGTTGGATCAGTGAAGTGTATAGACTTGAACACTACATACCTCTGGTATGCCTATTTGCCATTCTTGGTATGCAGTGTGCCTATACACCCATAACATCTCATGCTTAACAATAACACTACATGAATCTCTTGGATCTCATATACATCCCTATATATCTATAGCCTATGCATATAGTCTAAAACCATGTGAGTTATTGCTCTAATGGAGAGCCTAGACCTAAATTTGATTTGGAAGATTTTTAGGTCTTTATTTGCGGTATCACTTTGCACATTAGCCATTTTACATTGCATATATCACATATATACATCATATGGCATTCTACACATATCACATATGCATATAATTTATTGCATCCAATTACATATCTCATATATGCATATTGCATGTTTTAACATATATATCACATATATACATTGAACATGCATAATGAATGCATAAATATATAATGATCATTGGTCTTTTACAAACCTATTCTAAGTCTTAAAATAAATTACATTGCCTCCATCTTGATGGATCTCCCACTTGAACTCTTCAAGCTCCATTTCACAGCTCTTGTAATGTATAACCATTCCTTGGCATTCCAAAGTGAATATTACAACTTAGCTCTATGTAATTAACACTAAATTACATAACTAATAATAATAATAACTAATTATTACAAACTTAGGATGTAATTTAAAGACTATGATCATTCCATACATGTATGTCAAACAAAAAACATTAATTTTGAAGGCTTAAGAATCCTAAAGAGGGATTTGGACACAACTCGACACCACTATACCAACTTAGGATTGACTCGGCACATGCTGCCTCTATCATGAATCGGCATGCCCATGATGAGTTGGCACGAGCACCCTCTATCACAAGTCAGCACACCCGTGATAAGGTGGCATGACCACCCTTTGTCATGAGTTGGCACGGCCACCCTCTATCATGAGTTGGCACAACTATGATAAGTCAACACAATTATGATAAGTTAGCACAACCACCCTCTGCCATAAGTCGGCATAGCCACTATTTAGCACACACTTAAGGCCATATTTACATATGTTTAGCCATAACACTTACAATAAACATCAATCTCAATCACAAACACTTGTAATTATCAACCAATATAGCATGTATTAAGTGTAAAAAGGAGCTTTGATACCAATGTTAGGAATCAATTATGCTACTTAAACATGAAATGCTAAGTAGGGCAAATTTCAAAATTTTTGCTCAACATAACCCTTGACCTCATCTAGAATTCCAATCCCTAGGATTGAATTTGCATTTAACATATAGCTCATCCACAAACCATCACATATAGAAGAAATTAATAACCTAGGAATTCAAAGTTTTAAGAAAACTTATTAATTCCTAAGGTTGGTCTAGACCATAATTAATTTACTAAAATGGTTGGCTCCTCTGATTCAACTCTTGAATCAACTCTTCAAGTCTCTCAAGTGCAAGACCTCTAACTTGAAATACCAAGCTCTACCAAATCTCCTTCTTGCCTTGATCAAATGGAAGTAAGTATCCTCTCTCAATTACCCTTAATGACTTGCACTTAATGATCCTTGAAAAAGCTCTTAGTTTTTTATATATCTATTTTGTTTATTATGTCTTTACACCTTTCCTTTTCATCTACCACCAATTAATATCTATTATTTTTTAGATATACTTGGCAAGAGATTAAAGTAAAGATTAATGACATGACCCATATGCCATTTAACATAATTAATTAATAATTAAATAAGTCACTAGTATCCAAAATTGGAGGATGTAGATATTACAAGTTTTGTAAATTCTCTACATCACCTAGGACTTACACATGTCAATTAATATCTTAATTAATATTTGATTTAATAAAATCAAATATATCACTTAATAGATTTGGGCTAAACCATTAGGCTAACTTTTGACCTAAATTATGTTCCATCAAATAGGTGGACTTAAATAAGGTAAATGGGGTTTGTCAATCACTTGGTTTAATCTTTATCCCAAAACTCTTTTGGGCCTAGGCCTATAACACTTAGGCCATTAATCCAAGTAAATAAGAAACAACATATGTCGATTATTAATTTAATATCTCATATTAATTAAGCATTAATTAATAACAAAACCTTTTATTGAAATTAGATTTCATGATATGCCAGAATCATTACTTTGAGCAAAATTCCAATTTCATTAATATTAATTAATTGATTAAACTCTTTAATTAATATTTAAATTAAAATAAATAGAGATTTAGTAAAACCTTTGAGGTGTGACTTACTAGGTCCATGTCTGATTGATAATGAGAAGAGAATATCGACACTTGATATTATTTAAAACTCCTTTCAAGTCTAAATGTGAGAATCCAATTATTCACATTTAGTTCTTAAAAGTTGTGAGTGACCCCTAGCATCGATATCACAACTACCAAATTAAAAATGAATGTATTCATTAATTTATAAGAACCCTTTGGTCATAATTATCATGCACTAAAATCCCTTCATTAGAAGATCTCGATATAGCCTAGAGTTAAGGATTAGTCAAACTCTAATAGCTATATCATGTGACCTCATCTCAAGTTCTATCTCTTGATTAAAACACAATAACTACTAAAAACTCTTTCTAGCACTGATACTCCTTTAGACTATTTTGTATGTTATAGCCAGGAAATCTTTCATTATGAAAAGACTTAGAAAGTATAGGATCTTATCCTAATTTACTCTAGGTAATGAATTCCATCTTAGTCAAACACTCATCCCTGCATTTAACTGACTAGAGCCACCATATGTCATATACCCATGTGTGAATAACACAAGTATGTAAATGGTAACAAACTCTAACCATTTAAATGTGGATGGCTGTGTCACCTTAGGTCAAAGGACTATATGCACCATTATAACCCAAATTATGATCATTGATAATAAGTGAATATCCATGTGATCACATATTTAGCATCACTATTGAATCCACCATCACATGAATATTCACATGTCTATTATGATATATCAAGTAGCATAAGACTCACTGCCTCCCACTATTAGTATCATATACTATTCAAGAAAAATAGATAAAGGTGATCATCTAATTAATATTACCCAAATATTAATTATACAACTATGAACATTTTATAGCATATGTACTAATTAAGTTTGTAACTCATATTATCAATTCTTAATAATAAATTTATTTAATATAATGCTAAAGGGTAAATACTCAAATAAACAAACTCTTTATTTAAATGAATATTATAGTGCCATATGGGATAATTTATGATGTCATTATACATAACAAGAATGGCACTAGGGTACATCGATGCTAACACCTGAGTGCCTAACGGACCATCAGTTTTAGTCCTCGTGAAGTCACCCTCGACATCCAAATCAATAAGGATATCCTCCAAACCCTTAGTATTATTAGGGAACTCCATCTTATGCAAAGAAAAAAATTCAAAAGCAAAAATGGAGCAGAAAACACTCAAAACTCAAAAGTGGTCAAGAAAAGGTGAAAAACACTTAGAGAAGACTAAAAGAATCCTCCTTGAGCCTAAAAAATGAGCATCTATACAGACTAAGAGAAGAGAAGGCATATGAAAAGGAGCCAATCATGTGATCATGCACTTAATATGTGACCACATGCTCCACACGAGCAGGTAGGTACACTTCTCCCCTTCATATGTTCCTGTGCAATTACATGCACACTTTGAGACTTTGCACACTTACTATTTTCACATGGTCTTGGATTTTTTGTTTAAGGTTGGTACAAGTGTTTATGGAATGGCCAATAACTTAGTGAAATTTGTAATAACTATTCAGGTTATATCTTGGGGTGTTTAGATTTAGTGGTTTGGAAAAGGTAAGGGTTCAGAGCAAGCCTTTTTGTACTAGATGGTCTAGGACTTTTAAAAGAGGTTGGTTGAAATTTAAGAATCTCCTTGGTTGTTAAACTGCATGTACTTTTATAGCTTAGCTAGTACTTCCTTATTGTGTGCCCCTAGTTAGGTAGTTTTGAGTTCTAATGCCTCTAAAGCTCCTCTTCTTCTCACTTTCAATCTCTTCAGCTTGCAAACCATCACCATAAAGGTCCATAAAAGTCTTAGGGTTGATCATTTGCAACCTTTCAACTAAATTAGGTGACACATTGCAAAGTATCATCCTAACTTGATCTTTCTTATCTAACTTATTTTTCATTAATCCTAACTTACTCATGAATCTAGTAAGGAAATCAAAAAATGATTCATTAGGTTTCTACTTAGTTAGTTAAAAATCCCTAATAGATACCTCCAACCTAGTGTTATAATCATATTATTTCAAGAAAGCAGTACATAATTCTCTACAATTAGCCCATACAAATTTTTCTAACCCATGGTACCAATTCACAGCCATTCCCTCTAAGGATAATAAAAACAACTTAGTGAATACTATTAATGGGGCTTTAATAGTGCTCATAGTTCTTGTATACTGACTAAAGTGGATCCTTAGATCTCCAGTTCATTAAACTTCTACAATTGGAGCATTTTAAATTTCTTAGGCAATTTATCCCCTTCTATTTGAAATGTATCATCTAAATCAAATGAATATCACACGCCTTGTCCTCTTATCAATTCCTCCATCTCAGACATATTTTGAGTCAATGCTTATATCTGCTTGGACTTATTATCTTAGACCAATTCAAGTGATTCCCTCTTTGCTTTCTCTACCATGTAGTTTTCAACATTCTCAAGCTTCACTTTAGTAGCAAGTGGGTTTCTAGCAATAGGTTGGCCTCTAACATTAACAATAGGAGTAGGAGCAACAAGTGTAGGTGTAGGAGCAGCAGGTGGAATAGTTGCAGCATTGGGTGCTTATTCAATTATAGGTGGTGGAACAACAGTAATAGGTGGCATTAATCAAACTAAGGCTTATCTCAATTCATCTTGCATCATGGCTCTCATGTCATCCATCAAAGCTCCCTTAATGTCTTTTAAGGTCTAGTTTCCTCCTTATTGTTGTTCTATTTCTACCTACTTGGTTAGAGTTAATTCAACTTCCAAGTAAAGTGGATTAATAAGACTTTTCTCTAAACTTCAAAGGATCTCTTTAGCTACTTATGTTGGACTCAAATCGATTCTCACTAGTCTGCCTCTTTTTCATTCCCAAATATATGAAGACCTAAATGAATCTATGATGGTTATTGTAATACCCTATATATATTTATTTAAATAAAGGGATTTTAAATAGTGTTACTAATAAGTACTTTTACATTATATTATATTTATGTTAATATTAATTTTAGGGTTACTAATTTAGGTGAGTATTATTTGTTTATTTTCTAAAATTTCATTGTCTATTATTATCATTATTATTATTATTGCTATTTAAAATGATATTAAATTTTAAGGCTATGCATGTGTGCCTATAGATAAATATACATATATGTATACATATTGGTAGGTTGTATACTATATATATGCATGTATATGTCTATACATATATAAACATATATATGTATGTGTACATCTATATGTCATACATATATATATATATATATATATATATATATATATCTTTATAAGCTATAGAATAAAGTATATTATATATATATATATATATATATGTATATATATATATACACCCGTACATACCTATATATATATATATACATATCTATATACATATATATATATATATATATATACATACACTCATCAAACACCCACCAAACTCCCTCATCCTGCCCGTCCCCCATCCTCACCCAGCCCTCTCCGCTGCTGCTGATTCTTCTTCTTCTTCTTCTTCTTCTTCTCTTCTCACCTGGTAGCTGCTCTTCTCTTCCTCGCGCAGCAGCTTCTTCCTCTCCTCGTGCAGCAGCAGCCCTGCATCTCGTCTGCACAGCTTCGACACTCGGTTGTGCCATCTCCTGGAAGTGTCCACCAGCCCCTCGCCTCCATGTGAGCAGCCTCATCTTCCCCATCTTCACCGACGGCAGCAAGTCCTCCCCCCTGCTCTGTTTCCGCTGCTTGAAGGTGAGAGATGCTCACCTGTTTTCTTTCTTTTCTTCCTTCAATTTTCTGCTCGATCTTGGCAATTCTAGGATGATTAGTGTTGGTTAGCATGTATTTGAGTTGATTTAAATTTTCTTGGATTTTTGGTAGTTAAATTGCATTTACAGAAATTTAGTTGATGTTCATTTGGTTATTTAGATAGTTATTTAGCTATAATTAGCAATTAGGGAGATTATTATTGATTATTTTTTAGCAAATAAAATTTATTGAGATTTTAGGTAATTATTTTGATTTTTTTTTAGTGAATTTTGGAATTTTAAAACTATTTTAGGAATTTTCGAGAATTAATCATCTAAAATAGTAAATAATAATGTTAATTGACTTTTTGGAGATATTAAGTGTTGAAATTAAGTTTAGGGTAAAGTAGATAATTTTAAGAAGATTATACAAATTTTCTAGGAATTTTTATGCTTTATGTCAAAATATAATAATTAGACTAATTTTGAAACTTTGGGTTAAATAGGTAATGAAATTTGATAAATGAGGTTATTAGTGAATAATATGAATTTTAGAACTCAAATCATAATTTTTGAGACTTTTATACTATTTTTATAACTATATTTGAGTTTATGCCAAATTTGATTTTTAGGGTAAATAATATTTTTGGGAGGAATTTGTTGGTTAATTAAATGTTTTAATTACATTAAGAAAATGTATTTTGAGAAAATGAATTTTTGACATGATTAAATAGTTTTTAGGAATTATTTTTAGTAGTAAAAGCTCATTATGTAAATTATGTATTTTAGGGGGGTAAAAATGTAATTTTACACTAAATATGATAAATATATATATATATATTTTTTAATTAGTTTTATTAATAATTAAAGGGTTTAGATAATTTTTATAAATTAATTGACATAATTCCCTAAGTAATGTAAATTTTGAATATCAAATTCCCAATATATATATATATATATATATATACATATAATACATTGCACTAGTTTTAATTTGGGCTATAATTATAATTTTAATATGGTTGAAATACAAATTTAAATTGCTCAATTTTGAATAATGGAGATTTTGTATAATTTTTATCTATTCTAATATGTATGTATGTGATATATGTATTTAAGAAACACATATTATTAAATTGTGATATTTTATTTGAGTTGTGATCTCGGTCGGGGCAAATTGTATTTTAGGAGCCCGACTCGAGTGTGGATGGTTTTGAAAATTAGAAGTGCATTTTCTATGCAGGTCTGGCTCTACCTTTGGTAGAGAGATGTCCGTTTTACAGAGGAGACTCTGCCAAAATTTCGGTAGATTTTCTCGTAAAACGTGATATCCGTAGAAAAATGTCTACCGTTAATTAGGTTAAATCCTGTCTGTCGAGTCAGTTTGGAATTTCATTGCTTTGTTGATTTTTGGTTTCGATTTCCATAGTCATATTTTAAAGGTCGATTATTATTTTCCTTTAGATCATTTCGGAGCAGAAGCCGTGAGGCCGAGGCAGACGCGTGGTCGTCAGCCTTCACATTCATCCTGTAAGTCAGTAGAACGATCTGTGCGTGTGTTTATGTAAAAATGCATGCGCCCGTATTTTATTACATTGATTACATGATTTATTTAATTTAATGCTATTATTTAAGATTTAAACGCATTTTATTTATTTAAAATCGATTTCGAGAAATTTTGGTAGAACGGGCTACCTGGTGGGCTTCACCAGGCCTATGTGCACATGGTAGAGATTGAGAGATGGATCCGATATATATATGATTGGTGAATGCTAAACTGGGACGGGTGCCTCGGTGGAAGCCTTTGCTCTCGGGGACCGCTAGTGATTTGTAAGGTTAAATTGGACTGGGATGGGTGCCTCGGTTGATGCCTTTGCTCTCGGGGACCGCCAGATCCATATATTTGGATTAAGTGAATGACTACGGCTTGGTGCCTCGGTTGATGCCCTTGCTCTCGGGGACCGGTAGTCTAGTTGGAATAAGTGGGCCCGGTTGGCCATTTAGACTTGGGTCTAGGGTTCTGCCGAGATTTTTCAAAGCTATAATTATATATATTATAAATTATTTTCACTATAAAAAATATATAGTTTTCAAAAAGGTTTTCAAACCGTACAGCTCTTTTATTGACTTACTAAGTGAGGTCTGATTCCCCTCAATTTATTTTTTTTTTTTCAGGAGCTTGGGAGTTCGACCTCAGACTACCTCTACGCCGGATTTCTTCTTTACCGGCTATTTTACGTAGGTCATTATAAGTTGTACTGTGTATTAATCTAGGATGCTGCAGTAGTATATGTATTGAGAATTTGTATGGTTTAACCAAATTATGTAGCTTATCTGTACGAAATACATTTATGTATATGACGTAAACTCAATTTATAATATAAGATGTTGAATCGTATTTTTATTAAACTGTTAAATTTGTGTAATTTGAGAAAAATCAGTTTGATAATATGTTCTGTTTTTAATTAAAGTAAAGATATGAATGGTTTTATTTTTCTTTTCCTTTAGGATTACTACGGGTTTCGGTGGCTTTATGCCTACCCATTCCCTAGTGCCGGTCACGTGCCCTCGGGTTCGGGTCGTGACAAAGTTGGTATCAGAGCCTAAGTTCGATTAATTGTCTATGTCTGTCTTTCTATGTAACTACTACAGCTTTAGGATTGATAATTGTCTTTGAGATGTTCTTGTATCTAATTCCGCGTTGCTTTAAATCTTCTTACCCCGTTTTAAATTCAATTTTCCTTGTCTTCCTTTCAGAATGAGGCGTGTGCATACCGACCCTGATGCTGACCCGACCCTTAGTCTAGATGAGCAGTCTGTGCACGATGAGGCTCCCCTTCCTGCTCCACGTTGTAGGGGCAGAGGTAGAGGTAGAGGTCGAGCCACGGTAGCTGCAGCTGAGATACCTGATCAGCAGCCAGTCGAGCCTGAAGCCCCAACTGTTGACCCTACAGCCTTTGCAGCTGGACTGACAGGGATTAATCAAGGTCTACCAGCATTGAATCAGGCGATGCCCTTTGTACAGCAGATGCTTCAGCAGAGGAACCAGGGTATGTCAGACACTGAAGCAGCCCTTCTTTATTCTCGGATTGGTAGAGTTTCTTTCGACGGTACGGGTGATGCCTTAGACTTTATTAATGCGATTGAGGCATGCACCAGGACTGGGCACACGGATTATCAGAGGATTATGATTGTGGAGTTGTCGGTTCAGGCGACAGCTCAGGATTGGTTTATGCAGTCGATTCAGCCATCGATGCACGAGCTGACTTGGCCAGAATTTAAGGACCGCTTTTTGAGATTTTTCTGTCCTCCAGCCACCAGAGATGCCTATAGGTGGCAGCTACTCCACATCATTAGAGGCGATAGGTCAGTGGAGGACTATACCAGAGAGTTTAATAGACTGTCCCGACATGCGGAAGATATCAGGAGGGATCCTTACAGAGCAGTGGAGCTGTACGTTACTGGATTAGGACCCGCTTTTGTTGGTATGCATACCGAGGACCGCACCTTGGAGAGTGTGATTGAGGAGGCCCGTTTGATAGAGAGGCGACATATCCGCCAGGGCACTATGATGGATCCTTATATGATCGGGGGCAGTGGTCATGGTGTAGCTCCCGGGTACCAGTAGCCAGCATTTCACATCGACAGTTCGAGTCAGCAGGCTGCGGGTAGTTCTCAGCAGAGTGGTAGGAGGTCCAGGACTCACAGAGTTGGCCGACATGGATATGCTTCAAACAGGAGAATCGGTAGGAGTCACAGATTCGGTGCAGGAGTTAGTAGCAGTAGTAGTGGGCAGAGTACCGGGCAGAGTAGTTCTGGGTCTGGAGCTAGTGCTTGTGCGAGTTGTGGACGATTTCATCAGGGCCCATGTCATATGTTGACGGGCGCTTGCTTTAGGTGTGGGCAGGTTGGACACCTTGCCAGAGCTTGTCCCCACTCCGGATACCAGCCACAGTACGTTCAGGGTTCGTCTTCCTCAGTGGCTCAGCCCTACTATCCGATGCCTCAGCAGTATCGAGCACCCACACAGCCACAACAGAGACCGCCTCAGCATATGAATCAGCAAGGTCGAGGTTCAGTTGGTAGACCTAGTGGACGTGGTTTTGCGCAACCTTCGACTTCTCAGCAGGCAGGTCGTGGTCAGGCTCGAGTGTTCACTTTGACACCACAGGATGCTCAGACTTCGAATGCAGTGGTAGCAGGTATTCTTTCAGTCTGTGCATGCGATGCTAAAGTGTTATTTGATCCCGGTGCTTCACATTCCTTCATTTCTCCTGTGTTCGCTTCGAGAATCGAGTGGCAGCCTTCTAGGTTGTCCTTACCTCTATCTGTTTCGACTCCTCTTAGTGACGAGTTAGAGACAGATGTTTTCTTTCCTTTGTGTCCGGTGGCAGTTGATGGTAGAGAACTATTGGCGGACTTAGTATTGCTCGATGTACTGGAATTCGATGTCATTCTGGGCATGGATTGGTTGTCGAGGTATTATGCCTTTGTGAATTGTAGAGAGAAAGAAGTGGTATTCAGGATCAGGTGAAGAAGAATTCTGTTTCAAAGGTGAAAGGAGCTCCATGCCTCATAATCTCATTTCTGCCATTACAGCCCAGAAGATGCTTAGAAGGGGTTGTCAGGGATACTTGGCAATGGTAAGAGATGTTGAGAAGGAGAACATGGCAATTGATCAGGTGCCAGTGGTGTGTGAATTTTTGGATGTCTTTCCTGAAGAATTACCAGGATTACCACCAGACAGAGAGATAGAGTTCTGTATCGATGTCATACATGGTACGGATCCTATTTCTATGCCACCTTACAGAATGGCACCAGCTGAACTGCAGGAGCTGAAAGAGCAGTTGCAGGAGTTGCTTGATAAGGGTTTCATCAGACCCAGTACATCACCTTGGGGTGCTCCGGTGTTGTTTGTGAAGAAGAAAGATGGTAGCCTTCGACTTTGTATCGACTACAGGCAGTTGAATAAGGTCACCATCAAGAACAAGTACCCACTTCCGAGGATCGATGATCTATTTGATCAACTTCAAGGTGCTACATGCTTTTCTAAAATAGACCTACGATCCGGGTATCATCAGTTGAGAATCAGAGGAGGTGATGAGCCCAAGACAGCCTTTCGAACAAGATATGGCCATTATGAGTTTTTAGTAATGTCCTTTGGGTTAACTAACGCTCCAGCAGCCTTTATGGACTTGATGAATCGGGTATTTAGGCCATACTTGGATCGGTTTGTGATAGTTTTCATTGATGACATTTTGGTTTATTCTAAGAGTGAGGCTGAGCATGTGATGCATCTGAGAAGGGTACTTCAGACCTTAAGAGAGCATAGATTGTATGCCAAGTTCTCAAAGTGCGAGTTCTGGTTATATCAAGTGGCATTTCTAGGCCACGTGGTTTCTCGAGATGGCATACAGGTGGACCCTAAGAAGATAGAGGCTATTATGGAATGGCCAAGGCCAACTACAGTTAAGGAAGTACGGAGTTTCCTGGGTCTAGCAGGCTATTACAGAAGATTTGTGAAAGACTTCTCTAGAATTGCTGCACCTTTGACAAGGTTGACCCAGAAGAATGTTAAGTTTGTATGGACGGACAAATGCGAAGAGCATTTCCAACTATTGAAGAACTTGTTGACGTCAGCATCGATTCTAACTTTACCCTCTGGAAATGAAGGTTATACAGTATATTGTGATGCTTCCAGAGTAGGATTGGGCTGTGTGTTGATGCAAAGTGGCCAAGTGATTGCTTATGCTTCGAGGCAGTTGAAGAAGCACGAGCAGAACTATCCTACTCACGACTTAAAGATGGCAGCCGTGGTGTTTGCTTTAAAAATATGGAGGCATTACTTGTACGGAGTGACATGTGAGATATACACAGATCATAAGAGCTTGAAATATATTTTCCAGCAGAGGGACTTGAATCTGAGGCAGAGGAGATGGATGGAACTTCTTAAGGATTATGATTGCTCTATTTTATACCATCCAGGCAAGGCGAATGTTGTTGCGGATGCCTTGAGTAGGAAATCAGCAGGCAGCCTTGCCCATATTAGCACAGAGAGAAGGCCCATTATCCAGGAGTTACATGGATTAGTTGATGAGGGGTTGCAGATGAAAGTTACCCGAAAGTGCCTCTTTGCTCAATTCAGTGTACGGTCAGTATACTTGGATCGGGTGAAGGCAGCTCAGAGCAGAGACCCCCAGTTACAGAGAATCATGTATGAAGTGCAACAAGGGCAGTCACGGGACTTTGTAATTGACAAGGAAGGTATATTGTGGTTGGGCACTAGGATTTGTGTGCCAGATGTTGATGACTTGAGAAAGGAGATCATGGAAGAAGCACATTTTTCTGCATATAGTGTTCATCCGGGTTCTACCAAGATGTATCATAATCTGAAAGATACATATTGGTGGAATGGAATGAAGAAGGACATTGCAGAGTTTGTATCCAGGTGCTTGACTTGCCAGCAAGTAAAGCTTGAACATCAGAGACCCTCGGGACTGTTGCAACCTATGCCAATTCCTGAATGGAAATGGGATATGATAGCCATGGATTTCGTGACTGGACTACCTCGAACTACTGGAGGTTATGACGCTATTTGGGTGATTGTTGATAGGTTGACTAAGTCAGCACACTTTCTACCTATAAAGAAGACGTACTCCACTGATAGACTGGCAAGACTTTACGTCAATAGAATCGTTTGTCTACATGGGGTACCTGTGAGCATAGTGTCGGATAGAGGAGCCACTTTTACCTCAATCTTTTGGCAAGAATTACACAAGGCCTTGGGTACCAGATTGGACTTCAGTACGGCTTTCCACCCTCAAACAGACGGTCAGTCAGAGAGGACCATCCAGACGTTAGAAGATATGTTGAGGATGTGTGTAATGGATTTTGGAGGACAATGGGATTCACACTTGCCACTGATTGAGTTTGCCTATAACAACAGCTATCATGCTAGCATTGAGATGGCTCCATATGAGGCACTATATGGTAGGAAGTGTAGATCACCTTTGTGTTGGGAGATTGGAGAGAGGCAGTTAACGGGACCAGAGTTGGTGCAGATCACATCAGAGAAAGTCCCCATTATACAGCAGAGATTGAAGATAGCCTTTAGTAGACAGAAGAGCTACGCTGACCCCAGAAGGAAGGATGTATCCTTCATGGTTGGAGACATGGTGTTCCTGAAGGTGTCTCCAATGAAAGGAGTTATGAGATTTGGCAAGAAGGGTAAGCTAGCTCCTAGATACATTGGACCGTTTGAGATTCGGTCTAGAGTGGGTGAAGTGGCGTACAGGCTAGTGTTACCACCAGAGCTATCAAGAATCCATCCTGTATTTCATGTTTCCATGTTGAGAAAATACGTCCCTGATCCGTCTCACGTGCTGCAACCTCAAGCCGTTGAGCTTAGCGACGATTTGACTTACGAGGAATACCCGGTGGCGATTGTGGATCGCCAAATCCGACAGCTGCGGACTAAGGAGATACCGATGGTGAAGGTGTTATGGAGTAACCATTCTGCAGAAGATTGCACCTAGGAAACTGAAGCTGAGATGCGAGTTTCGTTCCTGTATCTCTTTTCTTCTTAGCTTTGTAATTCCTCTTTTCTTTCTTTTCTCGAATTTGAGGACGAATTCATATAAGGAGGAGAGACTGTAATACCCTATATATATTTATTTAAATAAAGGGATTTTAAATAGTGTTACTAATAAGTACTTTTACATTATATTATATTTATGTTAATATTAATTTTAGGGTTACTAATTTAGGTGAGTATTATTTGTTTATTTTCTAAAATTTCATTGTCTATTATTATCATTATTATTATTATTGCTATTTAAAATGATATTAAATTTTAAGGCTATGCATGTGTGCCTATAGATAAATATACATATATGTATACATATTGGTAGGTTGTATACTATATATATATGCATGTATATGTCTATACATATATAAACATATATATGTATGTGTACATCTATATGTCATACATATATATATATATATATATATATATATATATATATATATATATATATATATATATATATATATATATATATATATATGTATATATATATATACACCCGCACATACCTATATATATATATACATATCTATATACATATATATATATATATACATACACTCATCAAACACCCACCAAACTCCCTCATCCTGCCCATCCTCCATCCTCACCCAGCCCTCTCCGCTGCTGCTGATTCTTCTTCTTCTTCTTCTTCTTCTTCTCTTCTCGCCTGGTAGCTGCTCTTCTCTTCCTCGCGCAGCAGCTTCTTCCTCGCCTCGTGCAGCAGCAGCCCTGCATCTCGTCTGCACAGCTTCGACACTCGGTTGTGCCATCTCCTGGAAGTGTCCACCAGCCCCTCGCCTCTATGTGAGCTGCCTCATCTTCCCCATCTTCACCGACGGCAGCAAGTCCTCCCCCCTGCTCTGTTTCCGCTGCTTGAAGGTGAGAGATGCTCACCTATTTTCTTTCTTTTCTTCCTTCAATTTTCTGCTCGATCTTGGCAATTCTAGGATGATTAGTGTTGGTTAGCATGTATTTGAGTTGATTTAAATTTTCTTGGATTTTTGGTAGTTAAATTGCATTTACAGAAATTTAGTTGATGTTCATTTGGTTATTTAGATAGTTATTTAGCTATAATTAGCAATTAGGGAGATTATTATTGATTATTTTTTAGCAAATAAAATTTATTGAGATTTTAGGTAATTATTTTGATTTTTTTTTAGTGAATTTTGGAATTTTAAAACTATTTTAGGAATTTTCGGGAATTAATTATATAAAATAGTAAATAATAATGTTAATTGACTTTTTGGAGATAGTAAGTGTTGAAATTAAGTTTAGGGTAAAGTAGATAATTTTAAGAAGATTATACAAATTTTCTAGGAATTTTTATGCTTTATGTCAAAATATAATAATTAGACTAATTTTGAAACTTTGGGTTAAATAGGTAATGAAATTTGATAAATGAGGTTATTAGTGAATAATATGAATTTTAGAACTCAAATCATAATTTTTGAGACTTTTATACTATTTTTATAACTATATTTGAGTTTATGCCAAATTTGATTTTTAGGGTAAATAATATTTTTGGGAGGAATTTGTTGGTTAATTAAATGTTTTAATTACATCAACAAAATGTATTTTGAGAAAATGAATTTTTGACATGATTAAATAGTTTTTAGGAATTATTTTTAGTAGTAAAAGCTCATTATGTAAATTATGTATTTTAGGGGGGTAAAAATGTAATTTTACACTAAATATGATAAATATATATATATATATATTTTTTAATTAGTTTTATTAATAATTAAAGGGTTTAGATAATTTTTATAAATTAATTGACATAATTCCCTAAGTAATGTAAATTTTGAATATCAAATTCCCAATATATATATATATATATATATATATATACATATAATACATTGCACTAGTTTTAATTTGGGCTATAATTATAATTTTAATATGGTTGAAATACAAATTTAAATTGCTCAATTTTGAATAATGGAGATTTTGTATAATTTTTATCTATTCTAATATGTATGTATGTGATATATGTATTTAAGAAACACATATTATTAAATTGTGATATTTTATTTGAGTTGTGATCTCGGTCGGGGCAAATTGTATTTTGGGAGCCCGACTCAAGTGTGGATGGTTTTGAAAATTAGAAGTGCATTTTCTATGCAGGTCTGGCTCTACCTTTGGTAGAGAGATGTCCGTTTTACAGAGGAGACTCTGTCGAAATTTCGGTAGATTTTCTCGTAAAACGTGATATCCGTAGAAAAATGTCTACCGTTAATTAGGTTAAATCCTGTCTGTTGAGTCAATTTGGAATTTCATTGCTTTGTTGATTTTTGGTTTCGGTTTCCATAGTCATATTTTAAAGGTCGATTATTATTTTCCTTTAGATCATTTCGGAGCAGAAGCCGTGAGGCCGAGGCAGACGCGTGGTCGTCAGCCTTCACATTCATCCTGTAAGTCAGTAGAACGATCTGTGCGTGTGTTTATGTAAAAATGCATGCGCCCGTATTTTATTACATTGATTACATGATTTATTTAATTTAATGCTATTATTTAAGATTTAAACGCATTTTATTTATTTAAAATCGATTTCGAGAAATTTTGGTAGAACGGGCTACCTGGTGGGCTTCACCAGGCCTATATGCACATGGTAGAGATTGAGAGATGGATCCGATATATATATGATTGGTGAATGCTAAACTGGGACGGGTGCCTCGGTGGAAGCCTTTGCTCTCGGGGACCGCCAGTGATTTGTAAGGTTAAATTGGACTGGGATGGGTGCCTCGGTTGATGCCTTTGCTCTCGGGGACCGCCAGATCCATATATTTGGATTAAGTGAATGACTACGGCTTGGTGCCTCGGTTGATGCCCTTGCTCTCGGGGACCGGTAGTCTAGTTGGAATAAGTGGGCCCGGTTAGCCATTTAGACTTGGGTCTAGGGTTCTACCGAGATTTTTCAAAGCTATAATTATATATATTATAAATTATTTTCACTATAAAAAATATATAGTTTTCAAAAAGGTTTTCAAACCGTACAGCTCTTTTATTGACTTACTCAGTGAGGTCTGATTCCCCTCAATTTATTTTTTTTTTTTCAGGAGCTTGGGAGTTCGACCTCAGACTACCTCTACGCCGGATTTCTTCTTCACCGGCTATTTTACGTAGGTCATTATAAGCTGTACTGTGTATTAATCTAGGATGCTGCAGTAGTATATGTATTGAGAATTTGTATGGTTTAACCAAATTATGTAGTTTATCTGTACGAAATACATTTATGTATATGACGTAAACTCAATTTATAATATGAGATGTTGAATCGTATTTTTATTAAACTGTTAAATTTGTGTAATTTGAGAAAAATCAGTTTGATAATATGTTCTGTTTTTAATTAAAGTAAAGATATGAATGGTTTTATTTTTCTTTTCCTTTAGGCTTACTACGGGTTTCGATGGCCTTATGCCTACCCATTCCCTAGTGCCAGTCACGTGCCCTCGGGTTCGGGTCGTGACAGTTATAAAATAAAGTATTAGTATGATGTATAAAGCATATGTATGCACGATGCATGCGCTATGCAACAAGTAGCAAATAACAAGTAAAGTATACAAATAACAAGTCAAGTGTACATACATCCTTCCAATCTTATTCCTCCCACACATGAGCTCAATGGTGAGTCTATTTCCTAGGAATTTTTGTCTTGGCCTTAATATCAATAGGGGTTATCAAGAACTAACGAGCATGACAAATTTCTCAAAGTAGTAAAGCATAAAAATAACATTTCTAGGTATAAAAGTTTAACCCAAGATTTATTAGTCCAAATGGGCTTTTAAAGTATAGGCTTGGGCTTTTATAAATAGAAGTACCTCATAGCAACAAACACAAGCAATTTGGGTAATCCTAGGAGAAGTTACTAGGCCATTACATGAGCTAAGTGTGGTGGAAAAGTTAAGGTCCTCTTAGCAAGATGCCATCTTTTAAGACTTGAGTCATAGGCTAAGGTCAGAAGGGCTCGGCATCCTTTGCAAACCTGAGAGAAGACTACCCCCCTTTCATACTTGGGTTATAGACTCTAGTTAGATGAGCCGAGTAATCTCTCTTGAACTAAGTTAAGGCTAAGAGTGATGGTTAATCAATTTACAATCCCATAAAGCTAATGGAATCATAGAACCATAAACCAATGCCATCATTTTATATGGACATACAGAATGAATGCAAGAATAAAATAATAATTAATAAAATAATTCTAAAGAACACAAGTAGAATCAGTATCTCATATCATGTACAGCGGAGTCTGCACTGTACACGATGGGGTTTAGCATGCATCCAAGATTTTAGTAACCTTGACACTATTTAAGCTTAGGACTCTAGAGAACACACTACTATATCACAAAGATATAGCATGGAGATAAGGAGTCACCACCCAGGGTAATAACTAGGACAAATCGAAGGTGGTGGCAACTCGATTCTCTAAAAGAAAGTTAGCACAACAACCAGGAAATTCTGGATATGAAATACCAACTTCTTTCCATCTTGTGGTCATTTAGAATTACTTTATTAATTACTAAATTATTCCCTATTTACATGCAATTTCATTTAAACAATAATTTAGCATACATCTGACTCCAAAGGCAACTAGTCATGAAAAGCATACAAAATGCATTCATATAGTACAACCTCCCTAAATCATTCTAATCTACATTGATTTTAATTAATTTAGTTAAATCTGCATGTTTTTTACAAAGAGAAATGAAAAACTAAAGATGGACCTACATTTTAATTAAATTAATTAGCCTATTATAGACGACGAGGTTTAGCGCGCGCATAAGATCTTAACAATCGCAACACTGTTTCAGCTCAGGGCTCTAAAGAACACACTAAGCACTGTCACAAAGACATGGCATGGAGATGAGGAGTCACCACCCAGGGTAATAACTAGGACAAATTAAAAAATAGCGATACTCGATTCCCTAAAACAAATCTAGCACCACAACCAAGAGATTTTAGATACAGAATACCAACTTCTTTCAGTCTCATTTTCTTTTAGAATTACTATTTTATCCTCTATTTATATGTAATTTCATATAAACTCTTAAAAAACAATCAACTCCAGACAAACTAGTCATGAAATATACAAGTAAACAATGCATTCATCACAATCCCTAAGTCAGTCTAATCTACATTAATTTTAATTAAATGAGCCAAATCAACATATTTTAATTTATAGGCGAGCCTAAAGACTAATGGGTATAATCCTTATTCAATTTTAATTAAATGAACCTAATTCTATTTATTTTAATTCTAAACATGGGCCTAAATCTACAAATTATGAAATATTTAATTTAGTGGGCATAATTCTACAAATTTTAAATCTAGAGTAACCTTAAATCTACAAATTATTGAAAAGCTTAAATTAAATAGGCTAAGTCTAAATTAATTAAATTAAATTAGGTGGGCCTATGTCTATTTAACTAAATGGGCCTAAGTTATCTCTACCCTAAATCTAATTAATTATGAGCTTAAAATGCATTTTAATTAATTAAACCTAAAAAGACCTAAATTTAAATGGGTTAAGGTCCAAAACACATAAACACAAGTAAACAAGCCCAAATATAATAAATAAATAAAAGATCAAACAATTAATTAAATCTATTCCAAAACCCTAATTTAACTAAAATGACCATAAATAATAAAATAAATTAATCAAATAAGAAAAACTAATTTTACCCACTTAAATCTAATTCAATTTTAATTAAACAACCTAAGGATTTCTATAACCATTAATTTTAATTAATTACCCAACTAAAATCCTAATTTTACTAATCAATTACTTAAAATAAAACACATAAGCACACACACACAAAATTTCATTATTCCCACTATTGGGGTTATTACAAAGAACTATTGAAAATAATAAAAAGAAAATTAATACAACCCAAAAAATAAATAAAAATAAAATAATGATAAACAAACTAAATAAAAACCCTATAAAGATTGTTTAGCTACAAGGTCCCAGCCATGGCATTTCATGGATCTTCATTAATTTAATTCCCCAAATATGATCATTTTATGATCTCCTCCATAATTACCATCATAAAAGGGTAAAACCATGATTAGTGAATAAAATTATATAAAAAAAATAAGTAAAATTGAAATTTAATAAAAATCAAAATCATAATAAAAGAAGAAAAATAGAAGAAAGTAGGGAGAAGTTAATGCTTGTGGTTGGCTCCTCATATTAGTAAACTCACCGTTTATTTGTTGAATAGATCTTCAAAAACTTTTTATATTCTCCTAAATAAAAACCTCTTGCTCCTTGCTTTCAATATTTTTTCTTATTCGTGTAGAAAAGAGAATTCCAAAATAAAAGAGAGAGGTTCCCTCCCCAAGAACCCTAAGTTCTAAGTATTAAGAGTTCCAAATTTAAAAGGACTTATTTCCTAAAGCATTCCAATTTTAAAAGGAATCTATTTTCTGCAAATGTAGATAAATCCCAAAATAAATTTAAACAAAAATTTTAAACCAATCAAAACTTAGGAAAATAATTTTATTTTTCGTAAAAAATGTAAAAAATAAATATAAAACACATAATTCCGACGGGAATTGCACAATTCCAACCGGAATTGCATAATTCTGACCGAAATTGCGTAATTTCGATCAAAATTCTATAATTCCAAAAAACCCCTGAAAGAAATTAAAATTTTCAATTAGGTCTTAAAAAGGTATTACAATTAAGTCCTTAAAAAATAATGAAACTCTTTTTTTGAAAATGTATTCGAATTTTTGAGGTTTCAAACTTCAAGTGTTAAAGACCTACTATAACATTTTCATCATTGAAGTCCATTGTCGCATCCATATTTTATTATCCTAAAATTGGGTCTACAGTTGCCTCGCTTTATCACTGTTTACTTGACAAATTACAGCAAACCAAATAAAAACATAATTTCTTTTAAACAAAGCTCTTGTACTTACCTATGCTCCTTAAGACTTTAATCGTCAGTTCACGATAAATGCTCATGTTGCCATACAACACTAGGCATAAACTTGAAACACTTGAGGAAACACTATACTCAAACATATAGCATTGATTTAGATGGATACATCACACTCGGTCGAATGATGTTGACTATACTCGATTGTATAGTCTGAATTGGAAGGATGAATTGTACTAGGTTGTACAATGTCAACTACACTCAGTCGTATAGTCTAAATGGAAGGATGCATTGTACTCAGTTGTACAATGTTGACTACACTTAATCGTATAGTCTAATTTAAAAAGATACATTGCACTCGATCATACAATGCCAACTACACTCGGTCGTATAGTCTGATTTAAAAAGATACATTACACTCGGTCGTACAATGCTAACTACACTCAGTCGTATAGTCTGATTTGAAATGATACATTGTACTCAGTCATACAATGTTGACTACACTCAGTTATATAGTCTGATTTAAAAAGATACAATGCACTCAGTCATACAATGCTGACTACACTTGATTGTATAGTCTGATTTGAAATGATACATTGCACTCGGTCGTATAATGCCAACTACACTTGGTCGTATAGTCTAATTTGAAATGATACATTGCACTCGATTGTATAATGCTGACTACACTTGGTCATATAGTCAGATTTGAAAAGATACATTGCACTCGATCATACAATGTTGACTACACTCGATCGTATAGTCTAATTTGAAAAGATACATTGCACTCAGTTATACAATGTCGACTACACTCTGTCATATAGTCTGATTTGAAAAGATACATTGCACTCGGTCGTATAGTCTGATTTGAAAAGATACATTGCACTCGGTCATACAATGTCGACTACACTCCGTCGTATAGTCTAATTTCTTTAATTTGGACAATTTAACAATTCAAGAAATTATCAAATCAATGTAGCTTCGTAATTTAGGACTAAATTGCAATAAAAGCTTTGGACTTGAATGCAAATAAAGTTAAGGGACTAAAGTGGACATTTACCAAATTAATATATACCTTGCTTTTATCGATTCATTTCCTATCTCTTTCATTCTCTTTTCTTTTTTGACCTTTCTCTTGATTTTGAAATCTTGCTTCTTCAATTACTCTTTCATCTTATCTCTAATTTTGGATCTGTCTGATCCTATTGCTCACCTAAGATGCAGGCTACGTGGGAGCAGTTCTAGATAGTTAGATCTAGTTATATCTCAACTACATTTCCCTTAAAAAATTTGGGGCTCAAAGAAGAGGAAGAGGTGCTCCGTTTGACTTGCTTGCACCTACACAGATGCTTACAAGCTGGTGATGAGGTAAATTTCTCTTATGTCTTTAACTCTACAATAAATATATTATTGTTAATACATCAACATATTTATGCATGCAATTATAGAACATTTTGTATACAAATTAAATTGTCAAATTTGAAACAAAATTTTGCAAATTTGGCTTTAACATGTGAGAGGACTTAATAGAATTTACATAGATTTCTAAATTTTCGATCAAAAATCTAAATTTTGGATTGGGATTTTTGGATTTTCGATTGAAAATCCAAAAATACCATTCGAAAATCTAGATTTTCGATCAAAATTCTAGATTTCCAATTGAAAATCCAATTTTTTATCTTTTTTTAAATAGAAATGAAAATAAACAAAAATCAAAAGTTATTAAAGAAAGTAATCTTGTCATTTTTTGAATTTTATTCAAAAACCACTGAAATTCATGAGTTACTTTCACTTGGATCGAGAACTCTTTCATGATTTATCAAGAGAGGTAGTACAGCACATCTAGGAGTCTAGCTTTCGACACTTCATTGCTACCCTACCGACTACTCGAGGTAGGTCAGATCACTATTCTCTTTTTACCCTTATTAAGAGGTGGAGGATACTACTCACACCTTCCACACACGAGTGGGTGAGCTGACTATTTCTCCTATGAGCTTTTCTACTATCACTAGGATTACCTTCAGAGGTACCCACCGGTTCCTTTTAATATCCATCACTGCACTTTTCCTAAGGATGCTAGGACTCTTTATGTTCGTGACTTGCTCGGGTTTATTCCGATATGGAAGAATCGAAAGAACATGCTTCTTTCTTCTCTTGTTTAGGGTTTCAAGAGGTTACCTACTACCATAACTTGTTAGATCCTTCAGAAGACGAGATGCTTCTTATTGATACTGTTAGGCACTACCCTCTTCTGTGAGACTGGTCATGAGGTTAATATTGTGCTTCTTGGTCCCCTTTAGGATCTTGCTAGAGTAGTTACCTTCGATTAGGGATCTGCAGCTCTTGCCTATCTCTACTATAGATTAGATACTATTTATAGAGGTGTTGTGATGATGTACAACTTCTAGCACATTTTGCATGTATGCCTCTTTTGTGTCTTCTAGTCCTTTTTAATTTTTGCTCTTTTACAGCTCTCTTTCACTCAATTATCTTTTCCTTTTTAGATCTAGGGCATTGAGATCTAGCTGATTTGAGGCTTTAGCACTATTAGCTCTGACATGAGTCTTCCATTAATGCAAAGATGGGGTTCTTCTCATCTTACTAGTGTTAAGTATAACTTACAAACTGATCGAGGCCAACTAAACTCTTCTGTGTGGGACCTAGTAAGATAAATTTGACTATTAGCATTTGATCAATTGTAAAATTTAAATAAAATTTATTTGAACGAATCTACAGGTTAGATCAAATTGGTTGGTTAGTGTTGAAGACATCCATTGATAAAGTTTCATGACTGCTATTGTGAGGCTTAAGACAATAAGGATTTTGCTTCTTAATTATAGTTTCCAGATGTGGTATCTAGGTGAGCATGTTTATCATTGGCATATACGGCCTTCCAGGAAGCGTGGTCCTTCTTCTAATCCCTTTTCCATGCTAAGGAGTTACAGCTTTACTGGTCCTGAGCTTAGAGCAGCTCTTGAGGGATATGACGCTTTGACACTACTCAAGCATTCTCGCCACTATCAGGAGTATATTCAAGAGAATCTCCTAAAGCAGGTTCCCCCATATCTAGTTAAGGTATGCTTTCCATCACTATTCCTCCTTATCACTATCTTACTTCATTCTCCTTCATCATTGCAGATGATATTTATTTTCTATGCAGTTGAAGATGTCGCTAACGTTGCTATAGAGGAGGAGATTGAGGGTGACACTTAGAGGACTGAGCAGGAAGTTGAGCCTACTCAGCATAGTAGAGCTGCTCAAGGTAATATTTCCTCAAGTACCATTCTCAGCGATATTCCCTTACTTGATAAGTGTATGTATTATTGGGCTCCTGCAGTGCAAACTCTCATTGAGCAACACATGTACCTTGATACGGTTCAAATTCCTAGCTTTTCTCCTCCTAATGCTTCACATGTAAGTATATTTTTTGCACTCTTGATCGTATATAAAGGAACACTTGTCAATGAATTAGTATATGTCATTTTACAAATCCCTCAAACACATGTAGAGTATCTATATGGACTCACCTCATCCCAAAGATTATTTACTATGCAGATCACAGATAGTTGAAGGGTTAGTATTTACAATAAGTATGCAAATGTATGCATATTATGCATGATTTTAACTATCCTTATTGTGATAGAGTTATACTGGAGATTTGGAGCATGAGAATAAGAGGCTTTGCAAACAGTTTGATGGTCTTAGCTTTGATGGTCATGATGCTAAGACTTATATGCCCCCAAATTAACGCGATGATCCTACTAAAGGATGGAGTCCTTGGCCAAACACTGGAGCTCAGGATCATTGACCTTTCATCTTTAGGACTTGTGCTTTAATGATTGTGTTTTCCTTTTTCTTATGAACTATTCTCCCTTTTCTAAATGGATTACAGACTTTTGTTTTTTATTGAACCCTAGAATTTAATGAAACATTTTTTTTCTTTTTTTCAAAAATATTTGAAATCCAATCAAGATTACAAATTTCTGATTAGATTCTAGAATTCTGATTGGATTTTTAGAATTCTGATTGGAATTCTAGATTTCTTATTGAATTTTTAGAATTCCAATCAGAATTCTAGATTTTTGATTAGAAATTTGGCTTCTGCTTTCGCCTTTTCCATTTTGATGTCTGATTTAAGTTTGATCCACACATGTAAAATCCTAATCCTATCCAGATTAAATCTTTATGCTAGTATAAATAGCTTGTCAAAGGGTAGTCATCCATTCCTGTCTTTTATTTGCCTTCATCATAACACAAGTCACCCTTAATTTAATGAAGAGTTTTCTTAAGAACCTTAATGGGGATGACTAGAATAAACTATTGCCCTATCATGCCAAATCTTTAAAATCCCTTTAGCATCTAAAGATAGACCATAATTTTCTTCAAGCTACTACCACCTTATGGGAATGGACAAGAGTTGTGTCCATTAATTAAGGAGTTTTCTGATATACTTGGCTATTCTTTGGACTTGACTGCTATGGTTGCTGTAGACACCCAATTTGGGATGATGAGTTATAAATGCAACAAAAGAATCCAATGATGAAAATATCATAAATATGTCTTCAATACTGGAACTTTGGAAATTCAGGGATCTGATTGTGTTTTTCAAAAAAATAATTTAATATTTTCATGGACTAAATTGCAATGCTTTTTAAGGATGTAATTACAAAACTTAAATTCTTTCCAGGACCTTTTTGTAATTAAAAGTCTCCAATGGTTAGAATTACATTAATTCCAATTGGAATTACACAATTCCACCCAGTTCTCAAATTATCCAAGAAAAATTGAGTTCTAATTGGTCTAAAATTCTCCTAAACTTATTTTGATAATGTTTTTAAGGAAATATGAGTCTTTTAGGAATCAATTTAGAACTAGGGTTTGAAGACGTCTCCTTATATAAGGAGTCTTTTGGCTCTTAAAAAGGGGGGTAAGGAGGCAAAGCAGAGGAAAGAAAAAGAGAAGGCAAAAAAAAGAAAAAAAAAGAAAAAAAGAGAATAAAGAAAAGAAAAGAAAAGAAAGAAAGGGACAAAAGAAGATAAGAAAGGGAAGAAAAGAAGCATATTATTCTCTACAAATTCTTTTGCTTGATTAAAGATTTTTGGAGAATTTTTGAAGAACAATATTTGAAGACCTATCAAGAATAGTGATTTTACAAAATTTGAGGAGCACTCCATTAAAATCATCCATAAGCATCATCTTCTCCTTATTTATTTTATTTATTTCTTTTTTATTTTTTGATTTTTAATTTTGTTTTATTATTGTTATAATTTATTTACTAATCATAATTTTTGTTCTTTTTTTGTGGTGATTATAGAGGACTAAACTCATGAGAAGTCTATGGGATGTCATGGATAAGACCTTGTAAATTTAGTTTTTAGGTCTTCTTATTTTTTTATTTTATTTCTTTATTTTATTTATGTTTTTAGGGTGTATTAATTATTTTTATTATTATTTTATATAGATTATTGTAATAGCCCCAATAGTGGGAATAGTGGAATTATATATGTGATTGCATGTTTATGTTATTTAATTGGTTAGTAAAATTAGGAATTTAATTGGGTAATTAATTAAAATCAATGGTGGAAATAGATTAATTTAAGTTGCATGTTAATGAAAATTATGTTTTTTAGAAGGAATTAATTTAATTAATTATTTGATCTTTTATTTAATTGTTTTAATATGTTTTATTTGTTTATCGGTTGTTTATTTTATTTTTATGTATTTTAGGCCTTAAGCCCATATTAGATTCTAATCCACCCATTTAAATTTAGGTTTTTTAGGTTTAATTAATTAAAATGCATTTTAGGCCCATAATTAATTAGATTTTTAGGTTAGAGATAATTTAGGCTATTTAGTAAATTAGACATAGGTCCACCTAATTTAATTTAATTAATTAGACTCAGCCTATTTAATTTAAACCTTTTTCATAATTTATAGATTTAAGATCACATTACAATTAAAACATGTAGAACTAGGCCCATTAATTTCAATACTTCATAAGTTGTGGATTTAAGCTCATTTTTTATAATTAAAATAATAGACCTGGATTCATTTAATTAAAATTAAAAGGATTTAGGCCCATTAGTCTTTAGCTCACTTGTAATTTAAAACATGTAGATTTAGGTCATTTAATTAAAATCAATGTAGATTAGACTAACTTAGGGATTGTATTGAATGCATTATTTACTTTTATTTTCATGACTAGTTTGCCTTGGAGTGATTGTTTTTTTAAGGGTTTATGTGAAATTGCATGTAAATAGAGAATAAGATAGCAATTCATAAAGTAATTCTAGAAGAACACAAGACTAAAAGAATTTGGTATTCTGTATCCAAAATCTCCTGGTTGTGGTGCTAGCTTTCTTTTAGGGAATCGAGTACCACCCTTTCAATTTGTCCCAATTATTACCCTGGGTGGTGACTCTCCATCTCCACGCCATGTCTTTATGATAATAGTTAGTGTGTTCTATAGAGCTATGAGCTCAAACAGTGTCGCGGTTGCTAAAATCTTAGACTTGCGCTAAACCCCATTGTCTACACCTGCTCTTCCTGACCTTAAGATGCAGTTTCCCAATAGATTAATGACATTCTTTGATATGCCCCTAAGTGACATCTATATGTATGCACATAACCCCGAGACTGTTAGTCTTTCTTCTCTAATCACTTCTTGTAGCACTAGGGATAAGAACAATGCTGCCTGGATTAGGACTATCTCATTTTGCTTATATGCCCAATTTCTACTAGTGCCTTCTTATGGAGATGCTAACACTAGAATTGTTAGTATTCTAGAGCAGGTAGAAGTTGGGGCTAATCTTATGTCTATCATACTTACTGAAACTATCATTAGGTTAGATAATTTTAGGGTTCAAAATCGACTCTTATGCAGTTTACTTCTCCTTCAGGTATGCAACCCCTATTTTTCTTCTTTTTTTTAGCCTAAGCTACCCTTTCAAGTTTTCAACTTAGGTTTTTTTTTTAAAAGGTAGTATTTCTTGAGGTGATCCATGTTGATTGGCTCAATGAACTCATTCCCTTCTAAATCTGATATCTTTACAGCACCCTTAGGTAGGATTGTCTTGACTAGATATAGCCCTTCCTAATTTGGTTTGAATTTTTCTCTTGGATCAAACACCATTGCTCTTGACTACTTTAGCACTATATATCTCCAACGTTTATCTTTTCGATTTTACCTTCTTATTAAAGGCTCTCGTTATCTTTCTTTAATAAATTTGAGTGTGGAATAGAGCTTCCATCCTTTTCTCATCTAGAGACACAAGGTGATTGTATCACTTTTGCATCCATTCACTCTTAGGGACTTTTTTTTCCATAACAACCCTCAAAGATTTAATTTCTATCTCTATAGGAAAAATTGCTTCACAACTATATACTAATAAGAGTGATGTCTATCATGTAGTAGTACATGTTGTAGTTCTATATCCCCACAAGCCAAAAGGAAGATACTCATACCAGTCTTTATGTGTTTTCACCATCTTGGAGAGGATTCTCTTTATATTCTTATTAGCATCTTCAACTGCACCATTAGCCTAAGATCGATAAGGTGAGGATTTATAATGCTCAATCTTGTATTTTTACAATAATTCAACTGTCTCTACCTGAAACTAAACACCATTGTCCATCATAATGTGATGTGGGATCCACTACCTGTAAATGACATTTTTCTCGATGAATCTTGCCATCTGTCTAGATTTTAAAGCAATAAAAGATTATGCTTCTATCCATCTAAAGAAATAGTTGATCACCACCACTAAATATTTATGCCTATTTGAGGCAGTTGGTCTTATCTCCTCTATTATATCTATCCCCTATGCTGCAAAGGGCCATGGAGATGTTAAACTATCTAGCACAATTGCGGGAAGATGGTTGAGGTTTCCATGTATCTGGCATTAATGACATTGTCTCACTATCTGGATATAGTCTCTTTCCATGCTCATCCAATAGTACCCTTATTGGATTATTTTCTTCATCAGAATCATCCCATTCATATGAGATCCATAAACCCCTACATGAATTTCTCTCATTGCTATTCTACTTCATCCTTCTTGAGACATCTCAGTTGTATCCCATATGGCATTCTTTTGTATAATACCCCATCATGATTTGCATAGTGATGTGTAAGAACACGAAGGGCATATCTTTCTTTAGAAGTTGCCTCATTTGGGTATTTCCTTTCCTCGATGTATCTCTAGATGTCATAAAACCATGGCTTTTCTTCTAGGCCTATCTGAATACTCATTATTGATTCTTCACTATAACATGGAGCTTTGATCTTCATTATCACTAAAGGCTTCATCATTAATGCCACTGGTTTATCCCACATTGAAGAGAGCGTCACCAAAGCATCTGTCATTTAATTCTCATCTCTTGGTAAATGCATGAAAAGACATTTAATGAAATTCCTCATTAGCTTCTTTAAATAATAGATGTACAGTTTCAACCTCTCTTCTTTACTTCCCATTCCTCATTATCCTGGCTAATGACTAACATGGAATCTCCATAAACTAGTAGGTCTTTGGCTCCCACTGCTAATGCTGCTTTTAGCCCATAGATTTATGCCTCATACTCAACCATATTGTTCATGACCTTGAAGTCCAATTTCTTAGCCATTAGGATGGTTTCTGCTTCAAGTGTGACAAGAATCACTCCTAGCCTTGCTCCTCTATTATTCATAACTCCATCAAAATAAAGCTTCCATTTGAGTTGCTCTATTACTACTAAGTTCTCATCTGGAAACTCTAAATTCCACTGTTCATTTCCATTGACTGCATTTTGTGTTAATAATTCTACTACTACTCTTCCTTTGATTAACTTGGTATTAACGTACTTAATATCAAACTCAGTTAAAAGTACCAACCATCACAACATCTTTCCAATTAAGGTTGGTACCTGAAACAAGTACCTTAAAGGATCAATCTTTAAAATGGCTTGTACTTTGTAGGACTAGAAATAATGCCTTAGCTTCCTTGTGGCCCATATCATAATCAAACACGTCTTCTCCACAAGATCATACTTCTCTTTATATGGTAGGAACTTCTTACTGAGGTAATATATTGCATACTCCACCCCTTATGGTACTTCTTATGCTAGCATTGCCCCTATTACTTTTTCCTCTAAAGCCAAATATAAGATTAAGGGTTTACCTTGTCTTGGTGGCCTTAACGTAAGCAGATTATTAAGGTATTCTTTAATCTTATTAAAGGCTTTTTAGCATTCTTGGTTCCATTCCATGGGCCGATTCTTCCTCAAGAGCTTGAGAATTGGATCACAAATCATGGTGAGCTTTGCCATAAACCTACTAATGTACTACAGCTTTCCAATAAATCCTTATACTTTCTTTTCTGCTCTTGGTGCTGGCGTCTCCTGAATGGCTTTAATCTTGTTTGGATTGACTTCTATTCCTCGATTGTTGATTGTGCCCCAACAACTTTCCCGAAGTGACCCCAAAGATACATTTCTTTGGATTAAGCCTCAGATTGTATCTTTCTATTCCTACCAGAAACTTGTCTTAAGCCTTAAAATGTCCTTCCCTAGTTCATGACTTAACCATCATATCATCAACATACACTTCCACTTCTTTGTGCATTATATTATAGAATAGAACAGTTGTTGCCTTTAATAGGTTGCTCCTGAATTCCTCAATTTGAATGGCATCACTTTGTAGCAGTATGTTCCTTATTCCATGATAAAAGTAGTCTTAATCTTGTCCATGACTGCCATCATTATCTAGTTATAACCTGAGAACCCATCCATGAAAGACATTGCACTGGATGTTATGCTATCAACAAGCATATCAATATGGGGTAAAGGAAAATCATCTTTCGTGCATGCTTTATTCAGATCCCTAAAATCTACACACATTCAAACTTTCCTATCTTTTTTTGGAACAGGTACTATGTTTGCCAACCATTGAGGATATTCTACCACTTATAGGAAATTAGCCTATATTTGCTTAGCGATTTCTTCCTATATCTTTTTTACCCATTATAGCCTTAACCTATAAAGTTTTTGCTTAACTAGTTTAGCCTCTAGATATATTGGAATGTGATGCTCTGTAATTTTTCTGTTTAGACCTGGCATGTCTTCATAGGACCAAGTGAATACTACCTTTATTTTTATTAATATTCTCTCTAATTTTTCTCTCTCTTCAGGAGTTAAATTATATAATATAGAAATGTTCTTGGGTTATTTTTTTGTACCCATGTTTAATGAATCTAATTGAATAGAATTAATGTCAAACATGCATGAACAATCATTATTAAAGTGCACAAGACCATCAGAATCAACATCACACAAGTAAAACCAGAGTTCATATCATTGATCATAGAAAAAATATACCAGACATTATTACATCAGTTTCTTCATAAAAAGAACATCATTAAAACTATTATTAACAATGCCAGCTAAATTCTATGGTGGTTCTTCATTAGGTGGTAGATAGAGCAGCTCTTTAATGGCCTCAATCCTCATCTTCTCATCAACTTGCTTTATCACCTTGTCTTTGTTGCCTTGTACCAGACCTTCAACTATTTGCTTCTTGAAGATCTCAAACCCAGGAACATTCACTCCAGCTATTTGGATAGGCTCCTTTTCACCCAGGTAGGACTTCTTTTTCCTTTCTTTGACAAAGTTATCTTGTAGTAGTCCCACATTCTTTAAGAAGTTTTTCTCATCAATAATCCTTCTTCTAGCTCCTTTACTACTAAGCCTAGCCTCTATATAGCCCAATCCTTTGGTATCATTTTATCCTTTGAAATCTGGAAATTTTGGACTTCCTTGCTCATTCTTTCCCAGTCCTTGTCCAGGTTGATAATTCATCTTCTTGATCATGCTCATAACCCTTGGATCCATCTCAATTCCATCAGAAATCATTATTATTTGGAAACTAGGAGGGGTGACTACCTATTTCTGACAATTCATAACTATAGACACAATCTTGCCCACACTAGTATTTAAAATCACAACTTCTCCATCGAATAGGAATTTTGCCCTTTGATGCACAATTGAAGGCACTCCTCCCAAAGTATGATACCAGGGCCTACCCAAAAGCAAAGCATAGGTGATAGGGATGTCCAACATAGTGAACTCCACCATTGTCTCTATAGGTCCAGTCTTTATAAGAGCCATGAACGTTCCTTCTACATTCCTTGTGTTGTCATTATAAGCTCTGATTATAAGGTCAGATTTTGTTAAATCCTCCATCTTCACCCCTAGATTAGGCAAAATTTATAATGAGCAAACATTAATTACAGACCCATTATCCACCATCACATAATTTATCTTCTTCCCTCTGACTTCAGCTTGGATGAATAGAGCTTTATTATGATTTCTCCCTTTCGCAGGTAAATCCTCATCAAAAAAGGTGATAACCCCATGTTTCTTCCCAGTAACCTTAGCCACCACTACTTCAGGGGTTGTAATAGTGTTAACGTTCATCTTGTCTAAAGCCTTAACTAGAGCTTTCCTATGGCTACTTGGGTTTAGATTGGATTTCTTAAGGTCTATGATTTTTTTAGAGTCTATCAGGTTTTAAATTTCATGTTTAAGGCACATATAAGAGTCAGTGAAATGGCCAGCAACTTGGTGAAATTTACAGTAACTATTTGGGTCAAAGCCAGGGAGATTTGAGTTTGGTGGTCTATAGGGGGTTAAAGGTTTAAGGAGGCCTTTTTGGATCAATCTATCTAGGACCTTAGATAGGGGCTGGTTAAAGTTTGAGAATTCCTTGGGTTGTTGAATAGCACGGACTCCTACAACCCGACTAGCATTTCCTTATTGTATGCCCCCTATTGGGTAATTTCTCACTCTAGTACTTCTAGTGATCCTCCTCTTCTTGCTTTTGATCTCTTCAGCTTACAACCTGTCATGATAAAGGTTTACAAATGTCTTAGGATTCATCATTTACAGCCTTTTAACTAAATTGGGTAACACATTTTGGACTATCATCCTAACTTGATCTTTTTCATCCAACTTGTTCTTCATTAATCCTGCCTTATTCATTAACCTAGTTAGGAAATCTACGAATGGTTCATTAGGCTTCTGTTTGGTCAATTCTAGATTCCTGATGGACACTTTAAGCCTGGTGTTATAGTCATATTGCTTCAGAAAGGCGGCATATAGCTCACTCCAATCCGCTTGAATAAACTTCTCCAACCCATGATACTAATTTATAGCCATACCCTCCAATGATAGCACAAAAAGCTTGGTAACCATAGATAAATGAGCCTTAGTGGTGCTCATGGTAGTTGTATATTGACTAAGGCAGATCCTCAGGTCTCTAGTACTGTCAAACTTCTGTAGCTATGGTATCTTGAATTTATCAAGTAACTTGTCCTTAAATTGCATCACATAATCAAAGTCAAATGAGTATCCAATGCCCTGTCCTCTCATCAACTCTTATATCTTGGACATCTTCTAAGTCAGTGCTTTCATTTGCTTGGATTCCAGCTCTTGAACTTGCTCAAGAGATTACCTTTTTTCCTTTTCAACTATATAACCCTCGACATCCTCCAACTTCATTTCCACAATAGGCATGTTCCTAGCAACATTGTCATTGTTAGTGGTTGGCATACCCACAACAAGTGGATTGGCTGCAATGGGAGGTGCAACAGCAGCAGGTGGTGGCATCAATCTAGCCAAAGCTTGCCTTAACTTATCTTGCATTATCACTCTCATATCATCAATCAATGTTGCTTTAACATCCTCTAGGATCCAGTTTCCTCCCTCTTGTTATTCCATTTCTTTAACTTGTTTTGGCTGTGTAGCTTCTACGTAGACTAGATTAATGGGACTCCTTTCTAGTTTGCTAAGGATCTCTTTTGTAATTGATCATGGGCTTGAATTAGTTCTCACCAATTTTCCACCTTTCTGACCCCAAACACAAGAAGACCCGGATGAATCTAAAATGGCTGCAAGGCAAATTATTAGTATGATGCATGTAATGCATGTATGCATGATGTAGTGCTATGCAATAAGTAACAAGTAACAATCAAGTCAAGTATATACATCTTTCCAACCTTATTCCTCTTACACATGTATTCAATGGTAAGTCTCTTTTCCTAGGATTTTTGGTCTTGGCCTTAACATCAATCGGGGATATCAAGAAACGATGCACATGCAAAATCTCTTAAAGTAATAAAGCATAGAAAGGGTATTTCTAGGTATAAAAGCATAGCCCAATCTTTATTAGTCCTTATGGGCTTCTAAAGTATGAGCTTAGGGCTTTATAGATATAAATACCTCATGGCAATATTCACAAGTAATTTGGGTAATTCTAGGGGAAGTTATTAAGCCACTACATAAGCTAAGTCCAGTAAAAAGGTTAAGGTTCCCTTAGCAAGATGCCCTCCTTTAAAACTTGAGTTATAGGCCAAGGTCAGAGGGGCCTGACATCCTTTGGAAACTCGAGAGAAGACTACCCCTCTTTAGGACTTGGGTTACAGATTCTAGTCAAATGAGCCTGGTAATCTCTCTTGAATTGAGTTAAGGCTAAGAGTGATGGTTAGCCAATTTACAATCCCATGAAGCTAGTGGAATCATGGAACTATAAACTGATGCCATTGGTTAATAGGGACATGCAGAATGAATGCAAGAATAAAAAAAATAATTAATAAAAATAATTCTAAAAAACACAAGTAGAATTAGTATCTCTTATCCCTAATGGAGTCGCCACTATAGACGACAGGGTTTAGCGTGCGCCCAAGATCTTAGCAACCACGACAGTATTTGAGCTCAAGGCTCTAGAGAACACACTAACCACTATCACAAAGACATGGCATGGAGATGAGGAGTCACCACCCATGGTAATAACTAGGACAAATAAAAAAATGGTGGTACTCGATTCCCTAAAAGAAAGCCAGCACCACAAGCAGGAGATTCTGGATACGGAATACCAACTTCTTTAAGCCTTGTGTACTTATAGAATTGCTTTATGAATTACTATTTTATCCTTTATTTACATGCAATTTCATATAAACCCTTAAAAACAATCAACTCTAGGCAAGCTAGTAATTAAATATATAAGTAATCAATGCATTCATCACAATCCCTAGATTAGCTCATTTAATTAAAATCAATGTAGATTAGTCTAATCTACATTGATTTTAATTAAATGAGCTATATCAATATATTTTAATTTACATGTGAGCCTAAAGACTAATGGGCCTAATCCTTATTCAATTTTAATTAAATGAACCTAAGTCTACTTATTTTAATTCTAAACATGGGCCTAAATCTACAAATTATGAAGTATTTGATTTAGTGGGCATAATTCTACATATTTTAAGTCTAGAGTGACCTTAAATCTATAAATTATGAAAAAACTTAAATTAAATGGGCTAAGTCTAAATTAATTAAATTAAATTAGGTGGGCCTATGTCTACTTAACTAAATAGGCCTAAGTTATCTCTACCCTAAATCTAATTAATTATGAGCCTAAAATGCATTTTAATTAATTAAACCTAAAAAGACCTAAATTTAAATGGGTTAAAGCCTAATGTGGGCCTAGGGCCCAAAACACATAAACATAAGTAAATAAGCCCAAAAATAATAAAAAATACCAAAATAAATAAATAAATGATCAAATAATTAAATAAATATATTCCAAAACCCTAATTTAATTGAAATTACCATAAATAATAAAACAATTAATCAATCAAGCAAAACTAATTTTACCCACTTAAATCTAATTCAATTTTAATTAAACAACCTAAGGATTTCTATAACCATTAATTTTAATTAATTACCTAATGAAAACCCTAATTTTAGTAACCAATTACTTAAAATAAAACACACAAGCACACACACACAAAATTTCATTATTCCCATAATTGGGGTTATTACACAGAACTATTGAAAATAATAAAAAAAAAAAAGAAAATTAATACAACCCAATAAATAAATAAAAATAAATAATGATAAAAAAAATAAATAAAAACCCTAGAAAGATTGTTTAGTTACAAGGTCCCATCCATGGCATTCCATGGATCTTTATAGATTTAATTCCCCAAATATGATCATTATGTGATCTCCTCCATAATCACCATTATAAAAGGGTAATGATTAGTGAATAAAATTATATATAAAAAATAAGGAAAATTGAAATTTAATAAAAATCAAAATCATAACAAAAGAAGAAAAATAAAAGAAAGTAGGGAGAAGATAATGCTTATAGATGATTATGGTTGACTCCTCAGACTAGTAAAATGACCGTTTATTTATTGAATAGATCTTCAAAAACTTGTTATTTTCTCCTAAAAAAAAAACCTCTTGCTCCTTGCCTCCAGTATTTTTTCTTATCCATGCAGAAAACAGAATTCCAAAATAAACGAGAGAGGTCCCTTCCCCAGGAGCCTAAGCCGTCCTTTTATAGGAAAAAACAAAAACCCTAAGTTCTATGTACTAAGAGTTCCAAATTTAAAAGGCCTTATTTCCTAAAGAGTTTAAATTTTAAAAGGAATCTATTTCCTACAGATGTAGATAAATCCCAAAATAAATTTAAACAAAAATTTTAAACCAATCAAAACTTAGGAAAATATTTTTATTTTTTGTAAAAAATGCAAAAAATAGACAAAAAATACGTAATTCCTACTAGAATTGCTTAATTCTAATATGAATTTCTTAATTCCCACCGAAATTTTATAATTCTGAATTTTTTGAATTTCAAAAAGACCCCTAAAAGAAATTAAAAATTTCAATTAGGTCTTAAAAAGGTATTACAATTAAGTCCATAAAAACAATGAAACTCTTTTTTTGAAAACGTATTCGAACTTTTGAGGTTTCAAATTTCAAGCGTTGAAGACCTGCTTATAACATTTTCATCATTACAATCCTTTGTTGTATCCATATTTTATTATCTCGAAATTGGGTGTTTACACATATATTTACTTATTTTAATTCTAAAAATAGTGGGCCTAAGTCTACTCATTAAAAAAATAGAAATAAATTCGTGGGCTTAATTTTACTTAATTTTAAATTAAGTGATATGGTGCTAAATATATTTATTTTAAAATGAAAATGTTTTATTGGGTTGAGCTAAGTCTAAATTAATTTTAATTAAACTAAAAATGGGCCTAAGTCTAAATTAACCTAATGGACCTAAATTAATTTAAAAGTTAATACAAACCAATTTAGAAGGTCTATTAATTAAATAGGTTAGAACCTAACATGGGCTTGGGGCCCAAAATGCACAAAAATAAACAAATAAGCCCAAATAATAAAATAAAGTAAATAATGATCAAACATACATACTGTGATTTCTAACTCTAATTTTATTTATATGCAACTTAAATTATCTACTGTCATCATTGATTTTATTAGGGTTTTACCAACTTAATCCTAATTTACTAATTAATTTTAAAAGGCAGTAAAATAAAAGGTTATATTATTTCCCACTATTGGGGCTATTACAAGTCCTACAAACAAAGAATTAAAACTAATTAAATACATAGCACAATAAACCACATAAATAAAAAAAATAGAATAACATAAAAAAACTAATCTAGTTGGGATTGATATAGGATTAATCCATGGTATTCCATGGAACTTCATGGGTTTGATACTGATTCAATTACATCTCCATGGCTCAAAGCATTCCTATCATCATCAGGAAAGAAACAAAACAAACAAAAAATAATGATTAGAGTAAAAAACAAAGAAAAAGAAATAACAAAAAGATGAATAGAAATAAACAAAAGAAAATAAGAAAAGGCATCAAGGTTTGGTTCGTTGTGGTATTGATTTGCTCCTTAGAGTCTGATTGATTCATTATTTGAATAGGTTTGCAGCTTGATTTTTTTTTCTCAAGCTTAATTGCATTCTTTAAGAAACTTAAGAACAACGTAAAAAAAATTATTTTTTCTATTTTTTTCCACAAAAACTCTCTGCCTCTAATTTTTATCTCTCTATACTTTTTACATGAATTTTTCCAATAGCCTCTCCTTTCTTTTTCTTTCTCTAAAGCAGCATCCTCATTTAAGAAAATGAACTCCTGCCCCTTTTAATCAAAATCCTCCTGTCCCAAGAGTCTCCAACTCCTGATAAATAACAATTTTTATTTTTAAAAATTTTTTGATAATGTTTTCTAAATCCAAAAGAAAGATAAATAAACAAAAAAAAAACATGTAAAACAACATAATAGTTATATTTATCAAAATTTATTTATTTATATTTGCTACAAACCAAATAAGCACTAACCATGTTGATAAGCATGATGATCTACTCAAGTATGATGGTCCAATGACTATAGCTCACATGAAAAAATTCAAGGATGCTTTTAGGAGTGTTTGTGAAGCTTGAGTTGATTAATTAAAGCATAAGTGCAAAGAGAGCTCAATTAAGTGAATTTGGAGAAAGATTAACACAAGGGCAAACTCTTCCTTCTTGCACCTTATTATTATATTTTGACCCTCAAAGTGAAGAATTCATGTTAAACGCTTAAACTGGAATGATTTGCATTCAAAAGACATAAAGTACAATTTTGAAGATTTTGGAAGGTTCTAGAAGATGCTAAAGGAATCTATAAGAATCAAGAATCTTTCAAGAATATTCTTTACAAATGAAACCCTAGAAGTGATGAAGAGTGGCTACTACTCATTTAAAGACTTGGTTAAATTTTGCTTAGTTGTCATGAGTTGTCAATTTGACTTTTCAAAGCTTAGTTGTCATTAGCTGTCATATTTTTAAAGGGATCCTATTTAGTTAAGGATTTTCCTTTATAGGAGTCTTTAGGAATATGTAAGAAAACCTATTCCTTCAAGGATTAGGATGTTTACATGCATATATAAAGGCCACAACAATGTAGCATGAATTTAGAAGAAGTTCAATTAAATTTCAATTCTTATGAGGTTAAAGTCATTCTCTTTTGTTCTTAAAAGAACTTTAGTGAATTTATTAACTGATGGCTTGGTACATTCAAATCCAATTTAATTTAGACTTAAAATTGACTTTGTTAATCTTAGGTTTGTATTAAACAACCTTTAATTCTTTATAATTAAGGTTCTTAAGTATACGTTATTTAGGGGTCATGTTGAGAATTAAAGTTTTCCTTTGCTTGATTTATGAATGATCCTTGGCAAGGTTATCAAGATTGAATACAGGTTTGGTACAAATTAACCACGTTCATATCAATATTTATTTCTATTATTTTTTAATCAATCAAAAATTAAATAAATGTTTTTTTCTTAAAAATAAAATAAAAACTCAGCCAATCAAAATTATGGAAATTCAATCAGATTTTTGTATTTTTGATCGAAAATACAGGAATTACAAATTTCTTATCAGTTTTCTATAAAACCAATCAACACACTTTTAATTACCAATAACCCTTGAAAGAATCAAGACCTTTCAATTAGGTCCTAATAAAAAACATTACAATTAAGTCCTTAAAACAATGCAATTAAGCCTATATATTGATAAATCAATAACCACAGACCTATTTGTAAAAAATTTCATAATTTGAGTCCTCTATCGTATCTACACTCAACTATCCCAAAGTTAGGTGCTTACAACAACTCATAGGTAAGTAACTCTCTCCCTACTAAATGATTTTTGCATCTTTGAATTTGCTTCATATGTATTAACACTAACACTAGGTGGCTATGCAACATACATGAAGTAGGGGGAAATTTTCATACCTCAAATTTGACTACCCTAAAAAGGTCCAATGATGAAATGAATCATTGAAATGACTAAGAGTTTGCTCATTCTTAACACCTCTGAAGTGTGAAACCTCAAAAACCCTAACCAATTCCACTTGTATGCAAAATCAATCATTGAGCTATTAAGTTGTGCTTTGACCTTATGAAATACAAACTATTAGAGTAATAAGAGATTATTTTGAGCAATATTCTCTCAAAATGCATAGCTTGTTAAGTCAGTGTTCATTCCATTAGACTAGGACCCAACTTTGTGAAAAAATAGAAATTGATTTTGATAAAACAGACTTTGGAAACACAATCGAAAGGCTTCAAAACCATTAAAAGTGGTCCCAGACTAATCTAAAATAACCTGAGGAATAACACAAGTCGCTTCAAAGTGCGCGTGTAGCCATGAACACCCCTAGGTGTCATACACTAAAATCAAGGTTGAATTAGACAAAATAGACTTAGGAAACATGTCCGAAAGGCATAAAAACCCTAGAAACCAACCCCAAAATAGCTTGAAAGAGCCTTAAATTATGTGTGCATCACACAAAAGTGTGCATGGCCATGGGCCAAGTGCACAGTCAAGTGCACTTCACATGGCCATATGCTATATCCTTAGGGATTCACGCACACACCCCCTTCCTCAAATTTTTCACTATAAATAGGGGTCTCCACACCTCATTTGGGGGGAGCAAGAGAAATAAATCACATATAATAAAAAATTTGTCCATTCAAAGATACTGGAACCCACTTCCAAATAGTTTTAGCTCTCTTACCACATTTTTCTTAGATTGCTAAATCTCCTTTCCACCAAATCTAGCCTTATCTTTTTCAAAGAACACTTCAAAGGTATATAAACTAGCATCATTCTACACGTCATTTTAAACCTCTTAATGATGAAATCTTGATATTCCCTCAAAGCTAAAGCTTCAAAACTCACACAAGCTCAGTTGAATATGAGGATGATGCAATCATTTCAGCATGTTTATTTTATCGCACTATGTTTTACTTTATTATCACTAGCATTTATGAAATTTATTATGCTTACATGATGAGACTGGCAATTTTCATGCTATATGAATAATTTATACTTTATGTTGCTCTTCTCATATCATCAATTGCATCATCTAGTTTTAAAACATGAAATCACACCATCAATATCAATAATAAGAAAAGTTCATATTTCGAACTAGAGTCATCATATTCATGGTCAAATGATGTCATCGTGCATCCCTTACATTGTCATTATACATCATCATAGCATAATAATCACTCTAAACATGCATGATTATGTACATTTTGCTTACTCTTTCAATTGATTTAGCATCTATTTCTTATCCCATTACTCATATGATAGAGCAAGATACATGCATAGTTATCCTAACCTTGCACCTTTATTATATCGAAGTTAGATTTATTTTTCTATAATCTTTTTTTATATGTATTTCATTAGAACGGCGATGTAATGATGATATTTTAGCTTTATTGCCTCCTATTATTTGATGTATTGTGTTAATGCTACATAAACTATCATTACTAAAACTAAGGTGTTGCGGTAGCTAGACATTGAATATCGTATAATGAGAAATAATCAAAAAGTAGATGCAATCCCCTAAACCCTATAATCTCCACTGGGTGCAATACTCGTTAAGTGACATGATGTTGCCCCTTTATTTTCCTAATTTTCTAAAAATTGAGTGGTGACTCCACAAAATAAAAAATGCATCTTGTTCCTCCCTAAACTAATCATTTGTCCCTATTCAATAAAGTTTCCATGTCCCTCAAAAATACAAAATCCAATTCATCCCTTCACTTATCCTAAAGTGAGGGAGGAAGAAGGTCACTCACAATATGGACATTTATTTCTTACAAAGAACAAAAGTGAATCCTTTGAAAAGTTCAAGGAGTTCAAAGCCCAAGTAGAAAATCAAACTGGGAAAAGTATTAAGACTCTAATATCGGATCGAGGAGATGAATACTTGAGCACCGAGCTCATTGAGTTTCTTAAGGAATATAGCATTACATCACAACTCACACCTCCTAGAACACCTTAATTAAACGATGTGTCCAAGAGGCGAAATCATACTTTATTTGATATGGTATGTTCTATGATGAGCTACACCAATCTCCTTATATCACTTTAGTGTTTTGCACTCCAAATGACCTCCTATATCCTTAATTGAGTTCCATCTAAGTCTATTTCTACCACACTATATAAGATATGGAATGGTAGGGCACCAAGTCTTAAGCATGTTAAGATTTATGGATGCCCAGCTTTTATTAGAAAGCTAAAGTTGAACAAGTTGGATGCAAAATTGATTAAAGAAAGATTTGTTAGATATCCTAAAGATAGTTTAGGGTATTATTTTTATCTTCCTACTAAACAAGTTATTGTTGTAAGCAGAGATGCTATATTCCTTGAGAAAGAGTTTCTTAAGGAGAGTGGCAAAAGGAGGCAAAGGAAAGAAGATAATGTTCGATGAGGATTCATCTAAGGAAACCTAAAAAAATTGATCAAATGGACATTGATGAACTTGAAAAGCCTATTCCAATTGAGAATGCCATCACACCGACTCTTAGAAGGTCTAGTATGGAATCTCATCCTCTGAAGAGATGCAATTTTCTACATGATGTGCAAGAGTTGCATGTTCATGAAGAGTGCATTCATGATGATGATCCTACTATATATGAAGAAGATTTATATTATAAAGATTCTTCAAGATGGCTTAAGGAAAGTAGAACCAAAATGGATTCCATGTATGTAAACCAAGTCTGGACACTTGTTGATCCTCTTGAGGGAATTGTACCTATTAGGAGTAAATGGATCATCAAGAGAAATATTGGTGCAGAAGGGAAGGTAGAGACCTATAAAGCTAGGCTTTTAGTGAAAGGGTTTTAACAAAGGCAAGGTGTTGACTATGAGGAGACCTTCTCCCCATTAGCAATGCTTAAATCTGTTCAAATTCTTCTTACTATAGCTGCATACTATGATTATGAGGTTTAGTAAATGGATGTCAATACAACCTTCCTTAATGGCCATATTAAGGAAGAATTTTTCATGGAGTAACCCATGTGTTTTGAATCATAAGAAAGCTCAAAAGTGTGCAAGCTTAATATATCGATATATTGTCTAAAACAAGCTTTAAGGAGTTAGAATCATCATTTTGATAAGGCTATCTATTCTTATGGTTTCATTAAGAACGAGGATGAGCCATGTGTTTACAAGAAGGTTAGTGGGAGTCAGCTCACTTTCCTAGTCTTATACATGGATGATATTCTTCTTATTAGTAATGATGTTGGTATGATGACCTCTGTGAAAGTATGGCCATCTAAAACCTTCTCAATGAAATACTTAGGGGAGGCTACCTATATTCTTGAGATTCTAATCTATAGAGATGATGGGAATTGTAGGTTTCATCAATTAACTCCCCAATAGCAAGAATACTATGATAAGTTGAATTGAAAGAAAACTAGAAATTACCAATTTAATCCACAAATTCGGATCGTTCAAAGATTGAAGTAAGAAGATAGATGCTACTTAACCCCTTTACCAACAAGGATAAAGATACTAAGGATAGACTTTGAATTTCCTCTTATGCCACAAACAAGAATGTTTGATAAATAACAAGAAAACAAAGATTTAGATTTTGACACCACAAGCTAGAATAAAGCCTTGATAAGTCACAAAGTTTATGCAAGAAATTAAAGACAAAATTCCTCACAATAAAACTCAAATAAAGTTATAATTCATATATCAAATTCATTCATGCTACAAAAGAAAGAAAAGGACTTGTTTATATAGTGTACAAGTCCATGCTCACACTACTAAAATAGACTCACAACATAGGATTACTTTTACTCTTAAATGCCTTAATAACCATTACCCACATTAATAGCCATTACTTGGTATTGATTACCCCATTAACTTTAGTAACCACTACCCATAATAATAGCCATTACTTGGTATTAATTACCCTATTAACTTGTATATGGTGGCTACATGTAACCCTAATTGTTATTAACACAAAAACAAGTTAAATATTATTCTTTGGGCCTCCATGGATGCCTTATTGGGCTGAAATTCGTGGGCTTTCCAAATGTCCTTAATTAAACCCAATATGGCTTCTTGAAGCTTCTTGGATTTGGACCTTGTGATTGGGCCTTCTTGTACTATTAATGGATCTTGGATCTCTTTAGGCTTTGAACTTGGATTCACATCATTCCCCCTTTCTTCAAAAGGATTTGTCCTCAAATCAGCTCCATCATCTTTATCACCTAAATCAAACAAAGACAAGTCACTAACATTAAATGTAGCACTAACATTGCCATACTCACTTGGAAGTTCTAGCTTATAGGCATTGTTGTTGATGCGTTGAAGCACTTTAAAAGGACCATCTCCTCTTGGCATAAGCTTTGATTTCCTTTGCTTAGGAAATCTTTCCTTCCTCAAGTGCACCCACACCCAATCTCCGGGCTCAAAAATGACTTGCTTCCTCCCCTTGTTGTGTTGCTTTTCATATTGGAGTGTCTTCTTCTCAATGTTTGCACGCACCCTCTCATGCAAAGTCTGATGAACTCAGCTTTTTGTTTCCCCTCTAGATTAGCTTTGGTCCAATGGCAATGGTAGCAAATCTAATGGAGTCATTGGGTTGAATCCATACACAACTTCAAATGGTGAGCAATTTGTTGAACCATGCACACTCCTATTGTAAGCAAATTCCACATGTGGCAACATTCTTCCCAATTCTTCAGATTTCTTTGGATGATAGCCCTCAAAAGTGTTGAAAGTGTCCTATTGACCACCTCCGTTTGTCCATCCGTTTGTGGATGACAAGTTGTAGAATACAAAAGCTTTGTCCCCATCTTTCCCCAAAGAGTCTTCCAAAAGTGACTTAGGAATTTGACATCCCTATCACTCACAATGGTCCTTGGCACTCCATGTAGCCTAACAATCTCTTTGAAGAATAGATTGGCAATATGGGTTGCATCATCCGTCTTGTGACATGGAATGAAATGTGCCATTTTCCTAAACCTGTCCACAACAATAAAAATGGAATCTCTCCCTTCCTTGGACCTAGGTAATCCTAAAACAAAATCCATAGAAATGTCTACCCAAGGTTCATTTGGTATGGTAAGAGGTGTATACAAACCATGAGGCATTGCTTTGGATTTGGCTTGTTTGCAAGTAATGCATTTCTCACAAATTCTCTTAACATCCCTTTTCATGTGTGGCCAAAAGAAATGGTCACCCAACACATCCAAAGTTTTCTTAATCCCAAAATGCCCCATTAAACCTCCGCTATGTGCCTCTCTCACAAGTAACTCTCTTAAAGAACTTTGTGGCACACACAATTTGTTTTTCCCCGAAAAAGAAAACCATCAAACTTATAGAACTTATCAAAACCCCCTTTCTCACATGCCCCATAAACATTAGCAAAATCAGGATCATTAGAATAAAGATCTTTGATGTATTCAAATCCTAATAATTTTGCATCAAGTTTAGAGATCAAGGCATACCTTCTTGACAATGCATCGGCCACCACATTTTCTTTCCCTTGCTTGTACTTAATGATGTACGGAAAAGATTCAATGAATTCCACCCATTTTGCATGTCTCTTGTTGAGCTTTCCTTGTCCTTTGAGATACTTCAAGGACTCATGGTCAGTGTGAATTATGAATTCTTTATAACCAAGGTAATGCTGCCATGTCCTTAGAACCCTCACCAATGCATAGAACTCCTTGTCATATGTAGGGTAGTTTAGACTTGCTCCACTTAGCTTTTCGCTAAAGAATGCTATGGGCTTGCCTTCTTGCATCAAAACTCCTCCAATACCTATGCCACTTGCATCGCACTCAATCTCAAAAGGTTTAGTAAAATTGGCAAAGATAACAAGGGTGCAGAACTTAATTTGTCTTTTAGCAAGTTAAAAGCCTCATCTTATTCAATTCCCCACTTAAAACCAACATTCTTTTTTATGCATTCAGTTAAAGGTGCAGCTATGGTAGAAAAATTTTTAATGAACCTTCTATAAAAGCTAGCTAAACCATGAAAGCTTCTTGCATCACTTACACTTGTGGGTGTTGGCCATTCTCTAATTACTTTTACCTTTTCTTGATCAACATGAATGCCCTTGTCATTGACAATATATCCCAAGAAAAGTAATTTCATTAATGCAAAAACAGCATTTCTTTAGATTAGCATACAACTTCTCTTCTCTAAGCACATCAAAAACACAAGTCAAATGTTGTACATGCTCATCTAAATTTTTGCTATAAACCAAGATATCATCAAAATAGACAACAACAAATTTGCCTATGAATGCTCTTAAAACATGATTCATCAATCTCATGAAAGTGCTTGGTGCATTAGTTAAACCAAAAGGCATTACTAACCACTCATATAAACCATGTTTAGTTTTAAAAGTTGTTTTCCATTCATCACCTTCTCTCATTCTAATTTGATGATAACCAGATTTCAAATCAATTTTTGAAAACAAATATGAACCATGCAATTCATCCAACATGTCATCTAGCCTAGGAATGGGATGTCTATACTTCACCGTGATTTTGTTGATGGCACGACAATCAACACACATCCTCCAAGTTCCATCTTTCTTAGGCACTAACAAGACGGGTACGGCACATGGACTCATGCTTTCACGAACATAACCCTTCTCCATAAGCTCTCTCACTTGCTTTTGGATTTCCTTGGTCTCCTCTGGATTACATCTATATGCTCGGTCTATTTGGAATGCTTGCTCCAGGTATGAAATCAATTTTGCGTGCTCAATGCCTCTTTTAGGTGGCAAACCATTTGGAATTTCTTCTGGAAATAAATCTTCATAAACCTGCAAAAGATCAACAACAACACTAGGCAAACCATTGGTTATTTCATTAGAAATATGCAAAATCTCCTTGTACATAAGTACAATCATTTGTTGCCATCAAAAGCATAGCTTCCTTCACATCACTCATTTTTGCATAAACACTCATTTTTCTTTCATTTGAACCTTCCTTGTTTTCTCTCACCATGTGTTTCCCATTTTGGTCAAGAGAATTGGAATTTTTAGGTTCACTCATCTCACCTTTTTCTTTACTCTCAAAGGTTTCCCTTCCCAAAGAATTTCCCAATGAAGAACCCATTTCTTCATATTGTTGCTTGATGCGCATTTGGTCTTCAAAAATCTGTTTTGGAGTTAATGGTCCAAGGTTAAACCTTTTTCCATCCATAGTCAAAGTATACATATTTTTGAATCCATCATGATTAGCCCTTCTATCATATTGCCAAGGTCTCCCCAACAACATATGTCCGGCCAACATTGGTAACACATCACACAACACCTCATCCTTATATCTACCAATTTGAAAAGAAATTAGAACTTGCTTATTTACCTTTACAACTCCACTTTCATTAAGCCATTGCAACTTGTATGGTCTTGGGTGATTGGTAGTAGGCAACTTCAATTTCTCCACTAGCAAAGTGCTTGCTATATTAGTACAACTTCCACTATCCCACAATCATGTTGCACAACTTGTTAGAAATCAAACAATGAGTATGAAACAAATTTTCCCTTTGCACCCTATGGACATCATGTTTATTTTGCAAACTCAATGTTCTTTGAACAACAAGATTATCTCCCTTAGCACATTCAACATCACTATAATCTTCTAAAGAAGGCATATCATCATCACTATCCCCCTCACTCTCTAATTCAATATCACCATCCCTTAGAATCATAGCTTTCTTATTTGGACATTTCCCTAGCAATGTGCCCATGACCTAAACACTTAAAACATTTGATTCCCCTAGTTTGGGCTAGTTGATTCTCACCCTTTCCCTTATTACCCAAGTCAATTTTAGGTTTATTTTCTTCCACTTTTGACTTGTTAAAAGGTTTATCATCCTTTTTCCCCCAAGAAGTTTTCCAAGAAGAAGAAGAACCCACATTTGGTTTAGAATCATACCTCTTTCCTTTCAATTGCCTTTCCACTTTCATGGCCAAATTCACCATATCTTCAATCTCCACATAATGTTGCAAATCAACAACATCAGCAATGTTTTTGTTTAGCCCTCTCAAAAACCTTGCCATGGTAGCTTCACGATCTTCTACCACATTTGCTCTAATCATAGCCTTCTCCATTTCTTTGTGATATTCCTCAACACTCATGGATCCCTGAATTAGAGTTTGTAACCTTTGATGAAGCTCTCTATAGTAATGGCTTGGAACAAACCTCTTTCTCATGATTTGCTTCATTTCCCTCCAAGACTCCACGGGTCTTTCTTCATATCTACGTCTTTCCTTGCAAAATGATCCCACCAAACAATTGCATAATCACTAAACTCAACAGCGGCAAGGTTTTACCTTTTTCTCCTCCGAATAATTGTGACATTCGAAGATGAGTTCCACTTTCCTCTCCCATTCAAGGTACACATCTGGATCAATTTCTTCCTTGGAATGAAGGAATCTTCATTTTGATGCTTCCAAGGTTGCGATCAACATCATCTTTAGGACGTCCTCTCCTAGCTTGTCTCCTAGGATTGATTTATTGTCCCACCAAGGTGACTTGATCATCATCCAATTCATCCTCTCCTTCATAGTCCTCTTGGTCAATTGGTGGACCGTCTCCTTTCTTTAGGCTCTCCTTGTAATTGGTTAAGGATGCCATCATGCCTCTCCAATTTCTCATTGACTCCCGCCATCATGTTAAACATTCTTTCGAATTGTTGTTGCATAGCTTGAATCACATGATCATTTGTAGAAGAAGAACTTGTGTCTTTTGACATGATTGTAAAACCTAAAATTTTAACAAAAGAAAATAGAAAGAACAATCTCACAACACTCCCTCACGTGTTTCACTCAAAATTGATGTATACCACTCGTGTTTACACTCAATTTTGGCTTTTTCTCTAATGATGTCACACTCTTGCCTTTTACCTCTCAAATTTGCCTTTTGATTTCTTAGATGAACTAAGTTTCTCAATCAAACAAAATTCAAGAATGTAGTAATCAATGATAAAAAAAAAAATAAGGTAGGCTAACAAGAAAATAATAAGGTAGGCTTAAAGAAAACAACAATTTGTAACAAATAGGCTAATAGAAATGAAAAACAAAGATAGATTATCAAAGAACACAAAGAGACAGAATTATAAAGATCATCAAAGAACACAAAGAGACGGAATTATAAAGATCATCAAAGAACACAAAGAGACAGAATTATAAAGATAGATCTCAATGGAATATGAAGAGTCAATTTTTTTTTTAATGTAAATAGAGATCTAACATAGGAATATCAAAGATAACATATACTTTTTTTATGGACAAATTTTTTTTTTTTTTTTTTTTTTTGATATATGCACGAATTGAAAGGTATCACAAAAATCTCAAAGATAACAACTTTTTTTTTTTTTGATATCTGCAAACAAAATCTTGAGATAAGAAGAATAAAGATAAAAAAAAATAACAAGAATAATAGATAGCAAGAAAGGTGCAAAATATAAGATGAACACAAGATATTGAGAACTAAAAGATAGTTTTGGATACGCAAACCTCAATCTTGAGCCAATGCTCTGATACCACTTATGATGGGAATTGTAGGTTTCATCAATTAACTCCCCAATAGCAAGAATACTATGATAAGTTGAATTGAAAGAAAACTAGAAATTACCAATTTAATCCACAAATTCGGATCGTTCAAAGATTGAAGTAAGAAGATAGATGCTACTTAACCCCTTTACCAACAAGGATAAAGATACTAAGATAGACTTTGAATTTCCTCTTATGCCACAAACAAGAATGTTTGATAAATAACAAGAAAACAAAGATTTAGATTTTGACACCACAAGCTAGAATAAAGCTTGATAAGTCACAAAGTTTATGCAAGAAATTAAAGACAAAATTCCTCACAATAAAACTCAAATAAAGTTATAATTCATATATCAAATTCATTCATGCTACAAAAGAAAGAAAAGGACTTGTTTATATAGTGTACAAGTCCATGCTCACACTACTAAAATAGACTCACACACATAGGATTACTTTTACTCTTAAATGGCCTTAATAACCATTACCCACATTAATAGCCATTACTTGGTATTGATTACCCCATTAACTTTAGTAACCACTACCCATAATAATAGCCATTACTTGGTATTAATTACCCTATTAACTTGTATATGGTGGCTACATGTAACCCTAATTGTTATTAACACAAAAACAAGTTAAATATTATTCTTTGGGCCTCCATGGATGCCTTATTGGGCTGAAATTCGTGGGCTTTCCAAATGTCCTTAATTAAACCCAATATGGCTTCTTGAAGCTTCTTGGATTTGGACCTTGTGATTGGGCCTTCTTGTACTATTAATGGATCTTGGATCTCTTTAGGCTTTGAACTTGGATTCACATCATAGATCTAAGAGAATGATAGGTTTATCCCAAAGTCTTTACTTGGAAAAGGTGTTGAAGAGCTTTAACATGCTTGATTCTAAAAGGGGATTATTACCTTTTAGTATGGTATCCACTACTAAGGAGATATCACCCAAGACACCTGAGGACATGGCAAAAATAGCTATGCTTCAGCTATAGGAAGCCTAATGTATGCTATGTTGTGTACTAGGCCGTATATTGCCTATGTTGTTAGTATGACTAGCAGGTTTCAATCCAAGCCAAGCTTAGAGCATTAGGTGGCAATTAAGGCAATCCTTAAGTACTTAAGAAGGACTAAGGATTTAGTCTTGAGTTATGGAAGAGGTGACTTACAACTTATAAGTTTCATAAATTCTAACTTTTAATCAGATGTGGATGATAGAAAGTCTATCTACAGGTTTTTCTTCACCTATAATGAAGGTGCAATGAACAGGAAGAGTTCTAAGCAAAGTATCACTACTGATTCCACTACAGAGGCCAAGTACACAACTGCATTGGATGCTACTAAAGAAGTTGTTTGGATTTGAAAGTTCATCATCGAACTAGGAGTTGTTCCTTCCATTAAGTCAGTAGTTCCTCTCTTCTATGACAACAATAGAGCCATCTCTTTGGCAAAGGAACTGAGGTCTCACTAGAAATCCAAATGCATAGAAAGGCACTATCATATTATCAAAGAACTTATTGAAAAGGGCAATGTGCTCATGCAAATATAGCTTCATCCAATAATGTGGCTGATCCACTAACTAAAGCACTCACCTAACTGTAGTTAGACCATCATCTTGAGAAGATGGGTCTTAGATATTACAATGAATGGTGCTAGTGCAAATGGGAGATTATTAGTATATATATGCCTTAGTACCAGTTCTTATAATATAAATGACATTATACTTTTATCCATACAGCAATAAAATATTCATTTATAAAGTGTTTATTTATTTGAGTATTTACCCTTTAGCATTATTTTAAAAGAGTTTATTATCAAGAGTTGATAATATGAGTGACAAATTCTTTTAGTGCATATGCTAAAAAATGTTCATAGTCATAGGATTAATAAATAGGTAGTATTAATCCATAGACTATCACCTCTGTCTATTTTCATTCCTTCATTAGCCCCATTAGCTTGTAGGCTCAATTATAAAATAAAATATATAGATTTAGCCCATCTAATTAAAATCAATGTCTATTAGACTAACTTAGGGATTATTTGCTTAGAATGAATGCATTGTTTGTATGCTCTTCATGATATTAATGCCTTAGAGTTAATTGTAAAATAAGGGTTTAATATAAATTGCATGTAAATAGAGAATAAGATAGTAATTAATAAGATAATTCTAAAAGAACATGAGACTAAAGGAAGTTAGTATTCTATAACTAGAATCCTCTTGATGTGGTGCTAACTCTCTTATAGGGAATCCAGTTACCACAACTCATAAATTATCCTAGTTATTACCCTAGGTACCGACTCCTTATCTCCGTACCTTATCTATGACATAGGGGTTAGTGTGTTCCCCAGAGTCATGAACTTAAACAGTGTCATGGTTGCCAAAAACATGGACATGTGCTAAACCCTACCATCATAGGTTCTATATTTAAAGGTAGTTCATAATGATTCATTAGGCTTTTATGCTTTACAGACCCTTCTTCACCAAAAGATTGTACCTATAAAAAATTTTCTATATCCTCTAAATCACAATATTTTTCCAACCTCCCTCATTGGACGTCATTCATGCAATCATCAACCACATCAATTCTCATGAAATTATCAAAATTAGGAGGATTTTTCATACTTTAGTACACATTAAATTTACAATTGTCCATACCTACCCTCAATGTGAGAGTTCCATCATAGACATCTATGATAGCTTTAGTAGTGTACATGAAAGGTACTCCAAGTATCACAGGCACATCTTCATCTTCCTCAAAATCTAGCATAACAAAATCCATTGGAAAGATAAACTTCCATGTTTTTGCTAGAACATCCTTACTATTGCCTCAAGTTTTTAATTGCCTTATCTATAAGTTATAAAAAAATATTTATCAATTTTGCTTCACCTATTATAAACTTCATGTAAACAAATAAAGGCACCAAATTAATAAAAACACCTGAATCATAAAGATCTTTTTGAAAATTTAAATTACCAATAAAATAAGGTATAGTGAGACTCCCTAGATGTTTACGCTTTAATAGAAGCTTGCTTAAAAATATGGCACTACATTCTTTATTATGTGTAATACTCTCAAATTCCTATAGCTTTTTCTTGCTAGATATAAGCTCTTTCTCTACTTGGACTTTAACTTGTTCATTCTCTTCTTTTGGTTATTTCTCCTCAACTTGTATATGCTCACTTCTCTTGGGTGGTTGTAACTCCATTCCACTCCTTAAAGTAATTATCTTCAATCACTTTTTATTATTCTTATCTATGTTGGTAGGAAGAGTCCCTTAGTTCCTTATGGATAAAGAGTTAGCCAACTACCCCAATTATACTTCCAAATTATGCATTGAAGATGAGTGATTTATGAACATAAGTTGATTGTCCTTATGCATCTTCTTAAACCTCCCCTCGAGTTTTTTATAGCCTTATTAGGTTGATTCATCTTTATTACCATCATATCTATGAAGTTATCCATTTTCCTCTCTAAAGAAGATATTGATGATGAAGCTTTTTCCTATTGAAAAAGGGATTGACCATGATGCTAGTGAGCATTGGATCCTCTCCCTCTAAACTTGATGGTCTGTGAGGTCTCCATTAATTATTTCCTTGATTATTTTATAAAAAGCTTGGATGATTCCTCTAGCTTGGGTTATATGTATTGCCAATCACATGATTCTATTGTTAACTTTATTAAAGTTGCCTACATAGTTCATGTTCTCTGTGGATAAGTTTTGCATAAGTTAGCATTCAATGGTAGTATGCGTGCTCCTACTTTTATGTATGGGATGCGACTGGAACAGGATCAATATGATCTTGAGGCACATAGACTAATGGCAACCATCTGCCAACTACTATTGATTGTGGGAGGTTCTATCTAAATAAGCTTTGTAAATTGGAGTCACCACTCAACTGAATTGAGAGAAAGTGAATCAAGAACTCACTTTCCTAACCGAAGATTCTTAGTTCAAGAGGTAGGAGTTATCTATCTTGTTTCTTATTATGCATTGCTCAATCCACTACTTCAACCTAATTTTAGTTTAATTATGCATTTACCACATTTTATTATTAGTTAATAAAAATGGAAATTGGAAATGCATGGTAATTAGAATTAGCATGCATATACCACAAAATAAATAAACATTCATCATCCACATAATGCAAACAAGTAAGCACGTAGCAAGTAGCTCACAAACATATAAGAAACAATAGTAAAATAAACACAAAAATAAAAAAATAAAAAGAAATAGGGAAAGGGATTAAGGATTACAACCCTTAGAAAAAAGCCTATTCTACTAAATACATCTAAAATAGAAAATAAAAGGAGAATTGGGATTAAGGAATACACTGCCTCCAAAATTCCTTATTCTATTAATTACATCAAAATAGAAAATAAAATAAAAATTCCTATTCTAATAAACTTACAAAATAAAGGTTAGCTTTCACACACATGCAAGTACACATCACATATATGACAATTTTATAGATTTTTCATTCATTCATAATTGAGATAACAGAAATAATTAAACAAGTAAACAAATAAGAATGCTTATGAAAATGCATGATGCTAGATTTAAGAATTTAGGTATTTTGGTGCAGAGTCATCAATTTTATTATAAGAATGGTATTTTCATGACAAGATATATATATATATATATATATATATATATATATATATATATATATATATATATATAACCAATTTACCAAAGAAGGTAATAATGCCAATAAAAAGCAATAATTTATTTTTAAAATCTGGCCTAGAGATGATTTCAGGAAGTGCACTAAGACATCCCGACTAAGTTGGCACCTCTATAGCACTATCATAATTAATCACCCTAAGCCTACATTATTAAAATTAAAAATAAAATAAGAACATGAATCCATCACAAGGAACAATTAAGAAGCGAACTGAAAGTTCTCTTTGCCTAATAAATCTCTAATAATGAGATCATTACATTTAAAAGGGTAACTATTCCACCAAACTATATTCCTTAAATGCAGACCCATAAAAGAGAGCTTATCTACCATAGAATTCCCCTCATGATAAATATGACTAATATGGACTTTCATGGTGGAAAGGGAATTTAGACTTTCCTACCATTGCTTCCAAAGGGACTAGGGAATTTTGGCACTTCTAGCACACAAAAAATTAATAACATAAATGTTGTTAGTTTCAATCCAAAGAAAAGTAGGGTTAAGGATGTAAGCTCTTTGAATGCTAATCATTATAGCATAAAGTTCTAGTTTAAAGGCATATTTTATTCCCAAAGGAGATGCAAAACTTGCAACTGCTAGACCCAAATGATTATAGAAAACCCCAATCGCACCAGCTAAACTAGGGGCACTTTTAATAGCCCCATCAGTATTGAGTTTGAGCCAGCCTAAGCCATTAAACTCCAAAAATGTAGGGGGCTTGCTTACATAGGCCATGAACTAGAAGATGGTGAAGAATAAGCATATCACTTTGAGTGTTTGACATATGCCCAATTTTAAAGAAAGAAGCACCAACCATTGCTTTATAGATTTAGGAAATAGAAACTTACAAAGGAACAAAATCACCATGAAAACAAGAATGATTTCAAGCATACCATATACAATGAACATTTTGTAAGAATGTTGCTTTCCATAAAGCATGCAACTAATAAGAGAAACGCAAGGACCATGCTAGATGGAATAAAGATAAAAAAAACCTTGAGTAATATTCATCAACACATCAAAACAGCTTGCAAAAGCCGACTAAAGAGTGACAACATAACAGCAAGAGGAAAAAAGATGGTCAATTGATTCGGCATGATGGGTGCATAAATCATATCTAAAAGATGAATGAAAACCTTTTAGAGCTAACAAGTAATCATATGGAATTTTCCCATAGAGCAATCACCAAACCAGAAAAGACATAAGCGCAAAAGATAGTGGCACCACAAATCTCTTCCCGAAGCCACCTTAGGAGAGCAAGGCTGAGAATTCAGATAAAACATTCTGCAATTTAAATCATCATTTAAAGAATGAAAATAAATTAAAGAATCAGTATCAAGGTAAGAAAAAATTAAATGCTCAATATCTTGACATATATCCAAGAAATCAACTTTAAAGCTTTAAGGAAAGTGCCAAAAACCATTCTTATAGATATCAGAAACAATAGTAGAAAGCTTCTTCCTAAGAGAAAGAGGAACACCAATCTAATCAGCTCTGATGTAATCCAACCATTTATCATTCCAAAAGCTGTAATTAGAAAATTTAGAAACCATCCATTAAGAGCTCTGAAGAATATGATTATAACAATTTCTTATAGAATTCCATTTCAATGAACAAAAATGAGAAGGATGAGGAATCTTACACTGAAACAAAAATCTAAAATGCAAGTACTGAAAAGGCAAACTATCTTTACTTATTAATTTCTAAAGGATTTTACTTAACATAGCATCATTAAGCAAATGAAGGTGTTTTAAATTTAGACCTCCTTCTTCTACAGGAGAATAGTAGACATCCCACTTAACTAAAATTAACTTTCTACTCTAAATGTTACCCGTCCATAAAAAAATTTTAATGCAAGTTTCCAAGTGTTTAAGTAAAATTTTAAGCCACTTATACACTATGAATGTATGAATAAAAGACCCATAAATAATGGAATTTATTAGAGAAAGGCGGCCAACCATTGATAGAGAAGCTTCCTTCCATCTTACAAGCTTTGCAATAATGCTTTCAATTATTGGTTGAAGCCATCTTATTTTCAGAGCTCCTTTAAAAATAGGAACTCTTAAGTAAAAAAATGGCAAAAGACTAACTTTCATACCTGAAATATTCCTAAACAAATTGTCTAAGACATGAGAGAAACATCTTAAGTTTATTAGAAAGCATAAACATAGGATGACCCACGACATGAAATGAATACTTAAAACTATCAACAGTAGGAAGAAATTCCTTGTGAGAAGTCCATATAGAAAGGAACTTGAATGGTAAAATAGTAACCAAACGCACATGAACATAACTTAATAGTAAAGGATTATAATCTAACTAGTAATGAGCCAAAGCATCACAGGAGATACTATGCCAAGATTGGAATGCCAAAATATTACATAAAGCCGTATCCAATCTGACATCAACGCGGTTGGAACCTTTCTTATTATTCATCCAAGTATAGAGGGATCCTTTAGAATTAAGGCAAGTCAGCTCACAACTAGCAACAATGAAATAAAACCCAAGCAAGCATGCTAAAAATGAAGTCTTCCTAATTTTTCATGAGAGCCAAAACAAGAGTTAAAATCCCCAATGACAAACCAAGCACCAAAAATAAAAGAATGAAGATTACTCAAATCCTACCATAAATGCCTTCTTCCAGAAGAAAGGATATTAGCATAAACAACTATCAAAGAAGTGTCCACCAAATCATGATAAAAAAAAGAATATAACTTGTTGATCAGAACTCAAAAATAATAGAGATATTTCCTACACCAATAGAGTTAGAAACAAAAATCCAAATAGAAGGAAGGGTTAAGTCATTATTCATCAAGAAATACATATTAAGAGAATGCCAAAAAGAAGCGTTGACACTGCTAAAAGCAATTTTAGGCTCAACTAAATAGACAAAATCAAGTTTATGATGTTGAATAAAATTAAAATGAGTATGTTAGGTTATGGAATTCCCCAAGCCTCGATAATTATAGAAAAAGACTTTCATTAAGAGGTTTGGGATATTGCCCTTGTAATAGGTTAATTTCTAATTAAAGATGGTTGCTAATTTTAGCATTTCTTAGTATCTTTCTTTCGAGTAACCATTGGCCAATTATCATCTTGTTTAATATCATATGCCTAAGAACAGTTGCTAATTTGTTCAAGCTCCATAATAGCATCTGTAGGTGGTTCTTAAGAGCCATTGGAGGAAATTAAAACATTATCATGCAATTCATGGTTATTATCTGGAAGAGCCAATTACAAATTATTTTTTAAGTCATTAACCATAACCAGAGTGGAGACATAAGGCAAAGAAGAATCTAGCACAAGCTGCTTAGAATATGATCTAATTTTAGGTTTCTAGATCTTACGTGAACATGATTGTCCTATAAATTGGTGAGTTGCTTTAGCTTGAGGAGGATCTTTTTTCAAGGTAGAAGAAGATGGCGTGTCTGTAGCTTTATTCAAGCAACATTAAGCAATCTCATGCCCAATAAAATGGCACATCTTGTAAAACAAAGGTAAATTCTCATAATAGATATCAATATCAAAGATCTAACCCTAACAATCTAAGAACAATTGATATTGGCGATTGGAATATAAATCAACTTTAATAAGAATTCTAATAAAATGGCCAAGGTCACCTTCAGTAGTGGCTTTATCTATTATGATAGGAGTGCCAATGTTGTTTGCAATATCATATAGGATTTAAGGATCCCATAACTCCCAAGGCAACTAATAAAAAATACATCTAAATCTGAGTTGATGATGTTTTCTCTTTAAAAAGGTCAAAAGCAGGTGACCATTGTTAAAGATAAAGAGTACCTAGTTTTAAAAATAAAGATCCATGACTCCCAACCACTTCCTTATCCATAGTGGAATGTAGCAAAATATGGTAAAACCTCTTCCCAATCAGATTAAATGCTAGTTATTCCTGATGGCCTAGCTTGAAGACAGCTAATCCTTCAACTTGGTGAGAGACCAAGGTGAATCGCCCTTTGCTAAAATGACTCTGGCAATTAAAGAATGATAGCATAATGCCAAGCGCTTATGATAAACTTCAAAATTAACCATGACAGCTTGCAGGGAATCGAATTTAGCATTCATGGAAGATTTTGTAATCTATTTTGAAAAAATTAAAAGAACAGTCTCATCCACTACAATAACAACATAAAATTTTAGCTTTGACAAATCCTCAACATGAGATGTATGAAAATTATTTGTATGGTTTTTAGTAAAATACTGAACTGAGAACAACTCAAAATGACTAAAGTAAACATCACGAATGCTTGGAGATGACCGGTGAGGAGGATCAAATGGTTGACATTCAAGCGGCATAGGAGTCGCGAGAGAAACCCTAATCCCTTATTAAATGAGACAAATAAATAAATGATAAAAGACACTATTTTTACCATAAAAATATTAACTTTATGATAAAATTAGTAAATTTATCAAGAGAATAAAATGAAAATAATCACAAGTAACAAAAAAGTAATAGAATAATAAAAGTGATTAAAATATTATTTTTACCATAAAAATGTAAACTTAATGATAAAAATAATAAACTTGTGATACGAACCCTACCTATAATAGAGATAGAATGCACATCCAACTTTGAATATTAGCCCAAGGATCATCAAGGATAGTTATGTTGATAGAGCTAAACCCCTTGCTTATTAATTTGAAGCAAGATACTTAGCTATTATAAGATGAACAATCACACAATTCTAAGTTTAATCTAACCTAGCAATTGTAATGAAAGGTAGAAGTGAAACAATTCAAGTAAACTTGCAAAGTTTCAAAAGAATAAAGTTTAAGGAAAAACCTTACTTTTAATATTTCAATGCGTGTCTAAATTCGTTTTACATAGTTGTAGCCCTTATATGGGCATGTAAACAACCTAATCTTTGAAGGAAAAGGTTCTATTCCTTATTCCCAAAGATACCTATATAGGAAAATCCTTAATTAAGGAGATTTCCTTCAAAATAGGACAACTCATGATAACTCATCTTTGAAAAGACAAAATTGACAACTCATTACAAGTCATGACAAACTAAGCAAAATGACAACTCATGACAACTAAGAATAGAAGCATGCCATGTCACTTATTGACCGTTGATCCTTGACTTTGACTTGTTGACTATTTGACTTTGACTTTGACTTGTTGACTTTGACTTAGAATATTCTTGAATCTTCTCACATCTTCTATTAAAAAATCTCTAGACTCTTTAGTTTTTGTCCACTTCTTCATACCAATGTAAGGAGGTGACAACGATGAGGTTTTCTGGAGATCCACCCTAGCCTTATGATATGCTTGGATGACTATGATCCATGAGTTCCTAAGGATCATGTAGTGGGTGGTGCTACTCATTAAAAGACAGTGCTTGCTCATCATTAGAGGCATGGAGTTACTAGAGGTCATGAGATTCCACTCGTCTCGAACCTCAAGGTGCACATTTAAACCCTCTATCATCAATAAGTTAGTATTCTAGACTACTCTTTTAGGGATTTTTCCACAAAATTGGGTAAAATAAAGTAATGTATAAATTTTTTTATTTTTTTTAAGAACAATCATGCATGATCCTTCCTTATTAAGATAAATGTAGACTCCAAGTTTTAGGGAAAGTTGCTGCTAGGAATCAACATTAGGAATTTTTGCTCTTGGTTTTATGGTCTTTGAAATTTTCCTGTAAATAAATGAAGAAGCAAATAGTTAGGTTTTATTTCACTATCATTGTGACTTTTAGTTAGAATTGTCATTACTCTTGCTGACTTCCCTTTTATTTATTGCATGGGGCTTTCCTTTGAATTTCTTATAAGAAAAGATAGAGAAATAGTTAAAGCATGCTATTTGTCTCCGAAATGAACTTTTTAGCCATAATTTATGCTTTACTTACTTCCCTATGATTAAGCTAAAGTGACATCCTTAGTGCTACCTAGTAGTTTTACCGGAGCGAAGAAGTTTTATCGTAGCTTATTGAGGGAGGTACGAGATCAGGTACAACGGCCTCAATTTTGATGGTTTGATCGATGGGCTATTGGATAGCCTATAGTCATTGAAAAGTTATCAAGTGGCTATGATTTTATGATTAAGAGGTGGTCAGATTGTACTCACACTTTTCACTTTAGATTTAAAGAGATGATGATTACACCTTTTGATTTTGCATTGATGATGGGTTCTTATTCTTTAGGAGATGGATTCTACTTTATATTCTTAATGACCCCATGACATTGTGTTCTGAGTTATTCAGTTATAACCCTGTGCTCAAAGTAGGTCGAGGTAGTCTTATTCGTATGATCATTTTAGGCCATCTTGCAAGGCAATAGTAGGGGAGGTTTCATAGGTATTAAGAGGTGAGCTATGTGATCTATATTTTATTTCATGAGTGCCATGGTGTTCTCAAATTGGAGCATTATAGTGGTTTGTGGCTACTTCCTCTCTTATAAGATCTTGATAGCTTATAGGAGTATGATTGGGGCTCTCCTACTTATGGTTACCTTTTACACTGCCTGGTTAATGTATACAAGGATGGATCTTAAATTTTGGCATACCCTTAGTGGTTGACGTGAGTTACTTTCAATGCCTTATCATTCCTTTCCTTTCTTTTCTAGATTCAATGTTTATGACATACTTTCTTTTACAAATTTGGAATTATAAGTTTCTTATCCTGACTCCTCCTAGTATAGCCTCTAGGTTATATAGGGGGTTCCCCCATTTCCCTATTTGGGTCACTCATAGTTGGAAGGGTCCTATCTAGTCCTTGGAGGAGGTCCGTACCACTCTTATAGAGTTAACGTTTGAAAAGGTCAATTTTTATTTTCCCTTCCCTTTTCTTCTAAGGCTATATGTTCTTCTTTTATAGCTCATTTTGATTGTAGTTTCACTTTTGGTGATGGCAGGATGACTTCTCTATAGCATTCTCATCAATGAAGCAAGGAGCTATTAGATATCTCTACCATGAGGATCATGTTTGAGTCCCCTGATGATTGCTCCTAGTATTTAGGTGAGCGCATCACGGGTTGGACTAGAGAACCTACTATTCATCATGCTCCTTACCTCTTCCTATTGATATATTTTATGGGGAAGGATATGGTGGGTTCTAATTTAGAGAGTGTCCATGTTAAGACTAACTATTGGCTTCATTTACAACATAGGGTGTCTCATACATTGAGACTATTATACTACGACTGATTGATGGTGCAATGAGCGACTTTATGCTAGCTCTGTCTGTTCCATCTACTAGAATTTCTTTTTCTTCTTCTCACCAAGTATGTCCTATTTCTCTTGTGTTATTTTCATACTAAGCTTGCTTCTATTTTGATTGCTTTTATCCATATCTAACAACCTCATTTGATGAGGACTCGATGTAGGAGTACCATTAAGGCTTTCAATGGTGTGGGAAATGCTAGTGTTCCTCCTAAGGCTACTCAGATGGTTTCTAGAGTTGCTACAATGCCTTTACTTCCTGTAGTTAGGGGATATAACCTTACGATTGGGTAGTGTCCCATATAGTCCCTACATCTATTGAGTCTATGGCATTTATTCCTAAAAACACTACCCATATGATTTTTAATCTTTATTGCTTTAATGTTCTTTTTAAATTGATTGTTTACTCACTATCTTATATGTAAGTCCCATGGGAGACAAATGAGCACTGGTACCCGGTGCACTTCAAGCCTTATGAGCTATCATCTCTTTCAGTCTATAGAGAAATGCATAACTATCTTTGTACTTTATCTTTTTCCATTGTTCAAGTATGCAATAATAATGTGTGTATGCATGTCATGAGCATGTATATGTTAATGCATATATATAATGATGCAATATGGGCACACTAAGATGATGTATGAGTGAGATGAGGTCATTCGCTAACATGAGGTAGCACATTAGGAGGAGAGTGCCTTCTATAAGAGTGAGATTTAGAGGCTGTGGGCTAAGTTAGAAGAGTCGAGGGTCCATGGTGCTAAACCTAGCAAGAGAGGACCTTAAGATGATGTTCATGATGAGGATGATGATAATGATGATAGGGATGAGTCTTGATTTCCCCTCTTTCTATCTTGTTATGCTGACTCCACTAGTGATGGTTTTTAGATGTTTAAGATGTTCTTTGACTAACGTACTACTTTTATGATGATATGATGTTTCTAGTTCTCTTGTGCTTTTTCCCTACTTTTCTATTTGTTTGCCATGTTTTTGTGAAAAATACAAACCAAACTATTACATTAGTAAAAAGATATGAACTCTAAGGTGAAAATTTTGTCCTTATATGTGATATATATTGATTTAGGCATTTACTTCTTGACATGTTCAATTTTAACAATCTTTCTCATTTGCACTAAATAGCATTTATAATGAGTATGGTTGCACTTTGAATATTTTTGAGTGATGGTACCCTTATCCTTAATTAGCCCTCTCAGGTTTCCTAATTAAGTATTTTTCCTCTCTTTTTATTCATTTTTCATTTCATTTCATTCATTTTTTTAACTTTATTTTTCTTTTTCTTCTTTTTTCCTCTTTCCTTTCCTCAAGGGTAACATCCTTTGAAATATGCAATGTACAAGAATTTTCATCCATGCCCATTTTAAATGGTTTAGTATTAATGGAATGAATATCAAAGATGCTCATGTAAGGTTCAATAAAATGCTCATCATTATCGTAAGACACGTCACACAAGTAAGAAAAATTAGATATCATTGCATTAAATTTAGAGTTTAATACATTAAAAGACTTCAGATAGATAATATAGGCACCGTTAAGAATAGATTCATCATTAAATAGGACATCATCTATATTGGACTTGGCAAGTTAATGCAGCTGGTGGTTTTGTCTTGAAGTTGAGCTTGTCAGAGTATCACTGCAACTGATCTTGAATTTCTTTCTTCTTCTTTGATCTCTTCTCATTTTCATCCTTAGACTTCAACACATGTCACAAGTAGAAGGATCCATTTCATCACCACTCGAATCATAGGTACAATTCATGAAACTTACTTCTAGTGCTACCATGAGTTCTTTTTCTCCCTTTTCTACCTTTTTTGTTTCTCTCTTTGGAATATCTTGGATAGAATTTTTCATGAAAGCCTCAAAGAGTCCTAAGAAGATGGCATATAATGCAGGCATGTCTCAGTAGGTAGGTAAAAGCATGATTTTAATATTAGGTTATTTTTCTAGATCTTTAATTTTGCCAAAATCTATAAGATCTTAGATTTGGTACTTTAGGATATGGCAATTGCAAGTTGTAGGACTAATCATTTAGTGAAAGTGACAGTAGAGGTTAGGATTGATGTGCATTGGTAGAGAGTTGGTCTAAACTTTTGGTTTAATAGGCTTCAATAGGTTTTTTTTTATTGAAGTTCCTAGAAAACTTTGGAGAGGGATTGGCAAGCTTTGAAAATTTTTTATGGCAAGTGGCTATAGGAGGCCTTAGAGGTTACAGATTATGATCCTTGAACTTTGGTTACCCATTCTTTGATCCTTAGTCTTACAAGGGCCCATCCATAAGTTCAAAGAGTTTATTAAAGCCTTTAATTAGGGTGTTAATATTTTTCTTTAATAAGACTTCAAGTTTGGTGATCTTATAAATTCATTTTAACCTCAAATTGTTTGATTTTGTAGTCTAATTCTTGAATCTCAATTACCAATTCATATATAGTTGCACTAGTTGACTTAGGGAAGGGTTGGAAAATCCTCTCTTCAGAAAGCTCATAATTGCCTTCAATATTTCCATGTCTGCCTATGTCTTTTTTCTTTCTATTCATCTTAGAATTAGGAGAGCCTAGTGCCCCTTTGCCATTATCGCCTCATAAAAGAATTACATCCATGGTATTTAGAGTTCGATCAAAGGTGTCTCTTACTTCAATCTTAAGGATAGTCTTGATTTCAAATTTGAGGATATTAGTTAAACCACCATCAGCCATAAATTGTTTCACATTCCTAAACTATTCTGCCATTCTCTCCTTGAGGAGGTTTAAGAGGCCTAGAGCTTGCAAGACTTTCAAAGGATTATCTTTATGCATAAATATAATGGTTAGGATGGAAAAGTAATTATGCATATGTGCATGATATGAGGTGTTTTGTAAGATAAGGGGTTAGCATGTATGCATAACATTACAATTATAATTTTACTAATAATGATGTGAAAAATGGTTACAAAGAAATCATGGATTAGTTCATAATAAAATTCCCCTTACATGCATGTATGTGTGCATGAAAAAATAAAATAAAAATAAAATTAACAAACAAGGTTAGTGTTAAACCTGCAAAATGAATAAACAAACACAAGCAGTTGCTCTTTCAGACCTTATCACTCTATGCAATAAATATTTTTGTCCTAGGTGGGTTTTTGAATCATGGCCATTGGGGGACTATGGTTCTGCTCTCAAACTAGGCCAATTCAATTCCTATTGATTAGACTCAAAAGGTAAGCTATAGAGCAATACCTAGATATACTCAAGGTCACCACACAATGTCAATGAAAGGCCTAATCTTTTGGTGACAAATGGTGTTTATAGTCCATGCACGCCTATGAGCACAAGAACTATAGTCAGCAAAAGGGATCTAAGTTCATGTCCACCTCATTGACATTCAGTATATTTACCAAGAAATATAAAATTTTTGTTCGGTAGTTTACAATTCAATTCTTCCAAAATGAACATCCCCAATCTAGTTAAATTCCTAATTCATCCATCTAATCTGATAAGGACCAATGGATGACTTCTTAAAGTTTCCATCCTTAAAAGATGCTACTATTTGTCGGTTCTTATGGATTATCCAAAATGAGGCATATGATTCTTGTCATTCCTTATGCATTGGGCTTACACAAGAAAAACAAGGATCACACAAGTCTAAGTTTGGGCAATCTATGAAAACTAACATAATGATAGCAATTAATGATAGAAACTATAAATGTCATGTCAGACAAGCAACATCATGATAAGGTTTACATGCAAGAACTAGGTGGGACCCTATAAGAGATTTCTAATAATTTATCTATATGGGCTAAATCGAGCATACAACTAAGGGCTCCTTTAGCGAGAATGCCCCTATATGACTAGAGTTATAGACTTCTATCAATGATTCTGGCATTCTTTTACCTACTCGAGAAAAACTATACTGCATTTTGGACTTGGGAGTCGGGCTATGTCACTTTAAGCCCTATAACTTTTCTTGATTGAGTATAGGCTAAAGGTGATAATACTGATCTCATCATCCTGTGACTCAAATGGAAAAATGGTGGAAATGTCATTCAGTATTATTAAGGGATTAGGGACTAATGGTGCATGTGGTGAGTGTAGTGAAATGCAATTATGTTGTTATAAAGGTAAAATAAATAAGTTATGTATAATGAGAAATAATCATTCATTTATACCCCTTGAGCCAGAGATTATCCCTAGTGGAGTTGCTAAAAACCTGTACGCGCTCTTACCTTTATATGTAGGATAGGACTAGAACAAGATCAATGTGATGTCAGAGCACACAAACTAATGGCGACCATCTACCAATTGTTATTGATTATGGGAGGGCCTACCTAAATAAGCTTTGTAGATTGGAGTTGCCACCCGACTCAGTCAGGAGAAAGTGAATCAAGAACTCACTTCCCTAATTGGAGATTTCAGTTTTGGGGGGTAAGAGTTACAAATCTTATTTCTTATTCTGCATTGCTTACTTATCCACTACTTCACCCTAATTTTGGTTTAATGATGCATTTACCACATTTGATTATTAGTTAATAACAGCGACAATTGGAAACACGAGGTAATTGGAATTGGCCTGTATATATCACAGAATAAATAAACATTCATCATCCACGTAATGCAAATAAGTAAGCATATAGCAAGGAGCACACAAGCATGCAAGAAACAATAATAAAATAAACATATAAATAAACAAAATAAAAAGAAACGGGGAAAGGGATTAAGGATCACAACCCTTGGAAAAAAAAAAGCTTATTGTAATAAATACATCCAAAATAGAAAATAAAAAGGGAGTTGAGATTAAGGATTACATTGCTTTGAAAATTCCTTATTCTATTAATTACACCAAAATAGAAAACAAAATAAAAATTATTATTCTAATAAACTTGCAAAACAAAGTTTAGCTTTCACACACATGCAAGCACACATCACATACATGACAATTTTATATATTTTTTGTTCATTCATAATTGAGATAATAGAAATAATTAAACAAGTAAACAAACAAGGATGCTAATGAAAATGCATGATGCAAGATTTTAGAATTTAGGTATTTTGGTGTAGACTCATCATTTTTATTATAAGAATGGGATTTTCATGACAAGAAAATGTATAAAAACAATCAATTTACCAAAGAAGATAATTAAGGCAATAAAAATAATAATAAACAAAGTACAAATGAGATAAATAAATAAATGATAAACGATACTATGTTCACCATAAAAATATTAACTATGTGATAAAAATAGAAAATTTATCAAGATAATAAAATGAAAATAATCAAAAATAACAAAAATATAATAGAATAATAAAAGTGACAAAAATATTATTTTTACCATAAAAATGTAAACTTTATGATAAAAATAATAAACTTATAAAGAGGGAAAATAAAAATTACAAGAATAATAATCATGCAATAAAAGATAATAAAAATAATAAAAGTATTATGTCGACCATAAAAATGTGAACTTTATGATTGAAATAGAAAATTTATCAAAAAGAGAAATAAAAACAACAAAAATAATATAAATGCAAGACATATAATAAAAATAATAATGTACAGAATTAAAATAATAAAAATGATAAAAGTGCAATTTTTACCGTAAAAACATTAACTTTATGATAAAAATAACAAATTTATCAAAATGAAAATAAAAGTAAGAAAAATAATAAAAAGGCATCAAATATAATAAAAATGATAAAGTGCAGAATTAAAATAATGAAAATGGTAAAAAAATGTAATTTTTTATCATTAAAACATTAACTTTATGATAAAAATAGCAAATTTATCAAAAAGGGAAAATAAAACAACAAAAATAGCAAAAATACAATTAAAATAATAAAATAATAAATGTGCAGAAATAAAATAACAAAAATGATAAAAATGCAATTTTTACCACAAAAATATTAACTTTATGGTAAGATTAGCAAATTTATCAAAAATGCAAATAAAAGCAAGAAAAATAATAAAAATGCAACAAATATAATAAAAATAATGAATATGAAGAAATAAAATAATAGAAGTGATAGAAATGCAATTTTTACCATAAAAACATTAACTTTCTTCTTAAAAAAATAACAAATTTATCAAAAATGTAAATAAAAGCAAGAAAAATAATAAAAATGCAACAAATATAATAAAAACAATAAATATGCAGAAATAATATAATGGAAGTGATAAAAATGTAATTTTTAACATAAAAACATTAACTTTTTGATAAAAATAGCAAATTTATCAAAAAAGCAAATAAAAACAAGAAAAATAAAAAAAAGCAACAAATATAATAAAAATTATAAATATGCAGAAATAAAATAATAAAACTGATTAAAAAAATGATATTTCCACCATAAAAACATTAACTTTATGATAAAAATGTCAAGTTTAACAAGAGAGGGTATAAAACTAACAAAAATGATAAAAATGCAATAAACATAATAAAAATGCAAAAAAAGCAATAACGTGAAATAAAAATACATAATAAAATAATAAAAATGATAAAGGTGTCATTTTTACCATAAAAACATCAAGTTTATGATAAATATGACAAGTTTACCAAAAAAAAAAAAAGAGCAAAAAAGCAATAAGAATAACAAATATGACAAAAATAAGTAAATATACATAATTAAAATCAAGATGCAAACAAAATGATAAGGATGATAAAGATACTATTTTCACCATAAAAACGTAGATTTTATAATAAAAATAATAAATTTATCAAGAATGCAAATAACATAATAAAAATGATAAAAATATTATTCTCACAAAAAAAATATGAACTATATGATAAAAATAATAAATTTACCAAGAATGAAAATAAAGGGAATGACAAAATTAATAAAAATGCTAACTTTACACCAAAATACACATTTTTTATATATAAAGAAAAATAATGCAAAAAAATGATGGAAAATGCAAAAATGAATACAAACACTCCCGGATTCACTCAAATTACCCACTCCGTCTACATATCTTATTCTCATACTTCAAATCACTACAAAAATCACAACTTTTTCACAACACAATAAATAATAAAAATAAAATGCAAAAATGATGTAAAAGAGCAAAAAAGAAGTAGAATAAGAAGAGAAAATGCAATAAATGCTAATTTTTAATAAAAATAAATAGGGAAATCCTTAGAGAGATTGGGTAATTATCCTAGATGTGTGCTTTGACTTAGAAGGAACTAGGTTTCAATTTATGGGTCTAAATCCTAAGAGAAAATGATTTTTTGTTTGAGTGTTTGCATTTATAAGGGGTCTCCAAGTGATTTAGGAGAGAGAGTGCGTGTCAAAAATCATCCAATAATAGTCTTACTTTTTTCAAAAGAGAGTTTTTTGAAAAAAAAAAATGGGAAAAAGTCCCCCAAAATGGCAAAATTTGAATTTTTATAGAGTTTGAGCCTCAACCCATGCATGAGGGTCCACAGCCCATGCGTGTAGGTCTATAACCCATGCACGTGGGTCCATAAAGCATACAAATGGGTTTTGACCCACGCAAAGCCATCCATGGGTCTAACGACCCACGAGCATCAATTATCAACCCACACTCATGGGTTAGTTGACCCTTGGGCTCTTGGATTCCATTTTTATTAGTTTTTGGCTATTTTTTTCTATTTTGAGTTTTTTGACACTCGTATTGTTTTTTTGGGTATTTTTGGGTTTTTTGGATTTTTTTGGTTTTTTTTGGTTTTTGGATATTTTCTCAGTTTGAGCACACTCAAAAAAATTTCCAAAGAAATTTTCCCCTGTCTCGCTACAAGATCCTTCATCATTGAATTTTTGGGGAAATCATCAAAATTTAGGTATCAACGATTAGGATTTCCACCAATACAAAGCATACAAGATGAAGGACCAACAGAAGAAACTACATTAATGCTCATTGTGTCCATTCTCTTTATTAAAGCATCTAATTTAGCATTCACCATACTCAATCTATCCACTTCTAATGTTCCACCCTTCCTTAGCAGAGCTCTCTTATTAGACCACAAGCTCTATGTTTTTACCATTTCCTTAAAACGATCTAGAGCTTCTTCTGGTGTTTTGGACATAATAGTTCCCCCAGCTATTGCATCAATGTTAACCTTGACTATTAGATTGACACCCTTACAAAAAGATTAAGCTAAATCCTAAGTAAGTATCAGATGTGGTGGACATTATCTCTAAAGGTCTTTAAATCTATCCCAACATTCATAAAAGCTTCATCTTCCCTATGATAAAATGAATTGATTTCATTTTTTATTCTTAGCACCTTAGCAGGTGGAAAATACTTGCTAAAAAATAATGTGTACATCTCCTGCCAAATGTTAATGGAGTTGTATGACAGACTAGTAAACCATTTCTTTGCACTATTAGTGAGTGAAAAAGGAAAAGGCATCAACCTTATGGCATTTCGATGCACCCCATTCATTCTGAATGTAGAATAATACTCTAAAAATCTTGTTATATGACCTATTGGATCTTCATGAGGCAATCCACTGAATTGAGAGTTCTGAATCATCTCAATCATAGATGGCTTAATTTCAAAATTATTAGCAGCAGCTATCGGTCTCCTAACTAATTTAATTAATGAATAGGTTATTATTGTGATCTCAATAGAATTAATCCCTCAATCAAACCCTATTGTCTAAATTTATTCAATGGGTGATCAATTCGATGAAAGCATTAAGTTTAATAATAATCATGGATTAAGAATTGGTTGATTAGAAGTTTAACCTAATTAAGTTCATATTGAGCTAGTTCTAAAAACCCTAATTGATAATTTAGTTACTCATAGAGATTGGAGAAGAAGAATAATAATAAGTAAAAGATCTAAACATATTCATGTTAGTATAAAGATTAAGAATAAGAAGAAACAATAAAAGAAAAAACCCCTTTTGAATCTCCTTTGTTCGAAATGATGTTTGAAGTTTTAATACTTGAATCTTTTATTCTTGATTCAATCTTTAAGTAGTTGCAAGAAAAAATAGATCACACTAATGTTATTGTTCTTGATGAAAAAAGATAACAACTAAACTTTTATAAAATTCTTCCAACCAACAACGACCTTCAAAATAAGGCAAAATAAAACTATTTATATCGTTCCTATAAAAAACCTAGAATAAATTTTCCATATAAAATTGCTCCAAGTCGCATGACTGTGTGACTAAATGCATATGGCTATGCCTTCATCCTATTCTGAAATGTGCAGAGTCAAGCATAGTTATGTGTGCACAAGCATATAGTTATGCCTGGTCTACTACTGATAGGTTGCTCTTCATCAAATTAGAGATGGTTGTGTGCTTTCAAGCATATGGCCATCCTTAGTGAGCTCCTCTGTAGGTCTTTATGTTGGGGGTCAAGCATGGCCATGTGCCTTTATGCACACAGTCGTGCACCTTGTTCCTTATCTTAGAAGTGTGGATTTATACACTTTCATGAAGATTTTGAGCTTTACTCTTTAAGTCCTTATCTTGGCACCTCATACATCAAATCTGCATCAAGCATATCTAACATGAAAACACAAGCATATAAAAATAACTAAAATCCTTAGAAACCTAGGCTCAACACTTTTTAACTAAAACTTGTTAACATTCAATACTATTATAGACTCTAGACACCTAAAATCTAACAAATTAGCGCTCAAAATATAGAATTATCACGCTTATCAATGGTCATATAAGAACTTATGAAATATTCAAAATCAGAATGAAAATGATATATTGTAAGTGGACTAAATATGTTAGACATAAAAGGTAGAGTATGAACCTATAAAAGAGTCAAAACTAAAAAGAAAAAGATATACAATATGAACCATAATGAATTGAGACTCGATACAAAAGATTGAATATAAACTTAGAAAATAATTAAAACTTTATGGGAAAAGACAAAATGGGATAAACGTACCTTGAAAAGAGCTAAAATTGGAAAGAAAATGATGATATGGTTTATTAAAACTAAACAAAAATGTGTAACTTATGGGCTGAAACTTGATAAATATAATGGTATAAAAAGACAAAATAATGACATGATAGGTTTAATATGGAAAAAAATATGTGTGGTGGGTTAAGACTAGGTATTGTAACTTATACAAAAATGATTATACATGAAATTTTAATTAATAAAACACACATAATAGTGAATGAACATAAAAAATTAAGACAAAATTAGGAAGCAATTAAGACAAAATGCATGATTGAACTATACAGAGGTCATTGCAAATGTACCTTAAAAGATTTTAATTAATTGAAAAATGATGAGGTGAAAAATATATAACTATCATCCCAAGACTAGATAGAGATGATGATCCTAAAAGCAATATTAGAACTGGATAATCTACATGTCTAATGAGTTAACATTAGAAACAAATCATAGTTTATAACTTTAGAAAAGATCTAAAACTATTTAAAAATGGACAAAATGTACAACTAAAAATAGAAAATTGATAAGTTAAGGCTAAGTACAGATGATGAACTTTAAGAAAAATTAAAAACTAGAAAGAAAATGGCAATTAAAACAAGGATTGAATAGCTAGACTAAAGGCCTACCTAGCCGAAATAGCATTAAAGAACAACCAGCCAATAATTTGAATAGGACCAAAATTGGGCCATGCATAATCAACTAATTGTTCATCAGCCAAATCTAGTCATTCATAAAATGATGGCTCCCAAATCGAGTTTTCTTTATGAAAAATTCAAAAGTTAAAACCCTAAACCCCATAATTTAATCAAAACAAGATCAAACAGATATTTTTGAAATTGATTAGCCTCATAATTGAAATTTAAACTTACTAAAAATAAGAAATAAAATGGAGAGAATGAGATTAAAACTTAAAAGTTTGATAAGGTTTAAATTGTCATTTTGAGGTTTATTTTAGCTTTTTTATTTAGAATTTGTATTGAGATCTGGTTGGGTTTGTAGGAGTGTTTATATGGTTTTTTAAGCATTTTTTTTAAGTTAAGTTAGGAAGAGCAAGAGGTAAAAAAATTATTGTTTGGTTATCTGTATTTTCTCTCAACTATATTTTTTTCTTTTAGATAATCCTAACTATGAAGAATTCTTATGGCTAATTATTCATCATTCATTAGGTCTTCTTGATATAATGCAAATGTACATAGTTATTTAGGTTAGTTAAGGTTGATTTTCATTTGTACATAGTTATTTAGGTTAGTTAAGGTTGATTTTCATTATGCAAATGTACTTGTTTTATCTTTATGGTTTATTATGTAGGTTTTATACATTTTTTAGGCTCAAATCATGTTTGGAAGAGACTTGGAGTTGATTAGAACAAATTTGGAAGCATAAAAAGTCAAGCTTGAATCTTTGGGAAGAGGTATTAGTTGTCACCAAAGGCACGACTCGTAACAGAGAGCCTCCGTAATGAGTTGCAAATTTCTAGTTTGAACAGTTTTTATATTTTAGCCATAAATTCTTCTAAAAACATCTAAATTAGGCGATTCAAGTCATGATAGAAAGAAAATATAACGATCTACAACTTTCATGCGGGAATATTCTAGAGTTAAGGTCATCTAGATGGACTAAAATGCCCTTGAAGCTACAGCTTCTGCAAAGGAGAGTGACTTTTCATGTTAAGTGGTGCCTTTCCAACTCTAAACGAATTCTAGTCACTTCTAGCTACTTTTGAGGTTTATAAATACATAAATTTAGCCTTGTTTTAGATATAAAGAATATATGAAGAATATAAGTGGTGTTTTAAAGATAGATAACTAGTGAGATATATGAAGTAGACATAGACAGCATTGAAAAAGAACAATTATTACTACTTAGTTTTTATTTTAGAAATCATTGTTCAAATCTAGTTTTCGAGGAGACAAACTTAAAGAAGACAATGCCAAAAAGAAAAGGAAGATCATTCACTATCAAGCAACTTTTAGAAGACATAGTAGAAGGGTTTTATTCATTCAATCTTTTCTCTTCCCTTTTCTATGTTGTATTTGATTATTGTTTGCTTTCTTAATCATGTATTTTGGCTAAGTCTTGTATGAGGATTACAATGATGAATTAATCTTAATAACTACATTTTTATCTTTTATTGTTTATGATTTAATTTCAATTAGTGTAAATGGTGTTCTGTATGCTTGATCATCATATGTAACTTGTTAATAAAAGTATTCATAATGAGAGTTAGGGTAATTTGGTGGAATGTAATTGAAATTACTTAAGAATTGAATATTTCTTGGAGATAAGGATTTCATCTTAAGGGAATAAGAATTAGTATAATATCTTTTTGGTTTTCTTTTATCTCTACAATAACACGAGAGTGCTTGTAGACTCTAAGAGGAAATATCTTTAATCGACAATGGAAATTTCTTTTGAAGATTATAACTAATTTCCAATCAATATGTTGTATGATAATTATATGCAAAGTTTTTATTAATTCTGAATTTTAAATTCTTTCATGCATAAATTTTATTATAATTTCTCATAAGAATTTCTAGTAATTAGTTAGTAAGTTAGATTCTTTTTATTTGTTACAGTAACTATTATTATCTTGATATTACTTTGCCTATTCATTTGAGTATCTATTTGGTTAACACAAAGTTCAAATTCCTGAGTGTTCAGCACCCAACTTGCTCTATGCTAAGTCCTAGAGGCTAGGGTATTAATTTGACCCGTAATCAAATTTTGGTGTCATTGCTAGGGAATTTGTTTAAATAACTTTTATTAACTTAAGGTAGAGAAATGTTGTTCTAGGCCTTACTTTCATTTGTATTTTATTTTGTTTAATTAGTTTTTGTTTTTTAGTTGTTAGTTTTAGATTTGATCTAATTTTGCTTTTCAGAATGCTTACTAGACGTACAAGTGATAATACTTTATAATTTGATCTTGAAATTGATTTAAGTATATGTGCTTTACATAGGGACCAAAGATATAGAAGAGTGAACCAACAGAATTTTGACAATATGGTTGAACTAGAGAGAAGAACGTTAGGCGATTTTACTGTGCCTGACATTTTAGGAGGTTTTGGAAAAATTTTAGCCCCAACCATTGCTAATAACAATTTTAAAATTAAGCCAAGTATCATCCAAATGGATCCATATGCACACATATTGACTTTTATTAATATATGTGCAACTTTCAAGATCAATGGTGTGACCAATAATGCAATAAGGCTTAGACATTTCCCATTTTTAGTTAAGGAAAAGGCACAAATATGGCTTGATGGTTTGCCTAGTGAATCAATCACTACTTGGGACCAATTGAAGCAAACATTCTTGCATAAGTATTTTTCGCCACATAAGATAGCCAAGTTTCACAATGAGATTACAACTTTCAAGTAAAATGGAAGTGAGACAATCTATTCAGCTTGGGAGAGATTTAAAGAACTTCAAAGGCAATGTCCACATCATAACTTACCAGATTGGATGATCCCTCAAATTTTCTATAATGGGTTGACGGATGAGAATAGAAATGTTGTCAATGCAGCCTCTAGTGGGAAATGGATGGATAAGATGGCTAAGGAAGCTATTACCTTGCTCGAAGAACTTGCATCTCAAGGATACATGGGTGATAAGATAATAATGACAAAACAAAAAGGAGTCTTGGAACTTTACACCATTAATTTGTTGAATGCAAAGGTAGATACTCTCACAAAAATGGTAAGCATCAAATTAACTCTTTAAAAAGTACCAATGTTGTTTATGAATTGTATGGAGGATCGCATTCATATTCTCAGTATAGTATAAGTTCTAATGAAGATGTGAGTTATATACAAGGAGCTTTTAACCAAAGGATGGGGTTGAATTCAAATTCTTATATTTCCTAATGGAGGAACCATCCAGGATTTTCTTGGTCAAATACATTTTCACAAATGAACCCTCTATTTAACCCAAACACCAAAAGCCAAAGCCCACCTAGATTCCCTATGAATCAACAAACCTTCAATCATACCCAACCTAAACCCAACCTTGAAAATCTTATAGAATAATTTATCAACTAATAAATGACCATTAACAAACAAAGTGAAGAGCAATTCAAGCAAATCAACACAAGGCTTGAACAACTTGCTACTCATAACTGCATTCTTGAAAATCAAATTGCTCAACAGGCCTCCTCAACCAACAAAGAGACTTGTCAAGAAATTACCTTAAGAAGTGGTAAGGAGGTTGAAAATGTTGCTAGTAAAAATAAGGTCATGGTTGATGATGATTTGGGAGAACTCAAACATGTGTCTTTCCATAGCAGACAAATCCATCATCTATCCACTTGGCATTCTTGAAAATGTGCCAACCAAGGTGGAGAAGTTTGTAACACCAACTAATTTTTTAGTTATGGAAATTGAGGAAGACTTAGAGATTCTAATTTTATTTAGAATACTATTTTGAGTAACAACTGGTGCAATTATAGATATGAAAAGAGGCAAGATTACATTAAAAGTGAAAAATGAGAGTTTACGAGTTTGATGTATTCAAGATAATGAAGTCTACACCAGTGGAAGTAGAAAGTAGAATTGATTCCATTAATGTTTTTTATGATTGTGTAGATGAGGTTATACATGGATGCTTAAAGCAAGATCCAATTGAGCCATATAAGGACCATGAGACTAGTGATCAACTTTTGGAGGTAACTTCGCACCTACCTTCCTACAAGATTTCAAGGGTCAAACCATTAAAAGGGGATAATAATCCAAAGGTCACTACACCATATGAAAAAGTGAATTTATAGCTCAAGCCTTTGCCATCCAATTTAAGATATGCATTTCTTGACTCTAATTATGAATTTCCTTTTATTGTAATTCATCTTTGTCTAATGTTAATATTGACACCTTATATGATGTGTTGCTTAGCCATAAGTCTGCCCTTGGTTATTCTAGAATGATTTGAAGGACATTAGTCTAAAATTATGTATGCACAGAATTCTCTTAAAGGGTAATGCCAAGCCTTCCATTGAAGGTCAAAGGTGATTAAATCCCACTCTCAAGGAAGTAATGAGAAAGGAGGTAATAAAGCTGGTTAATAATGGAATCATATATTCCATTAGTGATAGTAATTGGGTGAGCCCCATTCAAGTTGTTCTAAAGAAAGGAGGCTTAATCGTTGTTCAAAATGAATCTAATGATTTGATACCTACTAGAACTATCACTAGATGGCATATGTGCATAGATTATAGAAAGTTAAATAAAGAAACTAGAAAGGATCATTTTCCATTGCCCTTTATCGACCAAGTTCTTGAGAGACTAGCTAATTTTTCATATTTTTGTTATTTGCATGGACTAAGTGGTTTTTACCAAATTCTCATTCATCCCAAAGATCAATCTAAAGCTACATTTACATGTCCATACAATACTTTTGCATTTAGGCGTATGCCTTTTGGTTTATGTAATGCATTTGCAACTTTTCAAAGATGTATGTTTTCAATATTTAGTGATTTACTAGATGATTGTATAAAAGTTTTCATGGATGACTTTAGTGTTTATGGATTTAACTTTGCAAATTATCTAGAAAATCTTTCTAATGTTTTTAACAGGTGTAAGGAGCATGGATTTGTCTTGAATTAAAAAAAATGCCACTTTATGGCACAAGAAGAAATTGTGCTTGGCCACTTAATATCTAAGAGAGGCATTGAAGTTGATAAGGCAAAAATAGGAGTGATTGCTAAACTGTCACATCCAAAATGTGTGAAGGAAATAAGAAGCTTTCTTGGACATATGGGTTTTTATCAGAGATTTATTAAAGATTTTTCCAAGAATGCAAAGCCATTATGCAAACTACTTACTAAAGATATTGTATTTGAGTTTGATGAGGCATGCATTTATGCATTCTAGGCTTTAAAGTCAGCTCTTATTTCAGTAATAGTTTTGCAACCACTTAATTGGGAGCAACCATTTAAAATTATGTGTGATGCTAGTAACTTTGTGGTGGGAGTTGTTCTTGGTCAAAGGAAGGAAAGAAAGCCTTACATGATCTACTATGCTAGAAAACTACTTAATGATACTCAAATCAACTACACCACCATAAAAAAGGAGTTGCTTGCTATTGTGTATGCATTTAACAAGTTTAAAGCATATCTTGTGTAGAAAAAGGAGTTTGTATATTTAGACCATGCCGCTCTAAAATAACTTTTAAGTAAGAAAGATGCAAAGCCTAGGCTCCTACAGTGGATATTAATGCTTCAAGAGTTTGATTAGGAAGTGCGAGACAAGAAAGGCACTAAAAACTTGGTTGCATATTATCTAACTAGATTAAATTAGGATAAATTAAAGGAACATGATGATGGAGCACCTATTAATAAGACATTTCATAGTGAACATCTTTTAAGTGTGGCATCAAAGGAACTTCAATGGTTTGCAAATATTGCAAACTATCTTGTCAGTGGTATTCTTCCTTATATAATGGATTATAGACAATGAAAGAAATTCTTATATGATAACAAATTTTACTATTGGGAGAAGCCATTTCTTTATAAGAGATGTGTTAATGGTTTGATTAAAAGGTGCATTCCTAATGATGAAGCTTAAGATGTTTTACGACATGGCCATGTTACAGGTGTTGGAGGGCATTTTGGTGCAACAAAAATAGCATCTAAGGTACTACAATCTAGTTTTTGGTGGCTAACTTTATTTAAAGATGCTAGAGAATTTTTATTGACATGTGATAGATGTCAAAGAATGGGTAACATATCTAGGAAATAAGAGATGCCTTTACAAGGAATACTAGAAGTTGAGCTCTTTAATGTGTGGGGAATAGACTTCATGAGTCCATTTCCTAGTTCTTTAGGTAACAAGTATATTTTAGTTATGGTTGATTATGTCTCTAAATGGGTAGAAGCAATGCCAACCATTACTAATGATTCTAAAGTGGTCAAGAAGATGCTCAATAAAGTAATCTTCCCAAGGTTTGGTACTCCAAGAGCATTAATTAGTGATGGAGGATCATATTTCTGTAATCATGTGATTGAAGCTCTTCTAAAACAGTAAGGGGTGACACATAAGATAGCTACTTTGTATTATCCACAAACAAGTGGGCAAGTTGAGATAAGTAATAGAGAGATTAAATGGATTCTTAAGAAAACTGTGTCTTCTTCAAGAAAATATTAGGTATTGAAGTTAGATGATGCTTTATGGGCATATAGGACAACCTTTAAAACTCTAATTAGCCTTACTCTTCATCAACTGATCTATGGCAAGTCTTGCCATTTACTTGTTGAATTGGAGCATAAAGCATATTGGGCAACAAGGGCATTGAATTTTGACTTGACAAAAGCCAGTAGGAAAAGATTGCTTCAGCTTAATGAGTTAGATGAATTAAGAATGAATGCTTATGAGAATGCAAAGTTGTATAAGGATCGCACTAAGTTATAGCATGATAAGCATTTATCCAAAAAAGAATTCAAAGTGGGAGAGCTTGTTCTCCTTTAGAATTCACGTCTCAAGTCATTTACGGGAAAGTTAAAGTGGTAGTGGTTAGGTCCATTCACAATTATCAAAGTTTATCCTCATGGTGCAGTTGATATTGCCAATGAAAAGGGGGAAATCCTTAAGGTTAATGGACATCGTCTCATGCCTTACTTGATTGGTGAAGCAATTGATCCAGGTCAATCTATTTCTCTATCGACACCTTAATTTAACTAAGGTAAGATCCAACTATAGACCTTTAAATTTAGCAAGGTTTTATTATAGTTTTATTTTGTTGTGAATTTCATTTTCTTTTTCTTATTTCTACATTTAGAATTAGCCTTTTATTTGCTAAGTGCTAACACATTTCTAAGTTTTATTATTTACTTAACCTTTAATTCTTCAATCTATGCAATTCAAATAATAAGTAGTACTATTAATATTAGTATTATTATTATTATTTAATAAAAAAATAAATAAATATATGGGAAATATTGTTTGGTGACAAGTCATCACAAAGGGCATAACTCATCATAGAACCCTTATTATTGACTTATCACTATCATTTACACCCTTACCCTACTACTTCTATATATACACCCTTTGACTACACCTCCCTAACACCCCATACGTTTTTATTTCTTTGTTTAGTCTCTTCCTTACTCTTTTTCTTCTATATATATATATATATATATATATATATATATATATATACACTTAGTTTTTTTCATTTTTCCCTCATTTCCTCACTTAGTCTTTTCATTTTTCTTTTTTCTCTCTTCTTCTTTCTTAACCCTAACCGAATTATCATATACTTAATCTCCATATTTCTTTATTTTTTATCACCATCTACCAACTTCATTCTTTACACTTCAAGTTCTCTTTCAGTAATACTCTTCAAATGGGTAAGACAAGAGCATCATCATCCAAGAGCATGATCATCCAAGAGACCTCATGTGGGAGAGGAGCAACATCAAAAAGAGGAAAATCTCTCAAACACTTACAAGGCCAAGTTCCCTACCCTCCCTCATGAAGAAGGTGCTAGGTTTTCCATAATCAAATTTAGGGAAATCACTTCTTGTAATTATGTTCCTAATTCTCTTTTAAAAGATGTGGGTATACTTGAGTCCTTTGATAAATTGATGACTCAATGTGGACTTAAGAAGTTTCTCTCCATACATGAAGATACATATGTGGAATTAATTATAAAATTTTACACTACATTGGATGCAAATTCAAACAACTCTCCAATTATGGAATTTCGAATGCATGGAAATAAACATCAACTTACATACTCTTTCATGCAAGATGTATATGGCTTTAAAAAGGATGGAGTATGTGATCCCCTACCATCTTTTAAATTGAATTAATTATGGACATTTCTTACCGATTTGCACACACCATTTTAGCCTAGGAAAGGCAAGGCTATGTTTATCAAAGACTTGAAATACTGATTGTTGCATAAGGTGATTGCATGTGTCATTTTTCATAAAACTGAGCTTAATCTCATTACTTCACAAGAGTTATTTTTAATATGGTATTCACAATAAAAAAATAAGTTTTTTAGACTTATTGGATATTTAATCAATTATTGGCTTGTGCTCCACATAAAAATGCACCTCTAACTCATGGACATGTGATTACTATTATTGCCAAAGCTTTGAATATTGATCTTGATAACTATACCCTAATTTTTTAGTGTTCTTATTTTACAAAATAAGCATTTGTAAGAGGAGAAGTTATGGATGCTACATTTCATTTAATTCTTGTAAAAACAAGATCATGTTGGAAAGGGATTGAAAAAATACTTCCGATTAAAGAACATCAAGATGAAGAGGAAGACGAAACTAATCCTGAGGAGGATTTTCCTTCTTATACACCATATGGTAATGTCCCTTTACTTACTTATCCCATTCAAAGGGAAGCTGGTGGTTCCTCAAGTGCACAACCACATGTTTGGGATCAAATCTTAGAGACATAAATTATAATGCAACATCAATTGAATGACATGGAGTTTCGAAACCAATAACTTGATCGTAGACAAAGGAAGATGTAATACAAGTTGAGCCAATTCTTTGCTCATTCCAAATATCTTATCGAGTCTCCTCCTCCTACCTCGGAGGACGATTAGGGGAGTAATACTTTCCTTTCCTTGAGGTCAATGTGTATCTTTAAGTGTGGGGGAAGGGATTTTATTAGGGGATTATATTAATATATTATTAGTATACTATTGGTATGTGCTTTGCTATTTTACATTATATTTTCATTCATTCTTCTCTTATATTTAATAATAGTTATCTTATAAGGCTTATTGATTTTGATTGAGGTTAAATTTTAATGTTGATAGTTAGATTTTTATGCTCAATTGGTAGAAGTTGGAAGGTTCATTTAGTATAGGTTATAAGTTTATCTTTTTATCTCTTTTTATTATTTCTAAGATCTAAAAAAATGTTTAGTCAACTTACTAACTATGTTTAACGTTAACGTGGTAAAGATTTAAGCTTAGGTTTTCTTAGGAATTTGAGTTGCCTTAGGGAAATTATAGCCATAATTCACATAGAACTCACTTTTCCATAATGGATGAGGATAAAAAAAAGAAAAAAAAAATTAATAAAGAATGCTTGTGAAGTGATGCATTTTGAGTAAGTTGTGTGTAATCAAGTATGCTCCTTAGTTACATTTACTCGGAAAGGGATGTATAACATCATAAGTAGATGTATTTCAAGTAAGTTATGAGTAATTAAGTATGCTTCTTAGTTACATTCATTTAGAAAGAAAACATCTAAAAATCTATATATATCTATGAATAAAATGTCTAAAAATGCCATGAGAAAAGTGAGTTGATGTGTGTGCTTAATATTGTCTCAAGGTTGCTTTTGTTTTTAGGAAAATTAAGTTTGAAGAATGACTATTTTGGTTAAGTAGCTTGGTTAGAACTTTAACTTTGCATTTTTTATTTTATTCTTAGTAAATTAAGATAAATTGGTAAATTTATTATTTATACTATAAAGGTTATTTGGTTTATCATTGTTGAGCATTAAAAGTTTAATTATTAAACCATCTTTTTCTAACCTCTTTCATTATTAAAATGACTTGATAGAGTAACTACATTTATTCTTGAGAAGATGAAAATCTTGTTAACTTTTTTATACTATATCGCTATTTCTTGTTTGAGGGCAAGCAAGATCTAAGTATGGGGAAGTTTGATATAATGCAAATGTGTATAGTTATTTAGGTTAGTTAAGTTTATTTTCATTTGATTTCATTATGTTTTGTGTGTTTATTTGATTATGCAATTGTTGTTTTTACTTATTTTATCTTTATGGTCTATAATGTAGGTTTTATACATGTTTTAGGCTCAAATCATGTTTGGAAGAGACTTGGAGTTGATTAGAACAAGTTGGGAAGCATAAGAATTTAAGCTTGAATCTTTGAGAAGGGGTACGGGTCGTCACCAGAGGCATGACTCGTAATAGAGAGCCTCCGTGACGAGTCATCACAATAATGCCTATTCAAAGAGTTGCAATTTTTTAGTTTGAATAGTTTTCATATTTTAGCCATAACTTCTTCTAAAAACATCTAAATTAGGTGATTCAAGTCATGCTAGAAATATAATATAATGATAAACAACTTTCATGCGGGAATATTCTAGAGTTAACATCATCTAAATGGACAAAAATTCCTTTGAAGCTATAGCATCTGTAAAGGAGAGTGACTTTTCATGTTAAGTAGTGCCTTTCCAACTCTAAAATAATTCTAGTCACTTCTAGCCACTTCTGAGGTCTATAAATACATAAATTTAGCCTTTTTTAGATATGAAGAATATAAATGGTGTTTTAGAGATAGATAACAAGTGAGATATATAAAACAGACATAGAGAGCATTGAAAAAGAACAATTATTACTACTTAGTTTTTATTTTAGAAATCATTTGTCAAATTTATTTTTCGAGGAGACAAACTTAAAAAATACAAAGCCAAGAAGCAAAGGAAGATCATTCACTATCAAGCAACATTTATAAGACATAGTAGAAGGGTTTTATTCATTCAATCTTTTATCTTCCCTTTTCTATGTTGTATTTGATTATTGTTTGCTTTCTTAATCATGTATTTTGGCTAAGTCTTGTATGAGGATTGCACTGATGAATTAATCTTAAGAACTACATTTTTATCTTTTATTGTTTATGATTTAATTTCAATTAGTGCAAATGGTGTTATGTATGCTTAATCATCATATGTAACTTGTTAATAAAAGTATTTACAATAAGAGTTGGGGTAATTTAGTGGCATGTAATTAAAATTACTTAAGAATTGAATATTTCTTAGAGACAAGGATTTCATCTTAAGGGAATAAGAATCAGTATAATATCTTTTTGGTTTTCTTTTATCTTTCTAATAACATGAGAGTGCTTGTAGACTCTAAGAGGAAAATCCTTTAATCGACAATGAGAATTGCTTTTGAAGACTATAACTAATTTCCAATCAATATGTTGTATGATAATTATATGCAAAGTTCTTATTTATTTATGAATTGTAAATTCTCTCATGCATATATTTTGTTATAATTTCTCATAAAAATTTCTAGTAATTAGTTAATGAGTTAGATTCTTTTTATTTGTTACATTAACTATTATTATCTTGATATTACTTTGCCTATTCATTTGAGTATCTATTCGGTTAATACAAAGTTCAATTTCACGAGTGTTCAATACCCAACTTGCTTTATGCTAAGTCCTAGAGACTAGGGTATTAATCTGACCCGCAATCACTTCTCCATTAGTCCTAATTAGAAACCTAAGATTTTCTATATATATAGACAAAATTCTTAGTGGCAAAAGAAGTAAATAGTTTGAAAAGTCTAAGGTTTTAGAGTAAAATGAATTTTTTCTTCCTCTCTTAAACTGACACTTGGCATAGCATATACTTGGAGAGCACATTTTGTGACAAGTGTCCAAGTGAGGAGAGGAGTGATAAGGTGGACATTTGTAGGACCCATTTTGGCCACTAGAGGCACAAATTTTAACTTTTTAGCCAAAAGTGGCCCACAAACATTTTATAATTTTTAAAGGCAGTTTCATACTAAAATTTGACTTCAAGAATTCATTTTTGACCTCCAAAGAAAACTATTAACCAAAATTTAACTTTGTGTCATAAGATTTCCTTAGGTTAAACTAAGACTCTCATAATAAAAATCAATCTAAAATATACACAAAATACCCTCTTTTGAGGATTTCACTTATTGACACAAAAAACGCTACTTATACTACTCTTTTCTTTTAAACATAAAAACCACTGTCACACCCTTATCAAGGTTTAATAAAGGCTGATCTAGTGTTTGGTTTAATGGGCAATCAAGTAAGGTTTTAATAGGCAATCAAATAAGGTTTTAGTTTCTTGGTTAGCTTTGGAATGGTTTGAAAAGGGTTTCTCTTCATCAATATCATCAAATGATGAGATATTTTAATATTTTCATTATCAAGCTTTAGAGTTTTGAAAAGTGACCTAACAAGTATTCTTATTCCTTTTTTGTTTCTTTTATAGTTTTCTTTCTAATTTTTATTTCATTTTAGCTTTTTTTATATATATATTTTATAAGAATTTTAAGATATCCCTGAGTTATAAAGAGGTAGAATTAGGTTTTAGCAAACAATTCAATCATGCTATAATACTTAGAACCTTATAAATTTTAGCTTAAACTCTCCCATCTTATGTTTTTGCATTTATCAATGTTATAATTTGTATATATTTGATCAAGTTTTCTTAGGACACTCATAACTTAATTTAGTTTTTATGTGTTAAAACTTAAAGTTAGAATTGAGCATTATACATTAATTTAACATAATTTCTCCTTTGAGTATCTTTCAATTATTTCACAAAAAGAATAATAAAGGTCCTAGAATTGACCATGTTGAAATGGTATTTATTTTTATTCTCTCAATCTATATTATGTATAGAATGCCATGTACTACAGTATATACAAGGTTGTCTTTAATGGAAAGCAATAACTATTTACATAGGACTTGGATAAAATCTATATATACATGATTTTGAAATGTATATTGTACTTACATGGTTTTGCAATCAAGCTCAAATGGCAGTTCTCACCAACACAATATAATTATTTAGTATTTGTTATATAAATATTATGTTCAATAATTACTAATTGTCAAGAAAATTTTAAATATTATTAATCATTAAAAGTAGAATTTTTAATTATATTATATAAAATAGAGTAGATTTTTAAAAAAATATGAATAAAACTGTATTTAATTTGAAAGAAAAAAAATGCTATCACTATAAGAGTAGAAGACGAAAGAATGGAAGGAGATAAAAGAGCCCCATCTAAAATGACATCACCCTAATAAGCACTAATAGGAATTTTTTGAAAAAATTCCCTTTCTTCTCTCTAAAGATATTTTATGCTCCTTCTCTTATAAATTCTCTTTTATAGTTAGTGGTTTTGGGAGATAATTTTGGCCATTTTTTGCCAAAATCACCTCATCTAATTTTTCTTTTCCATTTATTTTGTTCATAAAGAAGTCTTATTTTATAGATCTATGTTATTTTAGGTTGTTATTGCATTCATCTCTAATGGAGCTATGAGGTTTTGTGAAAATAGAAGCTTGAAGACATCAAGGAGTAAGGAGTAAGGAGTAAGAAGACCGTTAATTTTTAGCCTGCTAATGTTAAGAACTTTAACTTTTGTTTTGTTTAGATCTTTCTTTCTTGCTTTCTTAGTCTTGTTCTTGTCATGGTTTTTACTTGTACTCTTGGAAATATATAGAAATAAATCATTGATAGTTATTACGCTTAAAAGTTGATCATGTCTTTTTCTTTTCTCTCCGTGATTTTTGTATTCAAGCTCTTGATGTGTTTACATCAATATACTTGAAATTCAAGTTGTAAAAAAAATGGCATCACCCTTACTAAATGGATCTCAACGTTGGTCTTCATGCCAAATGCAAAGAGTGGCATAAATTGCAGCTAACATCAATTTTCTATTTCGTTGATCTAAAAATTACATAAAGGGCTCATATAAGCCTCAACATAAAGATTAGGGGTAAGAATGACCTTTTTCCTTAAGATAATAATGCGTGAGTGTTGGGCAGAAGAAGGACCGCGTCATAATTATGACTAACCCATCCTTGAAGAAATGATGCGTGGCGCTTGGATCAGAGCAAAGGTTTCTATCATGACAAATTCAAAAACATACAAGTGGCTGTCGAGTGACGATGACAACATGACGCAGCTGGATTGCGTATCGATGTTACTGATTTAGCACATGGATTGCACCTCCTCGACCTTACCGCGTAATGAGTCTGTGAGTGTGTATCACATGAAAACTAGAATATGATTTCTTTGTACCAAAAACAACGACTTGGTGGCCCTTTATCTTGGCCCTGTATCACCATTATTTTGATGTTCGGTACCATTGTGAGGGGGTGTGTATATATATACATATATATATATATACACACTTAATTTTCATTTGACGTGTGTATATATATATATATATACTTAATTTTCATTTGACGCGTGTATATATATATATATATACTTAATTTTCATTTGACGTTCTCGCTGCATTATTTATATGTGGATAGATACAAAAGAAATTGATAATAATTTTTTTGAAACAACCATTTTGTTTGTTAATTCGTATGTTAATAAGGGTGAAGTGGAAATTTGAACTACAATCAAAGCCCTTACCACCACCATTAATATTAAAGGTGGTTCATTTGCAGTTCTTAATTATGCTCTTCCTTTAGACTGGATGGTTCATGTACCTCATGAACTTTTTATTTTGCTTTAATATATATATTTTTTTATTTTGACAAAAAAATTAAGGGTGAATTACTTGTTTTATATGGTTTGTTATATTATATTACTTGATCTTAGAGCTGAGTATAGATTTTGGAGAATTCAAATTGTTTCAAAAAACCGAAATCAAATATTTTCAAAATAAAAAATATCTGTTGATTATTTAACTTTCTTCAAACCAAACTATTTCAAAATTTTTTATTGGAATGAGTTTTGAGAATTTGAATTCTCTAAAACGATGTCCATCCGAATCGCTCCAAATCCTACCGAATTGAAAATTTAAAAGTAGAACTAATAATTTAATAAATTTAGAGTTATATATATATTTAAAAAATTCGCAATAATTATGTTCAATTTTTTTATAAAGATTTATATGCAATAATTTAACATGTAATCTAAAATAATATCACTATAATTATTTGAAATAAAAAATTTAAATAATCAATCAAATTATTTTAAATTACAAAAAAATAAATATTAAACTAGTAAATAGCATTTGAGAATATTATAATATAATTTATATTGAAAAATTTAAAATTTTCCTTCAATTGTAAAATTGTAATATAATATACTTTTTAATAGTTATGGTATTATTATTATTATTTTATAATATATTATTTATATAAATTTTTCATAAAAATATAATACTTGTATGATATATTAGATTGCATTATAAAAAGATAAAAAAACTATAAAAATCATTTAATTTTATGATAACATTATGAACGTAGCTTAATAGTTCAAATCTGAATCATATTTTTATTTATTTTTTAAATTAGAGAAGAACCGATCTCTAAACCAAATTGAACTGAAAACTTTAATTAAAAGAAAAACTGATCTCTGAACTGAATTGAACAAAAACATTTCATCTCCAAACTGAACCAAACTAAAAATTTAGAGTAATTTTGGAGTCTTAATTTTTACATCTCCAATATTTTGGAGCAATTCCAAAAAAATTACATTCTCCAAATCGAACTGGACTATGGTCATCCCTACTTGGTCTCTCACATTTAAAATTTATATTATTTCCCCTTTTATTTTGTAAAATTATACTATTTATCCTTTCCGTCAAATTTTTCATCATAATTATTGTTAATTTATATGACAATTATCAAGTAAATACTATTTTTCTCCTCTACTGAATATATTAATATTATTTCCCCCCTCTATTTGAATATATTATACTATTTGCCCCTAATAGTTAGAATTTATATTATTTATGATTAAATTATCTTTCTTAGAATTAAACTATATAATGATAACTATCTCATTTATATAAAAATATAAAATGCTTAATTTTAATTTTATATAATTGAAATTTTAATTAAATACCGATTAATTAGTATTAGTTTCAAAATATCAACTTAAATTAGGACTTAAAATAGTTATGTTGCATAAAATATTTAGTCAAATCAACTTAAATTGTTCGTTTTTATTGTTGGGCATACAAATAAAATTATTTAAAATTATTAATTTTATTCATAATTATATTTTATTTACTCAATAATTTAAACTACCAATTCAAATTAAAATCACATTTTACAAACAAAACGAGAATTACTTGGTTAAATTTTCATGCAATATAAATATTTTAAGTTGCTATTTAAGTAAAGATATTTTAAGATTAGAAGTAATTAATTGTTATTTGATTAAAATTTTGATTAGATTAAATATAAAATTTGCTATTTTATTTTATTAAAATATTTTTAAATAAAATTATCTTTTTTATAGCCAATTAATAATATTTTAATTTAACATATATATATATATATATATGTGTGTGTGTGTGTGTGTGTGTGTTTAACATATATTTTTTAAGCAATTAGTTTAACAATAAAAAAAATTTTAGGGGCAAATAATATAATATATTCAAATAGAGAGGGTAAATAGTATAATTTATTCAAATATGGGGGTAAATAGTATTACTTGGTAATTGTCATGTCAGTTGACAATAATTATTATAAAATATTTGATGGAAGGTAAATAGTATATTCTTAAAAATTAGAAGGAGGAGATAATATAAATTTTAAATATCATGGACCAAATAGTGTAATGTAGCAAACCATAGAGGGTAAATAGTAATTCACCTATAATTGAATAAACATTAATCTAACCATTTTTAGTTTTATTTGTATAAATACAAATATGTGTGCTGAAGAAGGATTCTAACAAAATTAATTAAAATAAATAAATAATCATTCTTCAATACAAACGTATATATCAAAACAAATTAAATTATAACCGTCAGATTAATACTTATTTAATTGTAATTATTAATACATATTATGAGTTTCAACACATAAGGATCATCAATAGTTATAATTAAATAAAAATTAATCTAACAATTTTAATTTTATTTATATTAATATAAATATTTGTACCATAGCAAGAGCCACAAAATAAATAAACATAAATATAAAAATCCAGTCATATAAGGAATAAGGGTTAATTTAGTCCTTAAATTTTTTTGTATGATCAAGTCAGCTCTTTCGAACCCTTTTAAGTTAATTTAGCCACAAAATTTCATTATAAAGACCAAACTGACCCTAACTATTACACTTATCTCCTTATTTTTTGACAGATAAATAAAAGTTTCCTTCAAAATTTTACAAATTGCTGCAAATGTTTTAAATAGTTAACTAATTAATCTTAATTTTAGTAAAATAATTAACTAAAATTTTCAATTTAAGAAATTATATTCAAAATTGAATTTATTTATAGCTTGTAAAATTGAGAATTTAATATAATAAATAATTTACTTATCACCAATAATTTTTAATTATATTGAAATATAAAATTTTTATTTATTTATAAACAAATTTTATTTTTTAAAATTATACTTTGCACTTAAATCTATTTATAATTTAAAAATCTAAACGCAAAATTTAATATGTGTATTGATATAACATATTATTTAGCTTTATAATTTTTCATATGAAGTAATAAATATAAACTTATAAACTAAAACTAATATTTTATAATAATATTACTAAATTTTAGTTCTAGATTCCATTACTTGTATAGTTTTAGTGTTATTTTTACTTTAATATAACAATATAATGTCAAAAATTAATTTTTAATTACTTTATTACAATCCATTAATTTTAATATTAAATCCAATTATATATTATATTTTAATCTAAAGAAATAAAAGTATGACAATAAACTAAAGTTAACTCTAAAATCATAAATGAATCTGGTTCGTCGTTTTGATGGTTATGGAGCTATTTCGGACCAATTTGTAAATTGGAACAAGTCCGAAATTATTTTTGGTAACCATTTGCCTAATAATCACATGCTTTCTTTATGTGCTTCTACTTGGCTTAAGAAAGGATCTTTGACTTTCAATTATCTTGGCATTCCCTTGTTTATTGGAGCTCCAAAACGCAAATTGCTTCAGGTGATTGCTGATAAAATCCTCTCCAATTTTGATAAATGAAAGGGTTTGACTCTTTCTATGGCGGGTCGCCTAGCTTTAATTAACTTAGTTGTTTATAACTTCTTCTTTTTTTCACTCTTTTATGGTATATAAATGGCCAATCCAGTTAATTAAAAATTTGGAGAAATCAATTCGAAATTTTTTATGGATTGGAGATGTTAAGACCAAGAAGCTAGTTTCATTTAAATGGGATTTTTGTTGTGCTCCTTTAGATAAAGGTGGTGTTGGTCTTAAAAAGCTTTCTTTGCTTAATAAGGCTTTACTTAGTAAGTTGGCATGGCAGGTTTCATGTGACCCAACCTTTGTATTCTCATTTCTTAGAAGCCGCTATCTTACTATGTTCAAGCAACCTCGAACCTCTTCTTTCATATCTTCTTTTTGGTTTTCATTTAAGATGGCTTTATGGATTTACAACAAAATTGCCAATGGGTTATTCATGCTCACTCTCGACTAAGTTTCTGGTTTGATAACTAGTTGGGTTACCCTATTGTTAATGAAATTGGCATTCCTTCTTCTCATTACAAATACCTTCATGCTTTTATGTCGAATGTCTACTATAATGAGAATTGTCATTTACCGTTGTCTTTTTGTAATGATTTTCCAAATGTGGCAAATGATATCAAGAATGTGATTTTTTCTCTTGATGATTCTCATTATGTCTGTCGTTATTCACCTTCAAGGTCCTTTAATTATAAGGTTGCTTACAATCACTTCATATTTTCTCCCCCTAAAGTTGCTTGGAGTAAAGATATATGGAGACGCTATCTGCCCCCTTCAAGATCTTTCCTTTCTTAGCATGTTCTTCATGGTAAGCTTCCAACCATTGAAAATATCCAAGCTAAAGGATTTGTTTATGTTTCTCACTGTTGCTTTTTTAACGAACCGAAGAGACTATGGATCATATATTTCACGAAGTGTTTCAATTCCACTTTGGTCTGGTGTGCTCTTAGCAATCTTTTTGAAACTTCTTTTGACCTCTCAAATGGTTTCTTGCATTTGCTTAAATCTACAATGAGCTCAACTTTCTCTTCTCAGATTTCCATTTTATAGAGAGTGGAAATTCATACAGCTATTTAGCATATTTGGTATGCTAGAAACTTTATAATCTTTAAAGATATTTTTATTTTAGATGCTATTTTTTCTCGCTCAATCTTTCAAGCACTTAAAGGTGCCAAAGTTTTTTATTTAGGCCATATGAGAATTATGCAGTTTGATTTTCTTATCCGTTATCATCTTCATGTCTTTGGCATTCTTAGGCACTTCCCTACAACTTTTCTAGTTACTTGGCTTTGCCCTCCGCCTAAGTAGATTAAGTTGAACTCAGATGGTGTAGCTCTTAGCACCTTAGGACTAGTTGCTGCTAGCAGGCTCTTATGCAATAATATTGGTTCTTTTATTGCTGCATTTGTGGCTCTAGTTGGTGTTCAATTTGCGTTTGAGGCAGAGATTCTTTCCATGGCCATTGCAGTTAATAAAGCTTACTGAGCATTAGATTTCTCCTCTATTGATTAAATCTGACTCTATTTTTATTGTATGTCTGCTCCAAACAAGAAGTGTTGTTGTTCCTTGGAGAGTGAGTTTTGCATGGCAATGCTGTATTAACTAAAGTAGCCTCATGCAATTGCATGTCGGTCACATTTATCAAGAAGGGAATAAGGTTGTTAATAGACAGGCTTCTATGAGACTTTATTTGCAGGAATGTAAATGGTAGATTTCTTACTCGGAATGCTGTCATAGTCTCATGCTTAATGATGCTCTAGGTTTGGAAACTTATAGGTTCCACTAGTTTAATTTCTCTTTGGTTTATGGCCTTTTTTGGATTGTATTTAACTCTTTTATTTATTTTTAATAAATGGATTATTCATAGTGTGTGATGATGGTGCTAAGGGGATGCCAACCTAGTTGGAATCCTCATGTGCACTTCCTGATGCTATGATATATATATATATATTATTTTTTCCCTTTTTATTAATTTTACATTTTAATTCAATCCTTTGTAAAAATTATATTTTATGCATCTTTATGTTAACATCTTTTATTTAAAATTTTCATTTAATATGATTTTTTAAATAAAAAAATTTGTTTTTTAGCTACTAATTTTGACTTATATATTTTTATTTAAATTCTTATTTCATTTAAATTAAACTTTATGTCATGTTGATGGTATTTAATATATGCATGTAATAAATTATGATTCTTGATCCAGCCAAATGCAACAATCTTTTATTCTTAATTATTTTCCCTTTAATCTGTTTTTACATTTAATGATGGTTATTTGGAACGTGAAGAAACAATTTTTATAATATTTAATTAATCCATTTAAGGTAGAAAATTCATTTTTTTGAGGCCTAATTTGATGGTTAATTCATATTATAAATTAAGGGCTTTAATATGCCTGAATAATTTTCATCATAACTTTTATAAAATTGTTTTCTTCAAATTCATATCATTGACTTTTAAAAATTCATCATTTTTAAATCTTTTAGTTAAATATGCAATTTTGTCCTTTTTACAATAAATTAGTTTATTTTAATTGGTTTCAAATACTTTTATATCTCTTTTCTTTCCTTTATTTTTAAAATAATGGAGGAGGTATTCGTAAAATTGTTTTTCTAACCTTTATTCTCTTATTTATTTATTTTTTATTGATGAGTTTAGAATTGCATTCTTAGGAGACTGCCATGACATGTTTATTTTGATTATGCTATAACTATGGCCATGACTATCATAATTACCATGCCATAAAGAAATTGCAATGCTTACAGAATATAGCATAATTATATGTTTTTGCCATGTTCATGCATCGTATATATTATGATCATGTATCATATTTGCCAAAATCATGCATTTTGGATCGAGATGTTATGCTTGTGTATATATTATGTGTTGGTAATTGCATATAATAGTTGATTCAAAATAGTACATGTCCATTTGAAGTACTATGAAAATTAGTAAGGTCGGCCCTGCATAACATCCGGGCAGTATGGGGATGCCTCAAATTATAAAGAGTCTGTGCCTGCTATCATTGATATTCGAACCTAATGCTGGATCCTATGACCATATCATGGGATCCGAGTTTGTCTAATTCCTAACCGAATAATGTCTTAGGTGATACTTAGTGGCAAGGCCATATTTCTCCTAGTTGCGTTATAGGGTTGTAAATGCATATCATCTCTAAAATCTCTTTCAATATTCCCCTCACTACTCTTTTATTTTCTTATAGTAAGAAAAAAATAAGCATTATCCAAATAGTGTCGAGTTGATGTGCTAACATCAATAAATTTCTTAAGCATTTCCATGAATTTCATATAATACCTCTATTGTTCCTCACTCCACAATTTTTAAGGAAAGTGAAGTGTTGGTTCTTATGCCTTGATTTAAGATTCCATCTCTTGGGCTGCTTTATACTTACTCTACTTTTATTCCATAGACTCTTCCTCACCTTAAACTTTTTTTTTCATCTTAGACTTAGATTCCTTAGGCTCTTCTAACTCTTTTCCACTTCTCAAATTAATGGCCTTTGAATACTCTATTAGATTCACCTTTGTGTTTCTTGGTAGGGTGCTTAGATTTCTTATGGCTAATGAATTGCTAATTATTTAACTTTTACTTCAAGATTATGGATGGCAGTGACATGGTTCTTAAACATAAGTTAAGAGTCTTTATAGATTAGTTCCTCCCTATTCTCTCATCATATCATATGCTTATCCATCATCTTTCTAAACTTGTCTAGCTTATTCTCTAATGATGAACCCTTTCCTCGAGCGAAGTTGATATAAAGCTTAAAAATTTAAATTAACTAGCCTAGTAGGATTTATGGTTTCATTGGCCCTTGATCACCTTGATTTCTCCATGAGAAATTATGATGGTTCCTCCATAAAGGTTATAAGGATTTCCACTTCCTTGCATAAAGTTCACACTTTCCATAGCATTGTTTTGCATGTCTCCTTCTCAACATAACTCACATAAAGAAGAAGCTGTTTATTATATTGCATTAATTAATAGAAAACCCATCTAACTCCATCAAACTACCCTTCCTTATTACTATAAAGAGTCTTTTTACCATCTTCTTTAACTCACACTTAGCATGCACCATAGATAACTCATATACCTCCATCATGATACCTTTTTTTATTACCATTACCCTTTTAATATTCCATAGTTGCTCCATTATGGCTACTTCCTCATGTGATTTACTTATGATAGATCCTCTATATGTCGCATCAATGTTTCTAGTCAATAAAGGATTAATGACCTTATATAATTTTTACACTAAATTCTAAGATGGAATAAGGTGTGAAGGACTTGCCTTTAAAAGTCCTTGAATCTCTTTTAACTTTGTAAAGAGTCTTATCATCCCTTTAGTGAAAATACTTGATTTCTCCTCTTATTTAAGGCATCGTAGAAAGTGGAAAGTATTTATTATAAATATAGTGTATATCTCTTACAATGTTGTGATAAATTGAGGTGGAAGCCCCTTAAACAATCTCTCCACCCTATCTATTGATGAAAAAGGGAACAATATCAAATGGATCGCTTCTTATTTCACTTAATTCATCTTCAATGTTGAATAATAACCCATGAACCAATTTAGGTGGACAATATGTTTTTTAAAAAGAAGGCCATATAACTATGAACTTTGAATTATTTTCACTATAAAGGCTTAATCTTAATATTATTGGCTCATATTATCGGTGGAATAATTGAGGATCAATTTTGATGCATATTATTCTAATTCAATCATTCCCTCATTGTTAAATAAAATTCAAGTTTAGCTACTCAAAATTTGATTATTTGTTCCTCCTCTTAAAGGATTATTCAATCAATTACCAACTCATAATGTTTCTTGATTCATCTTGTACATAGCTTATTGCTTAAACCTTAACTTGTTAAAAATTCTTTCAATCTTTAAATCAAGCTTAAAGGATTGCACGTCATGTGGACTTAGACTTTGAGTACTTCGTGTAAACTACCTTCAATAAAAAAAGAGAACAAAGTAAAATACCTAAAAGTAAAAATAATAAAAATAAAATGTTTAAAGCAAATAATTATAAGCTACTACTAATCCTCAACAACTACTCTAAAAACTTAATGTGATATAACATAACCTATCCGCAAGCATACAATCTGTGTTATATATAATAGTTAAGTAGAGGATCAATCCCATAAAGATTAGAGTTAAGTACTATTTCACTTAGTTACTTATTTATCTAAACACACCAATTAAACTAGAGAATGAAAATAAATTAACCAAAATTTAACCTAATTAAGACTTAAAAATAACCAAAATTAATAATCCCACAAATAATGGCTATGAATGCATGCACTAAAAATTCATCTTTTATTTGGTTCATACACTAATTCATTCACAACTCATTTCTACATATTCTAAATCATGCAAATGATGCTTATTAACCAAAGTTCTTATAACTTTTTCCCAAGTAATTATGAGGTTATTTAATTAACTCAAATTTTAGCTACAACTTATGGACTCCAGTCTCACTATGCAGAACTTAACAAATCGTTAATTAAAATTAAGTTTAATGATGAATCATGTAATATTGACCATCAAAAGGCATCCCTATTCATTTAACACCAATAGATTTTATTCTACGTTTTAAAGATTAATTACCTCTTGATCTCATAACACTCATTAAAATATTCAAATTAAACTTTAAGCACAAAGTATCCATTAAGCACAAGAATAAAACTCATATGCAAGAAATCAAAATAAATTAAAGCAAAAAGATAAGAATTGATATATCCCCAAACTACTCAAATCATTTTTAGTACATAATAAAAAAATTTGCCTAACATGTATGTCCATGCTTGCATAGAAAGTAATTTGCTCTCAAAACTCAACTCCTTGTTCAATTTGGATTAGGCCTCACAACATGACAAATTTTCAATACCTTTTCCTTGTTGTTTGTCATTTCCTTTGACCTCCATTTGCTTCATATCTAAATTCTTATCCTCCAATCCTATCAAAGCATGAAAAAAAAAATCAAATTCATCTAAAATCATAACCAACTCAATTTAAACAAATTCTAAACCTAGATGAATTATGTAAAACCTAATAAATTATTACAAAAACACCCTAATACTATACGAAATGCAAATTCAATACCTAAAATCCTAAATTAACATATTTTAATCATTATTTATCAAATAATCACACCATAATAAATAAAATTGCTTAAACATTAACTTAAAATATAGATAAAATATAGACTTATCACATTCTGTATACATTGTGATAAATGATAAAGCTTTTAATTTTTGCAAGCTACTAACTTTACTAACTCCTACTAACATCTAATACTTATTTTTCATGTCATTTATATTTCAAGTACTTTTATTTATTATTCATTATATTATCATGCTATCAATCTAACTCTCTTTATTTTATACTTTATTACTAACCATTTACTTTTCATGCTCTAAAATTATATTCTATTATTCATCAAATCACTATTAATTAACATTTTGCTTTTCATTAAAACAAACCCCTTCTACTTTTTATGGCTTTTATATTCATATCATGTTGTTGCATTCAAATTAAAGACCTCTTTAATAAATCACCTTTCATTATAAAACATATGAGGAATTGCAATGGCCAAATCCATCACTAATCTATCAGTAAATGAAATTAGCAACATATAAAGTTGGTAATTAAAATTATGGTCATTAATGGAGTTTGTGATCAAATTTATTACACGTCACAAAATTTAGCAATCAATTAACCAAAATAACCAATATGTCATTATGTTTTTTTGTCCTGGGTTATCTAATATTCGTTGTTAATTTATGATGAATTAATGATGAATTGTCTGTTGCTAAATAATACAAATTTATTTTTTAAATAAATTGAAAAAATACATATTACTAATAATAACATATTTATTTTTTAAAATTATTATTTTTATTAGCTATAACATGAACAACAAACAAATTCAAAATAAAAGGAAAATTAATTATATTAATAGAAAAATGTTACTATACATAAAAAGAAAATAATACATGATCGCGTATGTAAATCATGGAGCTAGTGGAGTAGGTGGAGGAGGATCATCATTGATTGGATCATTGTAATGGCCACTTGATGTAGAAGAACCATCGAGGAGATAGACAACCTGCATTCGCATCATCATTGACCTTCACTCTCACTGTATACATTGCATCTACTCTTGCTCCTACTCCAACTACTTTAGCTTAGCAAAGACTCATTGATGTTTAGCCACCATCTCTCTCTACTATCTCATATAGTATTCCTCCCACTCCTGCTTACATGAAGCATCTAAATTTGCTTCTCCTCTAGTTGTTATGAACTAGATAAAGTACATGATCATCAGATGTTGGGGCAACATAAGGTGTTGATGTGCCAGTGTGGCCTAAGAAGCTCCTATAAAGAGAAGATGCGTGTGATCTAAGGCCATAGATATGCTACTTCGTCTCACCACCTACAACCTCAAGATAAATACTTGTCAAGTCCATTATATGTGGCTGCAAATCATTAGCAGACTGTGATGCAACCTCAACGATCTTCATCATCTTATCATGCAAACAATAAAAAAAAATTTATAAAATAAATAATAACATAATAAAAAATTGATTTGAAAATTTAAAAATTAATAACATACATATAGTTTTGTGATCAATTATCAATAAAGGACCACCCAACCTTCTTTGTATGAGTTTCTTAAGGATCTCCCAAACTGTGGGTTCCCACTTTAACTTCTTTGTCTAAAAAATGAAAAAAAAAATAACAAATTTAATAACTACTAAATATTATAAAAACATCATTGAATTAACTAATAAATATTATTAATAAAAACATTATTAAATTAGCTAATTAAAGCTTTAATGTGGTTGATTATGCTGTAAGAACCATCAGTATACTTTGTGACCCCGATGCCTAGTCCTTCTATCTCACTCATGCAATTGGCTTTGGCCTTAGCAAACTTGTCTTTCCACTTGGGAGTCTGCCAATGGGCCTACCACTTCTCCTAGATATCTTGTTTGATATCGTCTCACTTAATCCCCTTCTTTCTCTAATTGTAAAGCATTTCGTTGTACTAAGTCCTATAGACGCTCCACCATTGATGGTAGATGCATCCCTTATTAGACTTAGGCCAATAACACACCTTGTACATAAATAAAAAATAATATATAAAAAAATAAAAACTAATATATATTAGCTATAAGTACATAAAAAATAATAACTATTTATATTATAAATTTAAATATAATTAAATGTAATATAAATTAGCAATTTTCGTTTTTAGCTTGAACTCCTCCTAATAAAAGTTTATTAAAATGGGTACAAACTCCAAGTGTACCCACTCTCATGTTGCCTCTAAGGTATCTTCGTGTTATATAATGACTCATAGAATGACTATTTGAAATGAATCTATCAACAAAAATACATGCATGTCAATATTTTATATATACGTAAATGAACAAGAATAAAAAAAATAAATGATTTTAAAACTAGTAATTAATTTATACTTGTCAACTTTGACACTGACTAATGTTCATATTAGAGTGTGACCATACTCTACAGAAGGAGTAGAGTGTCACGACCTAAAATAGGGGCCATGACGGGCGCTAGGGAACGGGAATTCTTTCGAATCCGGGACCTGTAGCAACCCTACAAATAAAATAAAACATGCAATAATAATAATAACATAATTTGCAGCAGAAATAAAATCATAAATATCAAAATAATATTTCCATCAAACAAAATTAAATCAAATCCTCATCTTATATATAAATAAACTTTTAATACAATCCAATTCAAATATTTAAAGTATACATCTCACACAAATATAATACATAAACCCACAATTGTTTACAACTAAAGTGAGCAGTTTACATAATAAAGCCGGGGCAGAAGAAATCCGGCGTACAAGTCTGCTACTGAGGTCTGATGAAGATGACTCTCTTGAAAAATAGTCAACAAAGGGGAGTCAAACCTCACTGAGTGAATTACTATAATATATATACATACATACTAAATGACAATGCACACAATCACTAGTATATATATAATAAATATATACAAGCAATTACACACAGATGCAATAAAATCATTTTATATATTTTTATTTAAAATCACAGTTTATGAAGGATCGAATAAAACCCTAGAAAATTGCAACCTCAAAATAGTGTTAGACAACACTCTAGCCATATAGGCTCACTTATTCCAAATATAATCACTTGATCCATTTGGATAGTAGACTAGCCCCGAGACACTAAGTCAACCGAGCTCCAGCAGTCTGACTGTCAGTGTGATTGGCCCCGAGACACTTGGTCAACCGAGCTCCAGCAATCACACTCCCAAATCATATCTCACACATCAAATAATCATATCCAATCAATATCCACAAATGGTTAGTAATATAGCCTAAATGCTATCAGCGTACCGATACATACTCGGTCCTAGTGTTGCCCACTAGGTAGCACGTTCTATTGATATCCTTCATTGAAATATAAAACATACATTCATAAAATAAATGATGCATGAATTTAAAATAAACAGCAATATAAACCATATATATACTAGAAATATACCAAAAGTAAACCAGGCATATTTCGAGTATACATACGTCAAATAAATTCAATTTAATTACAAAATAAACTAGAAATATACTTAAAAACATTTTAAACATAATTCATTAATAAAACATGCATATAGTTTAAATTATACCAAAAATAAACCTAAAGTAAACTAAAATAAACTTAAGTACTAATTAAACTATTACGCATTTTTAGTCAAAATAAAACATAGATTTCTAAAATCATGCACCTTAGAGCATATATATATATATATATATATATATATATATATATATATATATATATATAATAGTAACTCACAATTATTGCGCTCCACGAGATGGGTCCGATGGGCCTGGTCTACTAGGCCTCGGTCTCGATGCAACTAAATAAATAAATAATGACAGAATATCAAAATAAATCTAACAGAAGTTCTAAAGACTCGATCTAGATTACTAGAGATAGAATTAAAATTAGAATTCGACCGGATATAACGTTTTACGAGAATTCTATCAAAAATCTGGCAGAACCTCCCTTGTACAATGGACATCTCTCTACTCAAAGAGTAGAGCCAGTCCTACAAAGAAACGCACTTTGAAAATAAACACAGAACACAACTAAAATCCCTTAGTCAGACTCCAAACTACAATTCACCGACCGAGGTCCACAATTCATAGAATATATACAAAATATCGAAAACACCCTTATATACTAAAAATACATTTTATCAACAGAAATTACGTAATTAACCCTAAAAAATAGTAAAAACTGATAAAAACTCATTTTATTAGAAAAATCATATATTATATATATAATTTGAAAATAATTTACGAAAAATAGTTTTAATTAGTTAAAAATACTAAATAATTTGTAGAAATCATTTTTATACCCTAAATAACTATTAAACCTGATTTAATTACATTTTTAGCCAATTTAGGGTAAAATTACCAAAATACCCCTATATATAAATATACTAAAATTAATCCAAAAATTCACCAAAAATAATATAATTGCACAAAATTAATTTTCTCAACATATATTTCAATAATATCAATAAATAAACTCAATTAACTAATTAATTTCAATTAAACACATAATTAACCCTATTTTCTCAAAATTACATAAACTAAATAAATTCAAAATAAATACATAAAAATTCACAAAAAATACAAATAAATTTATATAATTCATTTAAACACCTATATTTACCATAAAAAAAATTTCATAATTTAATTAATTAATTTTCGAAAATTAGAAAATAATAATAAAATAATCAAAAATACCCAAAAATCAAAATAATTTCCAAAATTTCTAAAAAAATTCCCACAAGAAGATTAAGATAATCAGAGAAACATTTGTTAAGGAATTTTTCATGAATCAATCAAATTGTAGCTCAAAAAAATTAAGAACCCTAATAGGCCAAAATTGCAAAATCGAAACCTAGGCAAATCTAGACTATTTTAAGTGAAAAAAAGCTTGGAATCATACTCATCAGAGCTCAAGGAGAAGATAGAGACCAGCGGTGTTGAAAACGGTGGCCGAAAACGCTGTGAACGACGGTGAGAAGAGTTTCGGGTTTCTGGTGGTTTTGAGCTCCTCCGACGCCGAAAATGGCTGCTGCAGGTGGCGGGGAAGGCTGAGGAAGAAGGTGGCATGCCGGGAGGCACACCGACGGCAATAAAATGATGTGAAAGACGACGGAACGGTGAGGAGGACGATCGGGAAGAAGGAGAGGAAGTCGGGGGCAAAACGATAATTTGGCAAACTTTGATTTTTTTGACAATATTTAATGTATATATATATATATATATATATATATATATTCACATTGTATATTATAATAATATAAATTTTCACACATATTAAATATACACCACATACATATTTTAATATACTTAATAATTTATATACTTAAAAATAATTAAATAATATTAAAACTAAATAATAAATAATAAAAATTGGGGTAAGTAATTAAACCCTAGTTTAATTTAAATATATACACATATACACTTCATTTTAACACTTTAAAATTATATATGAGTTCACGCAATTGTGTGAAATTGTTTAAAATAATTAATATTAAATTATTTACATGTTAATTTCCTCGAAAATGCAAATCCCGAGAAAATTTTACATAAAGTACTTAAAATATCATAAAATAATTAAAATAAGCTTTAAATAAATATCTACTCATAAAAATATCATAATTATATACAAAATTATTAACACTGCATATCCCGATGCAGTATAAAAATATTTTAAAAACTCAGGATATTACATAGAGGTTGTCGTTTATGGGGATGAGAAGCAAATAAAAGAGAAGGCTAAGAAGGATAAAGAAGGAGAAGGCTGAGAAATATGGGACTGATATGGCTGAGAACGGAGGGGGGGAGTGATGAGAGAATGTAATGTGAGAAGTAGGTATAGGTGGTGTTTGGGACAGTGCAACTGGGGGTGACTGTGATGGTCTAGTGCCTAACATCAATGGAAATAAGGGTCGACATCTATTCATATCTACACGTAAAAATACATAAAATCAACAAAATGTCTAACTAAATTTCAACAAAGTTTCATTTGTAACTACGCTTGGTTAGACCTCATCCATAGGCCAAAACTTCAAAAATCAATTCACATTTAAATATATAAATAAAAAACACTCCCAAATATTCCACCTTATACCACCAACTACTTCACACAATTCACATTCACATTGGACTTCTATAGTATTGCACATAATATTATAAGCACCCAATTTCGGTTTGAGCTGAGTGTTGATTCAACAAGGATCCAATGAAGAAAATTTAATCAAAATAGTTTTATGGGTTTTGATCTTTTAATCTCAAGGCTTCATTTACTAAGACATTATTAAATTATGTTATGATATGTTTCAGGATTGATTTTTCAATTTGAAGTTTTAAGACATTATTTTGTATTTTACAAACACATTAGACTATTTGAAATCTTAAAAATGTTAAAATTATATTGTTCATGCTTGAAATATATTGATAAATTTGATTCTATTTTAGAATCATTAGAAATTTAAATTATGACTTTATTTTACTTGCCCAAAGTTGTATTATCGCTTTTTGGAAATAGTCATGTTGGTTCAATTATAATGAATGTTACATGATTACATATTAAGAACTTGAACAATCAATTATGTACAAAAAATTTATTGCATATGAGTTGTTTGCATTTTGACCATCACATTTTATGTATTCTTATAATTAACTTAAGGAATTTATGAAATATAATCCCAAAAAATATATTGGCTAATACTTCACTAATAAAAAATAAAAATTAAGGAAAATATTATTTTAAAAAAAGAGAAAATACAAATAAAAAGGGAAGTACAAAAATTAAAAATAGAAAGAGAACAAATAAGAAAAAAAAGATAAAATAAAAATTTATAAAAAAAAAGAAGAAAAGGAAAAAGGAAACAGAAAATAAAAATAAAAATAATAAAGAATAAAAGAAAAAAGAAGGGAAGGAGAAAAAAAAAGAGAAAAATATAAGAAATATGATAAAATAAAAATGTATAAAAGAGTAAAAAAAATAAGAGAAAATAAAAAAATAAAAATAAAAAGAAGGGAGTAAAAACCGTCAAGATATTAATAAAAAAATAAAAGAAAAATGTAGAGAAATTAAAAATAAAAACATGAGTGCATTTTTTAAAATACAAAAGCCACTTTTATAATTATGATAGGGTAGATTTGTAATTAATGAAACTTGGGGTATTTTTATTGACAACATTTAAAAATGGGGTATTTTTGTAAATGTCTCTAAAATATATAGATTTAGCCTCACTTAATTAAAATTAAATAGGAATTAGACTCATTAGTTTTTTAAGTTCACTTGTAAATTAAAATATGTAGATTTAACCCATCTAATTAAAATCAATGTAACTTAGACTAACTAAGGGGTTGTATGCTTTGAATGAATGCAGTTTTTATGTGCTCTTTCATGACTGGTTGCCTTAGAGTTAGATGTATGCTAAATTAGGATTTATATGAAATTGCATACAATTAGAGAATAAGATAATAATTCATAAACTAATTCTAAATGAACATAAGACTACAAGAAGTTGGTATTTTGTATCCATAATCTCCTGGTTGTGGTGCTAACTTTTTTTTTAAAGAATCGAGTTAGCACCACTCATAAGTTGTCCCAGTTATTACCCTGGGTGGCGACTCCTCATCTCTATGCCATGTCTTTGTGATATGTTTAGTGTGTTCCTTAGAGCCCTAAGCTTAAACAATGTCGTGGTTGTAATATACTTTGGTGCACACTCAACCCCTCCATCTACACATACTATTTATTTATTTATTTTCTTTTCACGCCTAAATTATTAGCCATAATTTCATAATGTTTCTTAGGTTGATTAGATAATAATATGTAAGTCATGTTATATTTTGCCATAATATGTTTTATCATGCTAAGTGTCGTAGATACACCATGCCTTGCCATGATAAGTTTTATTACCATGACATGTCTCATTATGTTTTTTAGTGTTTCAATATTATGCTTGTTGCATTTATACTATTTCCATGCATCTTTGCCATGATTTTTTATTTGGATGGTATGGCATCCCCATCACATTGTAATAATTCATTATTTACATTTTTGCATCTATCTACATGATAATATATAAACTATTTACTATGTGCTTGTGTGGATATATAAACTATTGCATTTACATATAATGGTTAGTTCATTTTAGTACATATTTCTTCTAAGTGTTATATCAACATAGTAAGGCTAACAAAATGGGAATGCTTCTTATGAACTTGCCCCTACCATTATCAATATCTAAATTTGTTGCCTTATTCATATTATGGACAAATTTGGTTCCAAGCAAGAGATTAAGTTTATATAGTCCCTAATTAGAAAAATTCTATATGATATTGATTGGCGATTCCTTTTCTTTTCCTAACTAAGCTTTAGGGTAATAAGTACTATAGTTCATAAGTTTTTCCATAATGAAAAAAAAGGGAAAAAAAAAAGGTAGTATGCCCTAGAAGCCAATCACATATTTTGGTAGTGTAAATTATCCCAAATGGTAATAAAATAATATTATATTATCTAAAGTGTTTATTTAATTGAATATTTATCCATTAGCATCTTGTTAAATAAATTTATTATCAAGAGTTGATAATATGAGCTATAAATTTATTTAGTATATATACTATAAAATATTCATAGTCGGTAAATTAATATTTGGGTAATATTATATATACTACCTCCTCTTTTTATTTTCCTTGATTAGTATGTGATATTAATTGTGAGAAGTAGTGAGTCTCATGCTACTTAATATGAGATATCATAATAGACATATGGATACTCATGTGATGGGTGGATCAAATAGTGACATTAGATTAATGATTGCATGGATATTCACTTATAGTCAACGATCACAATCTAGGTCACAATGGTGCATATAGTCCTTTGACCTGAGGCAACACGATCATCAACATTTAAGTGGCTAGGGTTTATTATCACTTACATACTAATGTTAATCATATATGCGTATATAGCATGTGATGGCTCTAGTTAGTTAAATATGGGGATGAGTGTTTGGCTAAGATGGGATTCATTGCTTAGAGTGAATCAAGATAAGATCCTATGCTATATGAGTTTTTTCTTGATGAATAAGTTCCTGGCCAAGACAATAATGACACAATTTGAAAGATTTTTAGTGTTAGAAAAATGTTTATAGTATTTGTTATGTTTTATTAAGAATTAGAACTTAAGATGAGGTCATATGATACAACTATCGAAGTTTGGTTAAACCTTAACTCTATAATATATTAGGATCTTTTAATAAAAGGATCTTAGAGCATGGTAATTATAACCAAAAGAGTTTGTGTGATTCAATATATGCATTCATTTTTAATTGGGTAGTTCTGATATCAATGTTAAGGGTCACTCACAACTTATATGAACTAAGTGTGTATAATTGGGATTTTCACATTTAGATTTGAAATGAGTTTCAAATAATATCAAGTGTTGATATTATTTTCTCATTAATAATTAGACATGAACCTAGTAAGTAACTCCTAAAAGAATTTTACCAAGTCACCATCAATATTAATCTAATTATTGATTAAAGTGTTTAATCAATTAATTAAGATTAATGAAATTAGATTTATATTTTAAGCAATGATTCTAGCATATCATGAAATCTAATTTAAGTAAGGGTTTAATTATTAATTTATACTTAATTAATATGAGATATTAATTGAAGTATGTGTGTGTCTGTATATATATATATATATATATATATATATATATAGTTTGGGCCTAGGCCAAAATGAATTTTGGACCAAAGATTAATCTAAAATATTGAGAAAGCCCATGAACCTAATTTTTTCCCATTTGTTTGATGGATTGGGCTTAGGCCAACATTGGCCTAATTACCAAGCCCAAGTCTATAAAATCATGTAGACAAATTTGGTATATTAGGCTTCTTAAATCTTTAATGTGTAAATATTTGACTTTATCAAATAAAGATTAGGTTATATTGATAAGTATAAGGAGATGAATTTAGACATAATACATGAGATGTATTTTCTACATACTTTTTATACACTAGTGAGTTATACAACTTGTATACTTATTATGTCAAGTTGCATGCTTGTGATGTAATGAGTGATGTCATGAGGTGCTTGTTTTCTCTATACATATAACTTGAGAAATTTTCTATATAAAGCATGGTTAGACACATCAAAATAGAAACAACATTAATATAACATAAACCTTAAGTGTTCTTGCAAAAATTAAGTTAGTGTAAGATTTGTGAGGGTTAATTGAGAGGACACTTACAACTAATCAAATCAAAGGCAAAAAGGTGATTTGGAGGAGCTTTGGTGTTTCAAGCTAAAGGCTTTTCATTTGCAAGGCTAAAGAATTTAATTCAAGTATTGAACCTTAAGTATCTAAAGCTTATAAATCTTAACTATTATGGTCTTCATCAAACTAGGAGTTTATAAGTCTCCTTAAACTTAAAGCTCACTAAATTGACAATTATATATGTTACTTTGAAATTTAGTTATATGTAACATGCAAAATGGATCCTTGGGAATGAAATTCTTTATAACATGAAGGGTTAAGTAAGCAAAATTTTTAAAATTTTACCCCACTTAGGCTTGTGCTCACTATACATGTTTCTAATGTCTAAGTTATATAACTGATTCCATCATCTACTTTGTATTTGCAACTCCTTTGTCTTTATCATCACCCAAATTATGTAAATTCATTTAACAGACTATCCTAATCATGCAACTCCCAAAATGTGTTAGTGATATGCACTAGGTCAATCATATACGACCATATTTTGACTTTGTCATATGTTGATTTTATTAATAAATAGGCATTTTTATTATTATTTTATGTTATAATAATTACTTGAATAGTCAATTAATCCTAAAGTCATCAAGTATGTGACTTGATAGTAAAACCCTTAGGTTAAACATATTCTATTTTGATTTATCCCCAGTCATTCATTCTTATTGAAATAACAATGAATTAAGGCTAAAATGGTGTTGACTGATGATTATTTTATACTAATCATGTATATGAGTTATTAAGTCAACTATTAGGTACTTGTTTAAGAAATGATGTACTGGATTGACCCACTATGAGAATACTACATAGATAATTATCACAAGTAATTCTTATCATAGTGTGAATCCTCTAACTTTAAAATCACGATAGTTTGCTACATAATCATTTTGTATTTTGACACATTCTAACATTGTCTTTAATGGTATGATGAAATAGATTATTGTTGGATAAAGAATGAGCTATGTGATGAATGTGAGTGATTGAGAAGGAATTTATCCCTCCTTAAATCTGAGTAAGATATCTATGTCAACTTGATAAAATAGACTAAAGAAAAATGCATGGCCATGCTAAAATGAATTGATAAAGAGTTATCAATCTTAATCTACTTAGAATTGAGAAACAGTATGGTTTAATTGCATAAGGATGACATAAACTATGTCTTATGTGTATCGTGTGACAAAAGAACCATAATATTAATTGTAAATTAGGTAATGTTAGATTATCAGCTTTCACATAACTTAGGTGGTCATAATGTCTTGCTAAACGCCACTTATGGTTAGTAGGCCTAAATTAGGATTTTAGGTCTACTGCCAATATTATATGAACCTATAACGTCATACACTTAGGATAGGCCCAAAATGAACTTGGGTTTATCATCCCAATAAAAAATCTACAGAAATAAATAAATAAATTTGTATTCATATATTTATTTATTTATTTAAGGCAATTTTTATCTTAAATAAATAGGAAATAATTTTTGTTTTGGAATTTGAATCAAACTAGAAATAAAAGGTGAAACATACTAAAATTGGTTTGGTAAGTGAAACCCTAATGTAAAGTGTATGAGTGTGTGTGTGTGTGTCTATATATATATCCTTTTCTCTAGGGTTTTCATAGACAATTGTAATATGTCTCTTAAGAATTCATTTTTCACATTTTGAAAAAAAGAAAAGAAAAGAAAACCTAGAGTGATTAAAATGTGAGACTTTTTAAAAAAGAGTGCTAGCACACTAATTCGTTTTGGTCATCCTGTTCGTGTGGATGCTGGTAGAGGATGTAGCCATATTAGAGATGTCTCAATTTAATAAAGAATATTAAAAGCTCAAGGTAGGGTGTCACTAGTGTGAACCCCCTCCCATTCTTCCATCAATCTTACCCTTTTTCGTACGTGGTAAGAATTTAAAAACCTTAAATAAATCATTTAATCGAATTACATGGATCCTGTGAGAGGTTTTTGTATTAATTTTTTATTTTTCCTTGCATGTTTGAATCATAAAATCCTAACAAAATGTTATGCAAACTATGCACTTAAACTTAGTTTTACCAATATGATCCATTTATTCTAAAAGGGTTATTTTCATACCTAACTTTAAAAAAATGCAAGAACTTATAAAAAAATGAATTTTAAGCTCAAACTGTAAATAGACTTAGATTTATGGGTCTAGTACATGATGCCAAAATTTTACTTTATTTGGACAACTACAAAAGGAAGTTATAGATAGTTGAATATAACAAAGTCAATTACTCTAATAGATTGACCAATAAAAAGTATAGCCTCAGTACACCATTACACATGTAGTAACTCAAATGACAAAGTTATAGGGGACTCTTTCAAGTTTTCTTAAAATCAAACTAATCTTAATTTGAAGTTTCCTACTTCAAGTTATAATCAAAACACAAAGATGGATAAACCAAATATTCAAAACCTAAAAACTGCATCTTGTTGACCCTAACTCAAATCAACCAAAACACTAAAATTACCAAATCAATTATAACATGCTTTTGGAATGAATATTATAGCCTGAAATGTGTTTTGGATCTTCATAATTTACTTGAAAATCAATACCAACTAGTAGAATTTAGGAATTCTCTCTTCTCCTCTATCTTTATTTTCTAAGTATAATTATTTCATTCTTTTTTTTCCTTAAACATGCATGGTTGGACACTAAGGATCATAATTCAAGGAAGATTCTTGACCTATTTTAGATAGGTTAAAATGTAAAATATTCATTTCAACCCTTAATGAAATGTTAGTATTACTAATTAACCCTCGAACTTTCAATTGTTTTATAGTACTTTTTTTTCTTCAATTAAGTCCTTCCTTCTCTAATAATATCTATATATACTAAATTATACTTTAATTCAATCAAGATATTATATGTAAATGCAATGCATAATGAATGTAAATGTACCCAAAGTTAGGGTATAGGACCTTGCTAGGAAAGAGGTTTTGATTGATGAATGAGAGAAAATTCCTTTCCAATAGTGTCTTTTGAATAAAAAAAATCAAGACCTAGAAAAAGGCTGCTTTATGTCTACTTTTAGTATTTTTCAGTTTGATTTGTGTTCCCTATACCTTTTTTTAACCTAGGGAAAAATAGAAAAGAAAAAGTAATAAAAATGTACTACATAGCTAATTGACCATTTTATCTTCATTTATTCATAACACCTATTATTTTAGTATAGGTATAATACATCCATAGCCTATGTACTTATTAATTTTTGTCAGTTTGACACATCAACTTATAATTTTGTCATTTTAACACCTGAACTTATATAAAATAAAATTTTGAAACCCTTATCAAAACATGTCACATAGAATAGCAAATTAACATATGTCACATCTTAAAGGTTTGACTGACAAAAAACTGCATATAGAAGTGTCAAACTAACAAAAAGTAGCAAGTACAAGGACTAATAGATGAATTATGTCATCATATTAGTACATTCTAGATAAATTTAAGTGTTGAAACAATAAAACTATAAGTTAAAATGTCAAACTGACAATTTATACCAAATATGAAAGACTAAAAATTTGCCTTTTAGTATATAGATTTTATATTAAATCTATCACTTATTTTCTTTTCTTTTATATTTTAGCTTTTCAATAAAAAGAATATTATTTTTTTCCCTCAATTTTTCCCTTCCAAACATAGCGTAAAAGGTCTCTAATGAACCATTATAAATACATGAAGCTTGGATAGAGCTATAGGGTTATTTACCAAATTATGCTAAATAATAAAATAATTTCTCATTTTATGGTACTTTTTTTATTTAAAAAAATCTTAACATTATTAACAATGGTGGTATAGCTAAAAGACATAATTGACTAGGGTCAAAATGCCATTAGCATTGGCGATACTCTACTGTTTATAGGCAAGTTAGGACTACAAGTTCAGCTTTAACCCATACTACTTGACGTAATGGTGGTATGAGTTCGTGCCTTCCCAACACGAGAAACCAACACACGTACCACCTGTGGCAGTGGTAGTATGCTACTGTTAGCTACAGTTCCCCACGCATCTTGCAGAGGCATGTAAGTCTCGTCTCTTCGAGACAAAGATTCTCCCATACCACCACTGGCAATGGCAGTATGGGTGAAAAAAATTCCGCCCCCTGCATGCTTTAAAGCATTACAGCATTTGAAGAAACCTTCCTCACTCACACAAATGCTGCTCCTCTCAAACCTCTACTTTCCTCTCTATTTCTTTCAAGTCTTTCCTCTTTCATTTAAGCTTTTTTTTTTTTTTAGTTATTCATCTTCTCATTTGTTAAAATCCTTAAGTTTCTAGTTCGGAAAAAAAAAATTAATTTCTAATTGATGTTTTGTTATATTTATGCAATTTATTTTTTGTATTAAGTGAAAGAATATAAATTTTTATGCTTGAGATGTATGAAATTTTGTTTAGAAATTTTTTAAAAGTAGATTAGAAAGTTCATTAAAAAAATCAAGTCACTTATTTAGTGTTGCAAAAGTTATATATTTTTACAGAATTTTGTTTAGTTAAAAAATTGTGTTTAACATATTAGAAAGTTTGTTAAAAAAAATTAACTTATTTAGGGTTGTAAAATTTTTTAATTTTATACAGAATTTTGTTTACTTTTTTACCTAATTTTGTTTATATAATTAGTCAATATTTTATAATTAGTAGCTTATATGATTTTTTTTATTAGGTGTGATTCACGAGGTGTAAATTTATATCTACAAAAGGTATGTATTTTTATTAATTAATAATTTGTTGCATTAAAAAAAATGTTATATTTTATTTTATATAATTGTTGTTATGAATATTTAGATATAATTGTTGTTATGAATATAGTTATATATAATTGTTGTTAAAAAAAAGTTTTGTTGATTTTTTATTTATTGGTTAATTTATATCAATTTTTTTATATTTTATTTTATATAATTGTTGTTATGAATATAGTTAGAATAATTTATATCATTTTTTTATATAAGTTTTGGTTATGTAGTAAATAAAATTTATATTTTGATAGCATGTTGTTAACATTTTTATATGTATCTTTATTTTGTTATTTTTTTTAAATTATGTATTTTGATTCATTATATCGTAAGAATAATATTTTACATATGTAGTTAATATTTTTATATATTTTCTTATATATGTTGGATTTACTTAAAATACAAAAATTGTTTTTATATTAATTTAATAATTATTTTATACATATTAATATGTAGGTAATTAGTAAGAAAAATATGCTATTAGTTATAAATTTTTGAAATTTACTAAAAATATGTAATTAGTCATTCGTAAAAATATATGTATTTAGGTAGTTAGTACAAATATGTAATTTGTTTATTTAATTATATAATATGTAAATTTTATATCATCTCTACATATATAAGTGTTGTTATGTAGGTAATCAAATTTATATTCTTATAGAATGTAGTTTAAAAAAAAATAGTTATAAAAAATCATTTTAGTGAAAATATTTTTTACATTATAAATTTAGATATTGTCTTATATATTAGTTTCATTTTATGTTGTGTATACATGATTTTAATATATTGATTATTTATAGCATGTCTTATTTATATGATGAGAAGTGATGTAGTTAAAAAATTGTTTTTATAATGACATTGTTGTGACACATTTATTGTAACAAAATGTAATTAGTTATTTGTTAAAGTTAATATTTATTTAAAAAAAATGAAATTTGTTGTGAAACATTTTAGTAAGAAAATTGTATATTTTTCTTGGCCTATATTAGTTTTTAAATATAAACTGTTAGAAAAACAAAATGATTAGATGCTTAGTGTTGCAAAAATAATGTAATTTCTAAAGGTTTAAAATTTGTATGTAAAATGTTATCTATTATCTTTGTTATTATTTCCTTAATGTGTTTAAGGAAAATGTCATACGTTGAGCGAATGCAATGAATCAACGACTATAGACAGTTACGTAAAAATAGACCTCGTCATATCGAGGCTTGTATAATTAGTACTCCTCATGTTCCTAGAACTCAGGAACAACAAGAAAGAATTACACATTTAACAAATGAACTCGATGCATATAAAATGAAGTTTGAGCATCCTTTATGTGAACATATCCAAATAGTGAACCACAAGATTGAAGAACTTATTCATAGAGGCAAAAGGATGACTGAAATAAATAAGTGGTTTGTATTAAGCCATACATTGCCTGATGAATATAGTCACCATTTTACAAAAACTTGGATTGAAAGTAATATGACTTTATCCTACAATGATGGTGTATATTTATTATTAGAGGACGACGTTTGACACAAGTTAAATAAGACTTACAAACTTGCTAATAGTCCAAACATTCATCTTGCAAAAGGTCCTAGTCTTCATTTTCTTTGGTTGAAAAAAATGACAACTAGTATTATGGATAAAGAAAAAATTAAAGAGTCAACACCGAGGGCAATTAGGTTTAGGTGATATATATAGTAATGTCATAATGTAAGGATGTTTTGTACATATTATATTTAATGTTAATAAAATTATTTTTCTTATTTAAAGTATGATCAAATGAAATATATACATTTATCATATGGATATATGTTTAAGCAATATTTTATTGTATTTTGTTACATATAATTGAACAATAAGAATTATATTGTTGATAAAAAAAATTATCTCTTTTATTCTTAATTATTTAGTTTAAAATTATAATTTATATAATGTGTCATTTATATAAATAACGACTGCTTCATTATTTTGTGGCATTAGTTAAAATGCATATTTTATTATTTGTTAATGTTGTAGCTAAACACTTTTTATGTATTTATTTATGGAATATCTCTTATTTATGTTCTTATATATTATTTTATTTTATTTTTGTAGATGGTGATATTGAGGACGTAACTTGTCAAGCTATATAGGTATGTTCAAGTAAATTATATTTGCTAAATATATTCTTTATTGGTAAAAATTTACTGTTGTTTTTTACATATCAAGAATAGGTAAAATATTAATAGAAATTTAAATATTTGTTGGTTGATATTTAATTATGAAGTATGAATTTTTTGTTGTTGATATAATTGTCATGTATTCAAATTTGATATCATGTTTTATTTGTATTCCATATCAAGTTCATTTGTTATGATAATTTTTATTTCATTCCATATATTGAAAAATTTAGTGACGTAGTTAAATGAAAAGAAAATATTTACTGTTGTTTGAAAATTGATCACTTAAAAAAATATTTAATTATTTTTGTAGCTATAAAAAATTATATTCATTACATATAATCAAAAACTTATTTCGATCATTATTTCTATTAGGCCGAAATGTCGAATGCACGAGCTATTATAATATATTGGGATGGTCAAATTGTTGAAACTGGATGTGGACCAAACCTAGTTAATGCATCTTCGAGAATGGTCAATTTTAGTGATGATTTTGATCTTCCAACATTATATGCTATAGTTACAAATTGATTGGGAATAAGTGATGATGTGAATATTAAGAGAATTTTATTTAGACATCTAGTTATGAAATTTGGTCAAAATATGTTATTTTGTTTTTTGGAAATAGTTTTTGATTTGGATGTCAGGAATATGTTTGAAATGGTTAGGTTGTTGACGGGGTGGCTAACTATTGAACTGTATATTGAATTGAGTGGCGGTAGAGGTAGAACTGTACCATGTGTCGAGGCTAGTTCCTCAAGATATAATCGTAATGAAGGTGAAGAGGAAGATGATGAATGTTTTATTGAGGAGGAAAAGGATGAAATTGAAGTCAATGTTAAAGATGTTGATGAGGAGCATTATTTTAATGAATATGATGATCATGATCATTATGATTGTAATGTGGATGGTGCTCTTGAAGTTGATAATGATAATTCTTTGGTCACATTAGTTTATAGTTTAAATAGAGAAATTCCTTTGCAAGTTGATCATGTCAATCTCAAAGATATGTATGTAAATAGAAATCCCTCTGATGTAGATTATATGTTCTGGGATCCCTCAAAAGAACTGACGAAGGGTATGTTGTTCTAATCCAGAGATGCAGTTAAAATAGCTTGCAAATTGTTTTTTGTGAAAGTTGGGCAACAATTCCATAGTTCTAAAACTAGGCATAATACTATAACCTTAGTTTGCAAGTTGGGCTGCGAATGGAGATTAAGAGCTAGTGAGTTGAAAAAGAGTGGGTTTTGGCAAATAACAAGGTATAATGGTCCCCACAGTTGTACTGCACCTGGATAGGGTCAAGATAATAGGAATTTTGACTCCAATCTGATAGTTGAATATGTACAAGCAATGCTACAAGAGCAACCTGGCATTAAGGTGAAAGCATTGCTAGCTAGGTTGAAAGAACGGTTTGGTATCACCCCGAGCTATAAAAAGGTCTAGAAAGGAAAACAGAAGGCAATTGCAAATTTATGGGGGAATTAGGATGAGTCATAAAAATGCTTTGTCAATTTATGTATGTTGTTGTGACACTTAATCATGGTTCTTATTGGCATCACGAAGGGGAGGCACATTTGATAAATCACGTTCTTGTACCCAAGGTTCGACAATTCAAACGTATGTTTTATGCATTCAAGCCATGTATTGATGGCTTTGAACATTAAAAACATGTTATATATGTGGATGGCACCTTTCTATATGGTAAATATATAAGTGTACTATTGACTGTTGACACAGTTGATGGGAATAATGCTATATTACCATTAGTGTTTGCTTTAGTCAAAAAGGAGTCTAAAGACAATTGGGACTACTTTATTCAGAGGTTGCAATTTTGTTTCTATGATGGAAGAGATGATATTTGTATTCAGATCGGCATATTGGAATCAAGCATGCGATAAGGCAAGAACTATGGTCTACTAATGTACATCAATACTGTTTGCGCCATGTGCTTAGCAATTACAACACAAAGTTTAAAAGTGGTGCCATAAAGAACTTACTTGATAAAGCAGGCAGAGAATTCTAGAAAAGAAAGTTTAAGAGATGGATGGACAAAGTTGAGCTCCTACATTCGGATTGATAAAATATCGAAGGAGAAATGGACTTTATCGTATGATGGTGGTTATTGTTATGATGTGATGACTAAAAACTATGCTGAATTGGTGAACGCCATGTTAAAGACAATTAGGTCGATGCCTGTAACTACATTGATGCAATAATTTTTTCTTAAGTTGGTTGATATGCTTGATCAACATCAAACTGAATACACCAAATTGTTGAATTATAGCTTTTTATGGACACTAAAATGTGTGGAAATACTAAAGTATCAGATTGATAAGGCAAAGGGTTATGTCATGAAAAGATATTATTAAGATAATATGATTTTTCAAATTACAACTGGTTTTAACAATACCGAAAGAAAAAGGGGGTTATAAACAAGTTGTCAATATGAAATAGCAAATCTACACATACAGTAAGTTCCAACAAAGAAAAATTCCCTGTTCTCATGTCATTGCCAGTTTTTTGACATATGGGCTTGATTATAAAGAATTTATTGCTCCATTCCACTCCGTCAGTGAAAATTTAAAATGTTGGGCAATTAGGTTTATTCCATTGGGTAATCCTAATTATTGGCCTAAGAAGCATGAACTACCATTTGTTCCAAATCCATCATGGAGAAGGAAAAAAGGAAGACCAAGAACAACGCGCATTAGAAATTAAATGGACGAATGAAATTCTAATCCTACAACAAACTTCTATATGAAATGTGGTTTAACCAGCCACAACGCTAGGACTTGTGGATGAAATTAATATAATAATGTCTTGTATTATTTTTAATGTATATTTCTTTACTTATTTAATTTTTATGGTCCTTGTAATACTTATACAATGTTTTTAAAAATATTTCATAAATTTGATGTTTACTAGGAATGAATAAAAGTGATAAAAAAAGTAGGCTCATCATCTTCTTTAAATGGAGCACGAGGTAAAATGAAAATGACAATTGTTGATAAATATGAAGACTCGAATGACATAACTTGGTATGGAACTAAAAGGTCATTCAAAATTTTTCCAACTTATTCATGTCTTGAACAAAGATCTACAAATCATAAATTTGTTGGGTATCATACAATAAATATATCTAATTTTGGACAGTCATCTAATGTTATAGTTAGAGCATATCCAAAATGGGGTCATTTATAGGAAATAAGATGTGAATTGGAAGCTTATTGTGGGTACCATGAGTTACCAATACTAAAAGCAATTTAAGCAACACTACCAAGACACAATAGCGAAGAAGTATATAATGTACTTAAGAAATTACATAAGGAGATTATTGTGATGGAGATGCTTTTGGAGAAATATCATGCACGAAATGACACATTAAGACAACATTCTTTGATGGAACTAAAAAGTACTTTAGGTGACATATATATCTAAGGCATAGAATATTATAATGATATTGATATTGACTTTGTAAAATACCTTCCATCATGTTTACTAAAATGTTGTTAAACAGAAATATGATGAGATAGTGTTTATGAAATAAATTGCATGTTTGGTAAATAGTTTGAAATGTAGACATATGAATATATTTTATAGGTAAAATGTCTGAAGTATATTCTCTAGGAGATATTTTTAAGGACACAAGATGTCATTGGGCTTTAGATGATAATTTTTCATATCCAATGGACCTAAGACAACATAATAGTCATGTTATTATAATGAAAATGTTTAAAGAATGGCAATATTAGAAATGACAATCTAAAGCACTTCATGAAGAAGCCATTGAACTTAATATACATGTACCTAAAGCACAGACAATTCGAATGTCACGATGTAATATGGATGAAATATGAAATGCATTATATCGTATTAGAGAGGAGAACAATTATATTAAAATACATTTGGATGGAGAATTCTTTAAATGTTATTCATGAGAGTTATTAGAAGATGGAGATGTAGGACAAGCTAGATTGTATAATTCAATAATGCACTCAATTGAATATTCATATGATATTCATATGAAGAAATATAATATAAGCAATAACATTAATAAATTATTCTTCATCAAGCATTTCATAGTCAGAAATGTATGCAGGATTATTAAGAAGATTGTTAACCTTTGTCTTAAAAAAAGTCTTTTTTTTAGCTAGCTTTAACAAATAATATATTGATCTTCTTATGAACATCCAATTGTTCTCCTCTTAAATTCTTTTAATAGTAACTTTAACTATAAGCTCAGCTTCAGTAACTCAAAATGCCCATTCCTATCGTGGTCCTACATAATATTCTTTCAGATCCGACACTCTCAAATTGTGATACCCATCATTTAATTCTGGTAGTAGCCATATTATGCCTCTACCACCATATAAAGAACCATTGGCTATCTAAAAATAAGCAATTATGTCTATATGTATGTGTATGTGAATATGGTAGGAATTATGCAGAGAAACTATATGTTTTATACTAGTAAAATACAAATGAATGACAACAAATAAAGTTGATCACATTTATGACCACATGTGATTCATATTCAAACGTTTGACACATATGTTGTCAAATCAATATTATTTATGTCCTCATCTGACAAAGGGGTCCCATAATTGTTGATGTCTATTTGTATCACATGTGATTACATTATTAGTGGTTATAGTTGACACTCATGTTGTCCATTCCATTCCATGACATGTGGTAGATTAATTATTTCTGTCATTTTGAATTAAATGTTCATTGGGTTATGGTTGTATTATTAATTGTCAAATTAATTCATAGAGTTGTCAATATTAAATAATTTATGTTAATGAATATAAAAGGATGAATATATGCTCTTGTGCAATGTGTGTGTATGTGTGTGTGTGTATATATAAATACACACACATTACACAAGAGCATATATTCATCCTTATATATATATATATATATATATATATATATATATATATATATATATATTTATTTATTTATTTATATACACACACATTGCACAAGAGCATATATTAATAGTTAAACGTTATGATGTGATATTATTTCTCATTTATTTTCTTAGATATAGAGCAAAATTTCATGCCACATGATTACATACAGCTTGGGCCTTACAATGCATGGGCCTTACGATGCATCATTATTATACCTACAAAATGAGCATAGATCACAAGTTATATGGAATGACCAAGTAAGTAGCAATATTTAATATAAGTATTATCAATATCTTCAATATTAACTAGAATTATTAAAAATAAAGGCATATATACACCAAATTTGTTTATTTGTATTTTCAAGAATGTGAAATGGATTAGACTAGACTATTAGCGAAAGTTAAATGGATTATATTGTTATCAAAATAGAATGTCATTATTTATTATAAAAATTATATATTTAGGTGGAAGAACCCGTTTAAAGATGTCAACTGATGGCTTAGACTAATGATTTATATGCAAACTTAACTCATGAAATGGAGGGCTTATTAAGAGACGTGGGCTTTCTTGGAGGTGCACGCCTTTGCCAATGTCATTATGATTGGCACTTAATTTTTGTACTTTGTGGAGCATTGGAGACCGGAGACACATACTTTCCATCTGCCAGATGGAGAGTTAATAAGACTACTAATTGATGGGCATCCTATTACTGGACGAGTTCGATGTGATTACCTAAATTTATGTCAATTGCTTATAAGGATTTCACCTGAACCAAGGCACATTCACTAGTCTTTAGTTCGAAGTTCTTAGTTTACCCAACACTTTTTAGAATTGCCTGAATAAGTTAACCGGACAACATTGCACATGTATACACGTGCCTATATATTGCAGCTTTGTTCATCGGTATTGTTCCCTAAATATGATACTGGTCGACCCACTCTTTCTCCTTCAATTATGGGCTTAAAAGCAATTTCCTTTTCTCGCCCCTATGCTGCGTGAGCGGTCAATTCTTTCATATGCACCTTTAGGTCATAAGTACAACAATTATTTTATTATAAATTTAAGTTATATTTTTAAATTTAGCGATAATTTAATTTTACTCTCGAATATTTTTATTAGATGGAACCGGAAACATAGGATTACAACTATTCCCACACATATTATTATCGACATCTAGTTGAGACTAGATAATGCATGTTAGGATGAGGTAAAACATGAAAAAATTTGTTTTTAATTATTCAATATTTGATAAATTTACTTATAATAATCATCATCATATACTATACTCATTATAAAGGAATTCTTATACTCATTACAAATGAATTTCTACAATTTACTAGTAATGTATATATATATATATAACTGGGAGCCATACACCGAGATTGTCATTTAACAACTACCCACTTATTGTTTACAAGGGCGTGACATATGGTGGTCGATAGTACCCCTCATCTGCATCTATATTGTAGAATGACATTACCTTAATAGGTAACCTATTAAGGTAATGCGTTGCGTCATAAGGCAATTTAGATGTGTACAACCCATTCCTTATCCTCCATTCCACTTTGATGCATTGCATCATAATAATTTACTGGATTATGACACAGATTAAGCAAAAAGACATGCCCAATGGGTCAAGCTTTGGGGCCATCGCGCTCATAATATTGCCATTGCAGAACTTTCAAATGGATCTATACATTACCATACACAGTATTTTGAGTGGTACCATTCTATGACACGTCAATGGATCTCACCTGATAGTGCTCGATTGGGAGTAGCTATGTGTATTTAAATTTATTTTGTCATTTGAAATCTTTTGGTAAAATTATTTGTGCAATTCTTTTATAAATTTATTTCATTACAATGCATAGGCGAATGCATTGGAGCATATTGTGTTGAATATATATTTACAACAAGCTAATTAGATCGCGAACAATTACGAAATTACAATTAATGAGCATAGACGATGAGTTACCGATGATATGGCACGTCCCAATCCTGCACAACAATTTGCATCGCTTCTACAATAGTTGAGTAATGTTAGGCCTGTTGATGAGGTCACATTGAGACATCATTAGCGTCGTGCACGTCAAAGAGCGACCGCTCCACCACCCCTACCTACCAATGCTACATGTATTCCTATTCCTCAGCCACACTCTATTCATTATGAGTTCCATGCAAGACCTTCCATGCAGGCCATCACCACCACCTCATCGACATCATTTTTAGAAGTTGTTCCTTCAAGCACTTCATTCATTCCTCCCCCTTATTTTTCTTTTACTTATCCATCTAGTCCTTTCTTTCAAGCTTCAGCTCTCACTCCTCCAACCCAATTACCTTTTTCTTCTCCGTCCATTCACTCTTTATCACACTATAATCCATATCTCTCTATCCCATCACAATTCACATACTTCCATCTCACTTAACTTCCATTTACTTTTGTTTTGAATTTATCACAAATGGCTTCGACTATGCAAATGCCTCCTTATTTTCCATCATTTCCTTCTTCAACCCAAAATTTTCTATCTGTATTTACCACCCCTCAACCTCAGGAAGTGCCTACTCCATCACATCACACACCTCCTCCTGATCTAAATATGTTCGTGCCTTGTGACACTAATGTTAATAATGATGATGCCAAAGATGATGATGATGAGGAGGAGGACAATAATGATGGTGATGATTCTGATAGTGGTGGATCTTAGTTCATTAACGTGAGCTTTGCACGTGTTCATCGCCGTTGGAATATAGGATTATGCTCTAAAGTTCGCAGACATAAACCCTATGACACCTAATTTTTTTCTTTTTTCTTTTGAAAAATAACACTTTTTCATTTGTTGCTTTTCAACTTTAAGGTTTATTTGTTCTAATAGTAACTATTACAAATTAATCATTATTATTTTCTTTTAACCGTTTACCCTCTCTTTTATTACCAACAACACATATATTATAAATTATTGTTATTATGATTTAACATCAACAACAACAACAACACATATACTATAAATAAAATTTTAAAACTAAATAAACAATTTTTTTTTTTGCTAAATCGAGAAATATATTTTCAATATTGACTAAATAATTTATTCTTCACTAGTTAAATACAACTTATATATTTACTAAAGCATATACATACAAATTCATCAACTATTAAATATCCATAAATATATTACTAACAAATATATCTAACAAAATATAACAATTTTTACCAATATGCTACATATTAAATCATTTTATTTTTAAAATAAAATATAACCAATTTTACCAAACTTCAACATATTCAACCATTTTATTTTTAAACAACATATCTTTTTATATTACAAGTCATCTCTTCAACATGAACTTTTAATTAACTTTTTTTAATTAATTAATTACTAATAAAAAATTTTATTTTTTTAATTACACTTCCTTCAATATTATGTACTCTTGTTATTATTCACAAATAAATAATAATAAATTTTATTATTATTTCAAATTACCTATTTTGTATTTAACATTTCACTTAAAAAAATTTATTTAACAATAATTAAAAAAATAATTTATTAATTATTATTATAATTATTATTTTTATTTAACATATACTTAAAAAATAACCTAAATAATTTATTAATAATTATGTAATGATTATTATTTTTAATAACAATCATTGCATAATTATTAGTGACTAACTAATTATTAAAAATAACATAATCATAATCAAATAATTACTTATATAATTATAATGTTATAAAGTTATTATAATTATTTACCAATAATGATACTTATTGGTATGAGGGGGAAGACTTGAAAAACAAATTTGGGAAAGACTTGAAAAAAAAAAAATTCTTCATTCATATCACCACAGTTGATGGTGATATAAGCATAAAGCCACTAGTTATAGCGGTATAAACTGCAAAAAAAAAAAAAAAAAAAAAAAAAAAATTCTCTTCAGATTACCTCTGCCAAAAGTAACTTAAAATGATAAATTATTTTATATTTTGCCATAAAAAGAGGAAAACAAATTTCAATTGCCACAAATTAAAAATTATTTTAAATTTATAGCATAATTTAGTAAATACCCTAGAGCTACAAGACCATGAGCTAGCGCCATGCTGCTCCAAAAGAGAAGATTAAAAAAAGGGGGTTAGAGGCCAGTGTAAGCCAACCATCTCAGCCTAGGGAGACCCGTGTAAGCCAACCATCTCAGCCTACCAACAGCGAAACAGCAACATACCATAATTTAAAATCAGCAGAGTTAAAGCAACTCCAACACTCATTTATCGTCAAAAAAAAAAAAAAAAAAAAATCTCCAACACTCATCGCTGTTTTCTTCTTTTTGTTGGATATCATCGAAGAATTCTCCCAAAAAGGAAAGTTATAAAACATCACTATTATTCCTCTGAACATTAATATTCATTTACTGGCTTTCTTGCATCATAAAGATTAAGAACCGAATCAAGAAATCATGAGCTTCCCACAATCAAAATCAGATCTCTTCGAAAGCAGACCACCAAAAAATTTACCCAGAATCCTATCTCTCAAGAACTTCAACAGGTTATGATTGCTCTCTAGATATGAGCTAGAATCCCAACCAAAGAAGATGTGGTAGCCGGATTAAAGCTTTTCCAACTGCTCTCTTTTGCATAGTTTTTCAACTCATTTTCAATCCTTTCATTTTCTTCTCTCTTTACACTCACTTTTTCCTTCGAGAAGGCCTCGGCAGGGCACCTAGCCAATACAAAGCCATCTTCCAGGGAGGAGCAGAAGTAGAAGAAAACGAGTGTGGGCGTCATATTACATAATTAATTAATTAGTTACATATGGAGACAGAGATGCTATCCTCTGGAGTTCGGTATACTAGCCTTCCGGAAAGTTACGTAAGGCCGGAATCAGAACGTCCCCGGCTGTCAGAAGTTTCAGCGTGCGACGACGTTCCGGTTATCGATTTGGGATGTGAGGACAGTGGCCAAATTGTTCAACAAATCCGTCATGCCTGCACTAATTATGGGTTTTTCCAGGTAATTAATTGATTAAACCATATACAAGAAAGACTTTGTTCAATTAATGTCAAGGAAATAAATTAAATGTTGGGCTTGGTTGGGTTGGGCTGGGCACGCAGGTAATCAATCATAAAGTGCCAGTTGAAGTAGTGATGAACATGCAATCAGTGGCGAGTGAATTCTTTAAGCTTCCGGTGGAGGAAAAGCTAAAGCTATACTCGAATGACCCGTCAAAGACAATGAGACTTTCAACAAGTTTTAATGTGAATAAGGAGAAAGTTCACAACTGGAGAGATTATCTTCGTCTCCACTGTTATCCACTCCACAAATATCTACCTGAGTGGCCTTCTAATCCTCATCTATTCAAGTAAGTTATGCATCTCTGTTACCTTTAAACTGTCAACTCTCTTCTTTGTTCTATTTGAGATTTGTTTGAGACACATCTCGTTTCATGAGCTTGAATGCTACAATACTGCCACGTACATTTTTGTTCCCGTTATTTTAACATGGTTGTATTTTAAATGTATATACTTTAGAAGTGGAGATGACGATTCAAATTTTTCGTCGAAAAAAATAAAAAAGATAGACGATTCAAATTTGCCATTTTTCTTCCCTAATAATACAGATGAGATAATAATGCAAAATTTAATAAATATTTTTTGCAATTTTATATTTTAATTTTTTTAAAAAATATTTAATACATGTAAAAGTATATACTTTATATATAATATTAATAAAGAATATATAATATAATATATATATATATATATATATATATATATATATTGGTTATTTAAGGTGGGATTATATATGTATGTGAGGGTGAGTATTTAATTTGATTTTTTTATTGGTTTTTTCTTGGATTATTGGTTAGATTTTTTTTAGAATGATTATTGGTTTGATTTGGTTTAATTTTTTTAATTAATTTAATGTAATTCCGTTTTAGATATTAAAAATCAAAAATATTTTTGGAGTTGTTCATTTTGTATTAAAAGATTTTAGCTAACTAGCAATATTAAAAAAAATTAAAATTTATATTTTCTATTATTAAAATATTTTAAATAATATATAAATCATAATAATTTAATAGAAAATTCTAGGATGATTTTAATTTTAATTTTTTTTTTGTACTTATTATCATTAGATGAGACTGTATTGATCCATCAAATGTTAGTTATTAACAAAGTAATATTTATTTTATAAAAAATAAATAATTATAAATTACACCTAAATTAAAATATGAAAATAAATAAAATTTTAAATTTTAATTCTATTCAGTTAAATTTATTTTTTAATATAAATATAAATTTATTTAGTTCGATTAAAATTATTTTTTAATTTTAGTTTGGCTCATTATATATATATATATATATATATATATATATATATATATATATATATATTGTTGCCGTCCTAAATAACTTCCCCATGTGCTCACATGCATCGTGTATCTAGAGGATCTGAATCCACTTTGTTGATTGGCAGAATTGTCTTTCACTTGCGTTTTAAAGGAAGTTTGTTTTTGCTTCGTCTAGAGAGCGTAGGTATATAAATTATAAACAGAGTACTATTTTTTTTAATAAGGATAAAATATAATTTTGATTCCTATAGTTTGGCGGGAGCCAAATCAGTTTTGTGCTTTTTTAGCTTTTAAATGTCATATGTTTGACATTTGTTTAAAAAATTATTTAAAATGTATATTTTAATAAAAGGATAATATGTATTTTTAATGCTAAAATCATATAATAAGTACTATATTATTCAATTAATTATAATAAATTAAAAAATAAATAAATTTAGCTCTATTTTTATTTAATTTTGAATAAAAATAATTTTTAAAATAAATTTACAATATTTTTAAAAATAACAAATTAATTAAATTAATCATAAAATATATATAAAATAAATTTATTATTAAAATTTAATATTCTATTAATTGTATCATAAAATAATGATGATATTAATTAGAATGATATAAAAGTGTAAAAATTGTGAAACACATAATATTTAAAAGCTAAAAAAAAATTACAGAACTAATATTGCCAAAAGCAAAACTAAATGGATTAAAATTGTACTTATTCCTTTTTTGAATTCATGTCTTGTCCTTCAAAATGAAATCATCATTATTATTAGGTACATTCTATCATTACTTTATCTTTTATAAAGTAAAATATATTTTGTTAATAATTACCATTGAATAATAAAATATACTTTTATATAACGGTAATAAAAATAAAATAAAATAAAAATAACTAGTAATCATAGAATTTCTATTATTATTATTATTATTATTATTATTATTATTAGATCTGACAAGAAATGAATTTAATTTCATATGCCAAGGTTTATATCATTATCAAAGTTCATATTAATTATCATATAATTACATGGAATAAAAAGTACAAATAAATTCATTTCTTACATGTAATAATTACAAGTAAATATTTGTATCTATACAAATTAAGACTGTTAGATTATTTTTTATTTAATTATAACTAATAATTATTTTTGTATATTAATATCTGTATCTATACAAATTAAGACTGTTAGATTATTTTTTATTTAATTATAACTATTAATTATTTTTGTATATTAATATTCATAATTTATATCAATAGCTATTCTTAAATAAGTATGAATTTAATAGTTTCATTTGTATTGATATATATATATTTTTACTAAAAATGACTCAATTAATTATTAAAAAACGGTTCATATTAATGGATGTATCAAAATATACGGAGGAAAATGTAAATTTTGTTAATTATACAATCATGATGACATCATACATCCAATCCGTGTTGACGTGAGCAAATTGAATCATGTGATCTCTGATTGATTGGCGGTGGGATGACGTGTAATTTATCAGCCGACAAATGTAAGATGTTACTACTGAACAATATGTGAGCTTTGCAACTATGTGATCCTCTTATACTTTGTTTTGTTTGTTTCTAGAAAGAGTAAACTACTGTCAACCCTCTATTTTGCCATACTATTTATCCCAGGACATTTAAAATTTATATTTTTAATATTAATCTTCAATACAAATGATATCAAGCCAATTAAATCCAAATTAAAAATTTTCATTTGGTATTTTTTCATTTTATTGTCAATATATATATATATATATATATATATATATATATACACTTTGTATTTTATTAATATAATTTTAAATTATTTTTAGTAATTTTCAAATAAAATTTTATAATTCTTATCGCTATTATTTTATATAATTATACACTAAATTAATTGTTTCAATAGATACATTTAAAGTTATTACAAATTTAATTTTTTAAATTATTTATTTTTATTCATAATAAAATAAAAAATACATATTTTTATTTATTATAAATTTATTTTATTTAGTTGAATGCTATAGTATTTTGTCAATAATTTTACTATTAAAAATGATGTTCTATAAAAAATTTACTATAAAAATTTTAGATTATATATTTAAAATTAAATTACTAAACATTAAATTATAAATTGACTCATAAATTTTTATTCGAGTTTGTTTGTGAGTTTTACAAACATAACTTTATATAGTTTGAGATTAGTTTATTTAATAAATGAGCTTTAGTATAGAAGTTTGAACGCCCTAAACACTAAATGACTAGGTTCATTTACACCACTAGAAAAAGGACAAGTGGCACTCATGGCAGTTTTAAATGATAATAATAATAATAAAATGTAAAACTTATTTCCTTATATTTTCATTTTACAAATAGATTATGTTTATTATGACAATTTTTTTTATGTTTGTCACTTAAAGTGGCACTAATATAAAATTATAAGGTTTTGAATTGTTATAAAAATATATAATTTAATTAGGTATAAACCTTCCTAATTTATTTGGTTTGTTTTCTAGTCTCCGTAATTAATTTTTTTTGTTAAGTTTATATACTTTTATTTTCGTATATATTGAGTTCTTCGATTAAAATCCTCAATTACAGAATCTGTAAATGAATTCCTATATTATGAAATGATGTCTAATTAAATTCTTGCAATTTTATATTTTGTCCAATTAAAGCTAACTAAATTACTAAAATTTTAGAATCGTTAAAAATTTCTAAATTGGTGCCTCTAATAAGTTTTGTATGTTAAAGTATTAATATGTCTTATTTTAAATAATAAATTGATCTAAATGCTATTCTTTTATAATAAGCTTTATTTTTTATTTAAAAAAATATTTTTCTTTTTCTCTCATATATATATATAATTTTAAATTTCTTATGTTTTTTTAAGAAAATAATTAAAATAAAAAAGAAAATAAAGTGTATATAAAATAAAGACATTTAATTCAATTTATAGTAAATTGATTATAAAAGAATAATTAATTATTCAATTTACTATCTAAAATACATTTTAACCAGTCAAATTCAAAAATATTATATTAGTTCAAAAACTTGATTATAAAAATATAATTTAAAATAATAAAAATTAAAAAATTTAAACACCATCTATATATTTATACTTAAAGTAAATTAAAGTAAAACCCAATAAAAAATAGATAGGAACAAAAAAGAATGGATTTTATAATTTTTTTTTATTGGTAGCAGGATAAAACCCAATACTGGTTCTTGTCATGTTTGAAATTAATTGCATATCTTTTACATTTATAGGCTCTAATTTATTATCTATTGTTCATCATCATTCTAAATAATCAATTAGACTCACAAAAATTTTTAACTTTTAATTTCAGTCAGTGATTTTTTATTCATCAATTTTCAATGAAATTAATACCGAAATACTGATGTAGACAAATAAGTGATATTATGTGGCAAAATAATTTTCAATAATGAATTAGAAATATTCTATGTAAGTTTTTAAAGTTTGATAAAAGTTCATGTAATTTTTGATTTATTATTAAATATAATTTTATCACATTGTCATCTCTTATTTATCCAGATCAACATTTTAATGTTGACTTTATCATAATAAATAAGTAGGGTTTACCGTTAATAAAAAATCAAAGTTTAAGAATTTTTACGTGTTTAATTAATTTTTGAAACAATAATTAAAAAATGGAATAAATTAGAGCCTATAAATGTAAATAACTCTAATATTATATATATATATATATAGTCAGAATAGGTTGACTGGATGCAAATAGTTTGTTGTGTTGAATACGGCAAAACAAACAAATAAAGAAAAAATCTCGTCAGAGTCGATAAAGACATTTCAAATCGGTGGGACAGAATTGTCGTGGAAAATAAGAGAAGAGTCTGAGTCACTTTGCTCACATTTTCTTATCACAGTTTTTCTACGTTCAATAAAATGCATTGAGATAGAGCTCATGATGTGGCTGGATGATTTTATGGGGAACTCAAATAAAGACTTTGTCATTCTTTAAAAAATAACATTGAATTTTTAGCCGTATAGTTGGACAAACTCCCATTTTTTAAATTTTTGTACCTTTTTATATTAAATGTGAATGCTAAACAGTGTCATTGAAAAAAATATATTATTATAGTGTAAATATTTATATAATACGAATAAAATTATAATTATTTAGTTTATTTTTATTTAATTATAACTATTCATTATTTTTATGCACTAATACTTATAAAATATATCACTAACTATAATTAAATTAATAATAATTTAATAATTTTAATTCCAAATAAGTTTATGATAAAACATATATATTACTGTATTTGATGAAGAAAGTCTCAAATGTCATAAACTTCCTTCTCATCCCTTTGTTATTATCACCATCACCTTCCTGTGGGATCATAGGTCCTAACTCAACGATGGTTTTTGTGACATTATACGATGTTATCTTTATGACTTTTTTACCATGTGCTAATGTGACAAGGTAATTAGTTCTCTTATTTTTTCTGTCCAAAATGTCTTAGTTCTCTTATTATTATTGTTATTATTTTTTGCTCATGAACTTAGTTCTCTTATTAGTTAATAAAAAAAATTAAATCGAAATCATTAACCATATATGTCTGGGCGAGAGAAAAGAAAATAGATGGAAAAATATGAAATAAGATAAATTTATTATTTTTTAAAATTTTTCCTTATATTGTTTGAATTGAAGTAATGTATAGAATTAGATTACATTATTATATTAATAACTTTATTTCTAGAATTTAAATTTAAATTCTAATTATATTTAATGAAAAAAAAAATTTCCCCACTTTTTTTTCATGTTGGATAGAAAATATATATTTGAAGAAAAATATTCTTATTTTCCTTTCATACTTTTATCATTTTTTGGAACATGAAAAAATTATTTTTCTGGGCGAATTATATTTTATTAGAAATCTTAGATGAGGCCGCAAGAATCTTCATCGTCTGGCCTTCATCATGGCGACAACTATGTCATCCATTCAGCTTTATTTTCATTGCATGGTTTTCTTCTGCAACCTTCTGTGAAAGATGTTTTCAAAAAATCCAGTCCTAACATTGCTCCTACTCATCTGAAAACTTTTGCCTCTGTGGTTGCTTCTCAAACTCCATTACCCTTTCCTTCCCCAAGTTTCCCTAAGCATGGAGCCTAAATCAATGCTGATGTTTACAGAAAATGGATCTCTTTATGCTAACATTCGTTGATTGCCCAAATTGTTTTGAGCAAAGGAGAAACACCATGGATTCTTCCCAAACTGAAAGAGCGACTAAATGCACTATGGAATCTCAAAACGGACTAGTGCCTAATTTCTTTAGGCAGGGGATTTTATCACATTCTCTTACATTCCACTACTGACAAAGACATTGTCTGGAATCATGGTTTAGTGGTTCTTAAACTTGGCATCTTGTGCTTGCAATAATGGACTCTAGGATTTGATCCATATAAACAAAAATCAACTTCAACTCAACTTTAGGTCTGTTTCTACCGCTTGCTGTGGGAATTCTGGGATCCACAGATCCTTGTTGATATTGCTAGGAGTATTGACATTCTGATTCGCATTGATAAAGCAACTTTAAATGGTGATCTTGGGCATTTTGCTCGTGTATTGATAGTTGATGATCTTGTAAATTCTTTGCAATACTTAATGATGTTGGACTACACATCCTTGTTCGATATCAATATTCTTATAGAATTTTTTCGGACTTATAATTTAATTGGTTATGGAGCTTTGTCGTATCGCCTGGTTAAGCATCAAGATTCCTCTATCCCATCTAAGACAGATCAGAATAACCCCCAGGATAGAGGTCGGTCACCTGATCGAAAAGTTTGGTAGCTAAAATGTAATTCCAGTATTCCTGTTGATACGACTTTTGTACATCGTCGTGAATCCATCCCTTCGATTGAACCTAAGGCTCCTCCCATGTTCCCACTTGATGTTATTCATAATTGTCAAGAAGAAATTCCTGATGCAGTTCAGGATCAGCTGATCAGCTGTTGGATGCCAATCTGCCCGTATTTCATGATCAAGAGGATACAGTGGATGGTACCTCCACTACCAACAATGATTATAGTTCTCGAGTTTTGGCTCGGCAAGAATTGCATTTGATCGTCAAACAACCATAAGCAGACACTATGGATCATGACACTGGAAATTGGCAAGTGGACTCTATGAAAAAAAAAAAGAAAAATCTCCTCGAAAAGTGGTTCTCACAGGTACTAGACCTTAAACGAGGTTAGTTTCCAATATCTTTCAATGAATTCTTTATTTTGGAATTGTAGGGCGTTGGGAAACCCTTCCACCTAATGTGATTTGTTTAATTTCTATCGCACTCATATTCCTATTCTCATTTGTTTGGCTGAGCCAAAAGTTGCTTTTGATTTGATTCCGAGTAGTTTTTAGGGCTCTCTTAATTTATCTTTCATTGCTTATAATGATTTGGATCTCCCTTCTTTATGGGTCCTTATTTTTAATGATGTGGGAGCTGGGAATGTTTCTATATTTTATAGTTTAACTCAGCACATTATTATGGAATTTAATTTCAATATATAACCCTAATACCTTACTTATGTTTATGCTTCTGTTTTATGTTCTATGAGGAAGCATCTTTGGGTTGAGTTGGAATATCTCTCTACTTTGATTACTGATAGTTGGTTTGTTATTAGAGATTTTAATGCTTGCTTTGGTGCTCATGAAAAGATAGGTTGTCCTCATAATGCTCAATCTTGTCATGATTTTCTTTCTTCTATGACTAAATGCTCTTTAACTTGTAATATGAACCCTAAAAGGGGTTAAATGCAAGCATGAAGCTTAATAATAAAGAATTCAAGCTAATTAGTTTAATTTCCTATTTTGAAATTAATTAGCTTGATATGGACGAATTCTGAATTATTTTCTTATTTTGGAGTCAATAAGGAAGATTCTAGAAGATATGAGAAGATTCAAGAATATTTCAAGTCAAAGTCAACAAGTTAAAGTCAAAGTCAAAGTCACATAGTCAACAAGTCAAAGTCAAGGGTCAATGGTCAACATATGACATGGCATGTGACATGGCATGCTTCAATGCTTAGTTGTCATGAGTTGTCATTTTGCTTAATTGTCATGATTTGTAATGAGTTGTCAATTTTGACTTTTCAAAGATGAGTTGTCATTAACTGTCCTATTTTGAAGGAAATCTCCTTAATTAAGGATTTTCCTATATAGGTATCTTTGGGAATAAGGAATATAACCTTTTCCTTTAAGGATTAGGTTGTTTACATGCTTATATAAGGGCTACAACTATGTAAAACGAATTTAGACAAGCATTGAAATATTAAAAGTGAGGTTTTTCCTTAAACTTTGTTCTTTTGAAACTTTGCAAGTTTACTTGAATTGTTTCACTTCTACCTTTCATTACAATTGCTAGGTTAGATTAAATTTAGAATTGTGTGATTGTTCATCTTATAATAGCTAAGTATCTTGCTTCACTTTAATAAGCAAGGGGTTTAGCTCCATCAACACAACCTATCCTTGATGATCATTGGGCAAGATTTCAAAGTTGGATGCGCAAACTATCTCTGTTATAGGTAGGGTTCGTATCAGTTTGGTATCAGAGCCAAACTTCAAGGTTTGGTTACGTATCCTTTTATTTTCATGTTTTATCTATTCTTTTCTTCTTCTTCATTCTTCATATATTAAAAAAAATGAAAAAAAAAATTTAGTGAGACATGAGAGCATTCAAATCCTTGAGTGTAAACACGTAAGGGAGTGCTTTGTGAGAATTTTTTTTCTATATCTTTTCAAACCTAATTTTTTTTAGCATGCACATGCCGTATTTTCTTGGTGGGGATGATCCTTATATTTATTTGGAATGGGTGCAACAAATAGAGGAGATATTTGACTCTCTTGAATTAAGTGATTTTTAAAAGTGTAAACTTACTTTTCGTAAATTTTTGGGTCGAGCTGCTATATGGTGGAAGGATTTGATGGCATCGTGGAGCATGAATGGGCCTAGTGAGATTAAAAATTGGGAAATAATGAAAAGATTAATGACTAGACATTTTATTCCTTTTGAAGTTAGGGATAAATTTCGTCTTAAATTACAAAGGCTTAAACAAAGTGATGAATTATGTGTTGATGATTATGTTAAAAAGTTTAAGTTGTTTGTAATTGCAAGTGATGTAGGTGAATTCGAAAGGAAGAAAGTTACAAAATTCATCAGTGGGCTTAAGTATAAGATTGCTAAGAGATTGAAGAAAGAAGTGTAATTAGAACCTTCTATCTCTTTGAAGGTTGTAATTGAACTTGCTTTGGAGTATGAAAAGCAAGCAGGTTCTTATGAGGAGACAATGATAGTGTGTGATTCCAAGGAACATGAAGGTGTTAAAGTTACCGAATTAGTTGAGTAACAAGTTGAGGAGAAGAGTAAGGAGGAAGAGTGTCAAATTGAAACTACACCACCAAAGATGATTATTGAAGACATGTGCCCTAATCAACTGGTGGGAGAAAATGTGCAAGGCATGAGTGAAAAGGAGAGGCTAGAGATTGGGAGCATCATGAAAGATCAAGACCTGGTTATTCATCATGATTATGCTGACAACTCTATTCTTTCTTTTTCTGGTGTTTTGAATTTTTTTTTACAGACTTCTATGCCATACAAAGATCCCTTTGCTGATGTTATTGAAGTTCCTTATGTCAACAATGCAATTTATAGAGTCTTTGCTTATGCCAAGAAGAACTTGAGATATTCATATTTCAAGTTTAGAAAGAAGTAAAAAGAATTCAATCCTTACATATTCATGAACAGAAGTTCTATTTCAAATGTGCTATCAAGTTCAAGTTATGTTGAAGCTACTTGTGTGGATCATTATTTCAAAGGAGAAGTTTTCAACAAAGGAGTTTGTGTTTGACCCTAGAGGATTTGCAAATTTATCAACTCTAGAAGATGGCTATGATTCCAGGGCAAATCATCTTCAAGAGGGAGGGAATAATAAGAACCCTAAAAGGGGTTAAATGCAAGCATGAAGCTTAATAATAAAGAATTCAAGCTAATTAGTTTAATTTCCTATTTTGAAATTAATTAGCTTGATATGGACGAATTCTGAATTATTTTCTTATTTTTGAGTCAATAAGGAAGATTCTAGAAGATATGAGAAGATTCAAGAACATTCCAAGTCAAAGTCAACAAGTCAAAGTCAAATAGTCAATAAGTTAAAGTCAAGAGTCAATGGTCAACATATGACATGACATGTAACATGTCATGCTTCAATGCTTAGTTGTCATGAGTTGTCATTTTGCTTAATTGTCATGATTTGTAATGAGTTGTCAATTTTGACTTTTCAAAGATGAGTTGTCATTAGTTGTCCTATTTTGAAGGAAATCTCCTTAATTAAGAATTTTTCTATATATGTATCTTTGGGAATAAGGAATAGAACCTTTTCCTTTAAGGATTAGGTTGTTTACATACCTATATAAGGGCTACAACTATGTAAAACGAATTTAGACAAGCATTAAAATATTAAAAGTGAGGTTTTTCCTCAAACTTTGTTCTTTTGAAACTTTGCAAGTTTACTTGAATTGTTTCACTTCTACCTTTCATTACAATTGCTAGGTTAGATTAAACTTAGAATTGTGTGATTGTTCATCTTATAATATCTAAGTATCTTGCTTCACTTTAATAAGCAAGGGGTTTAGCTCCATCAACACAACCTATCCTTGATGATCATTGGGCAAGATTTCAAAGTTGGATGCGCGTTCTATCTCTGTTATAGGTAGGGTTCGTATCAACTTGTTTGGATAATAAGGGCCCATTTTATACTTGGTCTAACAACAAGAGAGACATTCATCATGTTGATATTCATATAGACTGCGCATTAGGCTCTGTTTCTTCTTTTTAGAATTGGTCTTCCATTGAGTGTCATACTTTTGCGTGCCATTTTTCGGATCATAATCCTATTCTTCTCTCATATCGGTTGATGCTTGTTAAGTCGTAGCCTTTTTGGTTTTTATCAATGTGGACTTCTTATGACAATTTTTTATCTATAGTGGCTTTGGTGTTCTCTCTGTTACAAATCATCCAGTGTTTATCATGATGATTAAATTAAAATAGTTACGCTCTTTTTTAAGGCTTAGAATAAAAACACTTTTGGGCATATGGATTCATTAATTTCCAAAGTAAAACATTTTTATTTTGGTTCAGCATGAGATTGAGTTCCATGGGTTCTTTAATGACTTGTAATGTCAAGAATTAGATGCCACTAAAAATCTTTCTATGCATTTGTCTCAGCAGGAATCACTTCTTAAAGATAAAAGCCAAGTTAAATGGTAAAAAGAGGGTGATTGCTATTCCAAATTTTTACATGCTCTTTTGGCTAGACGTAGAGCTTAGACTATTGGTTCTTCCATATTCATTAATGGGGTTCTACTTGAGGATGCTTTGGTTATCAATAGTCATGTTATTGATTATTTTTCTCAGCTCTTTACATCAGATGCTGCTCCTTGTGATCTTTCTTGCATAAAGGATATGATTCCTAGTTTGGTTACTGAGGTAGATAATCTAGCTCTTACTTGCATGCCTTCTAATGAGCTTATTCATTTTATGGTTTTTGACATGGATCCCTATAGTGCTCCAAGCGCAGATGGTTACACATGTCATTTTTATCAATCTTGTTAGAATATTGTTGGTTATGATCTTTGTAATGCTATTCGTAGTTTTTTTGTTACTGGATTAGTTTTTAGTGGTCTTAATTCCAATTTGATGGTGCTTATTCCTAAATTTATCGGTGCTAACTCTGTTGATAAATTTTGCCCTATTATTTTAAGTATTTTTCTATTCAAGATTATTATTAGGATTTTAGCACATCGACTTGCTCCATTACTTCAAAAATTATTTATGTTAACCAGTTTGGTTTTATTAAGGGCAGGAATATTAAAGATTGTACTGTTGTTGCATTTGAGTGTTTCAATGTTATGAGTCGTAATTGTAAAGGTGGTAATATGGCGGTTAAGATTGACATCCAAAAGGCCTTTGACTCCATGAAATGTGATTTTATTTTAGAAGTTCTTCACAAGTTTGGATTTTCTGGAAAATTCTATGATTGGATTTGGAATATTTTTGCTTCAACAAAATTATCTGTTATTAAATGGAAGTCAGAATGGGTATTTTTCTATCTCTTGTGAGGTGCGCCAAGGTGATCCTCTCTCTCCTTTAATTTTTTATTTGGCAGAGGATTTTAAGTAGAAAGCTTGCTCTCTTGCTACTTCAGGGAGTCTTGCTCCAATGTTTAATGGTAATTTGTTTGCCCTTCTCATCTATTCTATGATGATGATATCCTTATCTTTTGTCAAGCCACTTGTGCTAAAATTGATCTTCTTGCCAATATTTTCCATGATTATGGTTCGTTATATGGGTAGAAGGTTAATTGGGGCAAGTCAGAGTTATTTCTTAACAATGGTATTTCTACTCATTTTGCTAATTCTTTACATTCTAGAGCAGGAATAAGGCCTGGGATTTTCCCTTTCGTTTATTTAGGTGAACCTATGTTTATTGGTACTCCAAAAAATAAATGGTTAAAGCCCTATGTTGATCGGGTAAATTGCTAAATTTAAGGGTTAAAAGGGTCATTCTCTTTCTATGGCTGGAAGATTTGCTTTAATTACAAATGGCCTCCTTGTCTTTTGAAACATATGGAGACAGTTATTTGTAATTTCTTATGGATAGGTTCTATTCATTGTAAAAAATTAATTTTGGTTAATTGAGATAGATGTTGCTCTCCTATTGATGAAGGAGGCATTAACCTTAAAATATAGTTTTCCTTTAATAAGACTCTTCTCAGTCGGGTCACCTAGAAGTTATGCTATGATTCTTCTTTTGTGTATGATTTTCTTCGTCATAAATTTTTGAAAAATGGCACTCCTAAAACTTCTTATTTTTATTCTTCAATTTAGCCATCTCAAAAATGTATTTATCATGATTTTCAGAATTCTTCTCAATGGCTGCCAGCTTTAAACTCTGAGCTTTCTTTTTAGACTTAGAATTTCCTTGGTTACTCAATTGCTAATAGAATTAGGATCCCATCTTCTATGTGCAAGGATCTTAAAACTAATATTAAGGATTTTTTTAAGATGGTCTTTGGCATATTCCAAGTGATTTTTCTCTTGCTTTTCCTGTTGTGGCTTGGAATTGGCATAATGTTATTTTCTTGGCCAATAATTCTAATTTATTTGTGTGGAAGTTCTCTTTAAATGGGGCTTTTTCTTTTAAATTTGCTCCTAATTTTTTCAGAGTTCTTAGTATGAAAGTTGCTTAAAGCTGAGATTTATAGTGTCATTACCTTCCACCAAGTCGCTTTCTCTTATGTTGACTTGCCTTCCATCAAAGATTGCCCGTTGATGATAATTTGCAATGGAAAGGCATGGTTTTGGTATCCTGTTGTCGGCTTTGTTCTAATGCTTTTGAGACAATTGATCATATTCTTGTCTCATGTCCTTATGCAATGGCTTTATGGAAAGCATTTCAGGTCCATTTTCCTATTGCTGGTTTTGCTCTTGAATTATTTAATGTTGCCTTTTCCATGTCCTTCTCCAGTGAGCTTCAAGCCCTTTGGAAGGTTGACCTTGTTACCATTTTTTGGTTGTTTGGGAAAGTTCGTAATAAGGCAACCTTCAAAGATTGCTTCACTCCTATTTCTGTTTCTTTTCAATCCTTATGTCAGCATATTAAAGAATCAGAAATCTTAAAGGTGGGCACTATGCAAAATTCACAGTCTGATTTCATTATTCTTTGATGCCTAAATATTGCGGGATCTCCGAAGTTATTTTCGATTCCTTGTCCATTGAACTAGTTTCCCCCTCTTCGCAGTTGGTTCAAGGTGAACATAGATGGTGCTACTAGGGGGTGTCCTAGCCTTATGGATGTTAGAGGCATTTTTTGCATCTCCAATTGTTTTTCTGTCGATGCATTTGCTATTTCCTTAGGCAGCTGTTTTGCCTTTGATGTCGAACTGCATGCTGTCATGGTTGTTGTGCGCTTTGCTATTCGTTTAAACTATATTCCTTTATGGATAGAAAGTGATTCTGCCATTATTATAAAGCTTATCTAGTCCAAGAGTTGTGAAGTCCCTTGGCATCTCCGTAGAGAATGGCATCAGTGCTTGAATCTCCTGTTGCATCTGCGGGTTCAAGTCAGCCATATTTTCTGTGAGGGGAACATGGTTGCAGATAGGCTGTCAAACATTGTTGTTTCGCTTTCTACTGAATCTTGGTGGCCAACGTTTCCTTCTGAATGTTATTAGTTGATGCAGATGATTCTATGGGCTTTGTTAACTATAGATTTAATTAGCTGTGTTTTTTCTTTGTGCTTTTTATTTGCAGTGTTCCTGCATTGTGTTGACCTTAGCCTTTTTCTGGTTGTATTTGTTAACTTTTTTATTTTTTCTTATTAATAAATTTCTTAGTTTTTGTGTGTAATGTAGATGCTAAGGAGATGTTAGCCTAATTAAAATGTCTTGATGCATCATCTGATGTCAAAACTAAGAGTCCTTTATAAAAATATGTATATTATTTTCCTACTTATTTTTTCCTTTATTTTTTTTCCCCCATTATTTTCCCTCTTCTCTCAAACATAGCGTAAAGGAAAAAAGAGGAAAATCATCCATATGAATTATTCTATAGAAACAATTCTAGGTTCTGCTTAATTAACCTAAACTTAGACATGTAAACTTGTACACAATACACCATCGTCCATATTAACTGAATTTCTTACTGTAATAATTGGATTTTAGTTTATCTTGCTTCTCAATTGTTAGGTTGATTTTATTAAATTTGACAGTCAAAATGAAAAATCATGGTACACTTAGTTAACTATTAGACAAAAATGTGAACTAATGCCACGCTTACCTTACATCTGCAGAGAAATTGTGAGTGAATACTGTACAGAAGTTCGAAAACTTGGGTTTCTTTTGCAAGAACTGATTTCAGAGAGTTTAGGCCTCCCAAAAGATCACATAAAGGAGGTATTGGGCGAGCAAGGACAACATATGGCGGTAAACTATTATCCACCTTGTCCAGAGCCTGAGTTGACTTATGGATTGCCCGGACATACAGACCCAAATGCCCTTACAATTTTACTTCAAGACCTACAAGTAGCAGGTCTTCAAGTCCTGAAAGATGGCAAATGGGTTGCTGTTAATCCTCACCCAAATGCTTTTGTCATTAATCTTGGTGATCAATTGCAGGTGACCATCTATTTTGTTATAGTAGTAATTTATGTTTGGTTACAGTATTTGATTTTTTTTTTTTTAAAGTTCTTTTGGCTAAAGGTGCTCCAATTTTGGTTTTGGAGACAACTTCAATTCCACTGAGCCAAAGCGCATTGGTTTAGGTTAATTGTTTATGACAATGGGAGTGATTGCAGGCATTGAGTAATGGAAGATATAAGAGTGTATGGCATCGAGCTATTGTTAATGCTGACAAAGCCAGAATGTCAGTGGCTTCCTTTCTCTGTCCGTGTGACGAAGCATTAATCAGCCCAGCAAAACCTCTCATAGAAGATGGACATGCGGCCATTTACAGGGATTTCACATACGCTGAATATTATAAGAAGTTTTGGAGCAGGAACTTGGACCAGGAACATTGCTTGGAACTTTTCAAGAACGCATAATATCCTTTTCCAATGCCTTAATGATTCTCAGTTATAAATATATCCATAATTAATGGCCACGTAATGGCAGTGTCATTGATCTTGTTTCCCTATAAAGCATGAAGGATGCGCCAATAAGATTTCTGCACTCTCCTATGCAATGATTGCGGACTCATATATAAGCAGTTGCATTTTTATTAACCTTTGAATTTGTTTTCATATGTAAGCATTGGAATTTTAATCATGCATGCATTCAAACTCATGACACTATTTTATTGATGATGATGATGATGATGATATTATTATTATTGCTTTTTTCCCCTTTTTATTGATAAGGCTCAAAATGATGAAACTTGGATTCCTACTAACAAAAATAAGCTAAACCTACTTGCCAAGTCTCTAAATAAAGCGATTGTTGGGAAGGTATATTGGTTACAAGGTGTTATGCTCTAAAATTGAAAACATGTGGAAGCCGAATGAAGGATACAAAGTAATTGATCTTGATAATGACTACTTTTTTATTAAGTTCGCAAGTGAGGAAGACTACTCCTACGCCCTCTTGAATGGACCTTGGACGATGTTTGGACATTATTTAATGGTCCAACTGTTGAAAAAAATTAACAGAATTGGCGCAACAGAATAATTTTTATAGAGACAAAATAAAATTATTGTAAAAATAAATAAATAAATAAATAAATGAAGGCGGTTAAACCAATCAATGAGTGAGTAAAATAGATGGTAAAACTTGCCGTATAAATAATAAAAATAATAATAATAATAATGACACAAATATTTTAACGTGGTTTATCCTTATTTCTTGAACTACATTCATAGGACAAAATCAGAATAATTCTTCCATTATTAAAATAGTAGGTATAAGAGAGAGTTTTCTCTAGATCAACATTAGAGGTACATAAAAAATTCTTACTAAAATCGTGGCACTCAAAGTATTTCTCAAACACCCCAAAAATAATTATCTCACTATTTTTGTCACTCACCATTCGAGAAAATTTTTTTTCCAAACTCTTTAAAACTCTCTCACACTCATCAAAGCAAAAATTGCTTTGGCCACCTCACCATCACACACCTCACACTTGAGTTTTTTTCCCTTGCTCTCTATTACTTGCTTCTTCTTTTTTCTCTCTGCTATACTTCTCCATCCAAATGCCTTTATATAGCCATTTGGATGAAAAACAAACAAAACAATTTTTTTATTATTTAACATTTACTGCACTGAATTCAGTGCAACAAAATATGACCCTTCCTTTTTTTTTTCTTTTCAAACTTGTGGGCTCCATTAGGAAGGACCCACAATAATTCTCCCCCCTCCTGACTATGTGGAGGTCATCACTATTCCGACGGCCAGTCGACAGAATTCGAACTTCTCCCTTGGTAGAGTCTTTGTTAACATGTCTAATCTATTTTCATCAGTATGGATCTTCTCTAACTACAATAGCTTATTTTCCAATATATCCCGTATCTAGTGATATCTCACATCAATGTGCTTTGATCGTGAATGAAATGAGGAATTCTTACTAAGGTGGATAACACTCTGACTATCATAAAATAGCTCGTATTTTTCTTGTTGAAAACCAAGTTCATTTAAGAACTTCTTCATCCATAGCAACTATTTATAAGCTTCCGTTGCTGCAATAAACTTTGCTTCAGTGATAAACAAAATAACACATTTTTTTAATTTTGATTGCCATGACACAGCTCCCCCTGCAAAAGTAATAAGGTAACCAAAGGTTGATTTTCTTGAATCAACATCTCTCGCCATAAATGCATTTGTGTATTTAACTAACATAGGTTTGGCATCTCCAAAACACAAAAATATTCTAGATGTTCTATGAAGATACTTGAAAATCCATTTCACTGCAGCCCAATGCTCCTTTCTAGGATTTGAAAGGAGCCGACTCATAACTCCAACTGAGTGTGCAATATCTGGCCGTATACAAACCATAGCATACATTAAACTACCAAATGCTGAAGCATATGGAACTCTATCCATCTCTTCCTTCTCTTTATCAGTGGAAGGGCTTTGCTGACAAGTCAATTTAAAGTGATTAGCAAGAGGATAGCTAACCGTTTAGCATTGTGCATGTTGAACCTCTGAAGTACCTTCTCAATATACTTCTCTTGTGACAACCACAGCTTATTGATGCCTCTTTCTTTAATAATCTTCATGCCAAGAATCTCCTTTGCTGGTCCTAAATCTTTCATAGCAAAAGACTTACTTAATTGTTTCTTTAAGCTATTGATTTTGGAAACATTTCGACCAATAATCAACATGTCATCCACATAGAGCAATAACATAATAGAGTCATCATCAGAGAATTTCTGAACAAATACACAATGGTCTGAAGTGGTTTTTTTGTAGCCTTGCTCCCCCATAACAGACTTAAACTTTTTATACCATTATCTTGGTGTTTGTTTCAAGCCAAACAAGCTTTTCTTCAATCTGAAAACATAGTCCTCTTTTCCCTTTTCTTTGAAACCCTTTAGCTACTCCATAAGTATTTCCTCTTCCAAATCAACATGAAGGAGGACAATTTTAACATCCATTTGCTCAATCTCCATATTAAAACTTGTTGCTAAACCCAACACAGTATGGATGGATGTCATCTTCATGACTAGAGAAAAAATCTCATCAAAGTCGATACCCTTTCTTTGGTTGAATCCTTTATAACCAGTCTAGCTTTTAATCGTGGCTGGAGACTGTGTTATTTATGCTTGATCCTAAATATCCATTTATTCTGCAAAGCTTTAGGCAACTTTACCAGCTTAAACATTTGTTCTCATATAGAGACTTCATATCATCTTGCATAGCTTCAAACCATTTCTTCGTATATTCATCATTTATAGCTTCGTCAAAGCTTTTTGGCTCTCCCTCATCAATTAGTAACACAAACTGGTCTTTAGGATATCTGGTAGAAGGTTGTTTGATTCTATCATATCTCCTTAATGGCACTGGAGAAGCCTCATTTGCCGGTGGTTGATAATAAGTATTATCATTATCATTGTCAGATGGAATCTCAATGGGAGCATCTTCATCAACTCCATCTGGCAGAATTACTTCATTCTCTTCTCTAACTTCCATTGGCACTATTGTTGGAGGAACTAACTTCAAATTTGAATAATCTTTAAAGCTGGGAATGTTCTTCTCAACTATGGCAATATCTTCGATTGTCTTATCTTCAATAAACACAACATCACGGCTTCTGACAAGCTTCTTCTTGACTGGATCATAAAATCTATAGCCAAGTTGATCTTGACCATAGCCAATGAATACAAACTATCATGTCTTGACATCAAGCTTGGACCTCTCATCCTTAGGAATATGCACAAAGGCTTTGCACCCAAAAACCCGTAAATGACCATAGGAAACATCTTTTCCTGAATATACCCTCTCTAAAGTGTTAGGCTGTAGAGGAACATATAGTGAAATGTTCAGCACATGCACTACTGTAAGTAGAGCTTCACCCTAAAATTTCTTAGGCAGTTTTGAATGTGAGAGCAAAGATCTGACTCTCTCCATCAAAGTCTTATTCATCCTCTTAGCTAAACTATTCAACTGCGGTGTCTTTAGAGGTGTCATTTGTTGTTGTATACCATGCTCTTTACAATAAACATCAAATGGTCAAGAATACTTTTTACCGTTGTTTGTTTGGATGCACTTCAGTTTCTTGCCAGTTTGTCTCTCCACTAGAATTTGAAATTTCTTGAAGACATTTAGCACCTGATCTTTTAACTTTAAGGTGTATGCCCATGTCTTCCGAGAATGATCATCAATGAAAGTCACAAAGTACTGACAACCACCAAGTGGCTTTGGCATTGGTCCATACAAGTCTGAATGAATTAAATCTAGCATATTCTTCATTATGGAAGGAGGAGAACTCCTGAAAGCAACCCTATTTTGCTTTCCTGCAAGACAATCGACACATTTCTCCGAATGCACAAGATTTACTCCAGATAATACATTTTTCTTGGCCAACACTGTCATTTTTTTCTCACTCATGTGGCTAAGTCTTCTATGCTATAACTCAACTGTACTATCTTTCTCCACAACATTCATCATGTCTTTAAAGATATTTGCATGCATAAAGTACAATGTTGAGTCCTTTTTACCTCTAGCCACTACTAGTGAGCCTTTAGTGAGTTTCCATTGATCATTATAGAAGGTATTGCAGAAACCTTCATCATCAAGCTTGCCTGTTCAGATCAAATTCAAGCGAATATATGGAACATGCTTGACATTCTTCAAGATTAGTCTTGTGCCATTCGTTATTTGCAAACATACATCTCCTTCACTAGAAATTCTTGTTTCATTGCCATTTCCCATCTTCATAAATCCAGAATCTCTTAGAGTATAGGATGAGAAGAATTCTCTTTGAGATGTAGTATGAATGGAAGCACCACTGTCAATCACCCAGCTAGTCTCATAGGTAGTAAGATTAATAGTATCATCATAAAAAAGGACATTGAATTCTCTGAGAAGATTTGCTTCATCATCATCACTACTGTTATCTTTTCTCATATCTTTGCCTTTGTTCTTATCCTTGAACTTTCGACAAAACTTTTTGATGTGGCCTTTCTTTTTACAGTAATGATATTCAATATTTGCATACTTGTTTGACTTTTCTTTACTCTTATATCTTTGCTTTGAGCTTTGAGTCTCACTTCTTCCCTTGGAATTTACAACAAGGATATCTGAATGTGTTGAAGAGGCACCCTTTGATCTGTGTCTCATCTCTTCATTCAAAATACCACTTTTGACAATTCCATGTTCACTACACCATTTAATGTAGAGTTTGTAAGTGAAATCTTCAAAGTCTCTTATGACTCTAGCAGAGAAGCCAACACCATAAGAGCAAGAATTTCATTGTCAAAATTTATGCCCATTTTTGACAATTGATCCACGATCCCTTGCATTTCATTCAAGTGATCGGTGATAGAAGAACCTTCTCGATATTTTATCTACATTAATTTTATTAGATAAAGTAATTTGTTGTTATCGATCTTTGAAGCGTACAACTCCTCAAACTTATTCCACAATGTCCGTGCATGAGTTTTATTGCAAATGTGGTTGTACACATTATTTTTAACAAACTGTTGGATGTAGGCACACACTTGCTCATGTTCAAATGCCCATTCCTTATCCATCTTGCCTTCGGGCTTTGTTTTAGCAAAAATCAGTAGATGTAACTTCATCACAAATAGGAGATCTTTCATCTTGTTTCTCCATATATGGTAGTATCTGCCATTTAAGTTGACCATCTTGCTAGTTTTAGCCTCTATCGTTGTAGTATTTAATAATGCCTTCAGAACACGAACCAACTACTCTGATACCACTTATTGGGAAAAATTAACGGAGTTGGCGTAATGAAATAATTTTCACATAAACAAAATAAAATTACTGTAGAAATAATTAAACAAATAAATAAATGGAAGCGGTTAAATTAGCTAATGGATGAGTAAAATAGGTGGTAAAACCTGCCGTAATAATAATAATAATAATAATAATAATAATAACAGCAACACAAATATTTTAACGTGGTTTACCCTTAATTCTTGGGTTATGTCTATGGGATAAAATCAGAATAATTATTCCATTATAAAAATAGTAGGTACAAGAGAAAGTCTTCTCTAAATCAACACTAGAGGTACACAAAAAATTTTCATCAAAATAGTGACACTTAAAGTGTTTCCCAAACACTCTAAAAATAATTATCTCACTATTTTGTCACTCAACATTTAAGAAATTTTTTTTTCCCAAACCCTTTAAAATTCTCTTACACTCATCAAAGCAAAAATTGCTTTGGCCACCCTCACAAGCACACACCTCACACTTGAGCTTTTTTCCGTCACTCTCTATTGCTTGCTTCTTCTTTTTTTCTCTCTGCTAAACTTCTCCATCCATATAGGCATTTGGATGAGAAAAAAATAATTTTTTTTATTATTATTCAACATTTGTTGCACTGAATTTGGTGTAGCAAAATATGACTCTTCTTTTTTTTTTTTCTTTTCAAACTCATGGGCTCTACTAGGAGGGACCCACAACACTAACCATGGAGTTTTTTGTTCAATATGAAAGATAAAGACATGTCCTCAGTAGTTGCTTGGATTAGATTTCCTAGTTTACCTCTTCAATATTATCACAAAAATGTGTTACGGTCGATCGCTAACTCAATCGGAAAAACAATGAAGATTGACTATGCAACTCAAGAAGGATCAAGAGGAAAATTTTCTCGAGTAGCAGTGGATTTGGATCTCCGCAAACCTCTAGTCTCTAAGATTAAAGTGGATGGATGCACTCAAATGGTGGAGTATGAGGGATCTCTAGTGATTTGTTATAGTTGTGGCCGATATGGACATAAGAGTGACCTATGCTCTTTCAAAAATAGTGCCAATATTGCTCGAGAAGAAAGCAAGAATAATTAAGACATCACAGATCACATGATGATAGCTCTTGAGGAAGAGGAACCAAATGCAGATGAAGCACGCTTGGGTCCATGGATGCATGCTCCGACGAGAGGGTAGAGGGTGAGCAAAAAGGATACTCCTAAGATCTTGCTGAAATCAGTGATAGTTTTAAGAACAAAAGTCAAAGATTTTGGAATGTTCCCATCATGGAAACAACTTTTACTCATGATGATAACATAGTGGGGAATACCAACATACAACAAGAAGAAAGTAATGATGGGAATGACCAAAGGAGATTTTTTAAACAAAGTGGGAGGAAGAAAATTATGCATGTGGTGGAGAATGATCAAATTAAAAGCCCATCTAAACCCAATTGGCTATACGAAAAAATGATGAAAGCCTAATGATTCAGACTGAGCAATTCAGAAGTCTTATATTGCAGAAAATGGGTTCATGTATCCTTCTAAACACCATGTGGTCCTCTCCCTAATCAACATTCATGAGGCTGGCTACACTTCTGAAGTCAGAAAAATAAAAAATGACAAGATGACCAAGTCCACTGAATCCACGTAGGTGTTTCACTTAAAGGGCAAGACAAAAATGAAAAGAATAATAAACAAACCAAGCTGGGGGTGAGAAGCAAAATCTAAAACTTCCAGATTTTCTGAATGGAACAAACTCAATTGACCCTACAGCTTATGGGTTGAAGATATCATAATCGGATGGAAATGAAGAAAGTGAGCCTGTGGATGCATCTCAGTAATGTATCACATTCTTCTTTTTTATTATTTTTTATGCTTAATATTTTCTCTTGGAATTGCCAAGGTGCAGTGAGTTTAAGCTTTAGGCGAACTTTGCTAACCTTTATTAAAATATATAATCCGGACATTATGGTATTGATGGAACCTCGTATAAGTGGTGGTAAAGCTGTTGAGTTGATTCGTAGTACCGGATATAAAAATTCCTTCACGCTAGAATCTACTGGATTCTCAGGAGGCATTTGGATCTTATGGAAAACTAGAATTTAAATGAGAATGTTGATCAGTAACACATAATACATTCATATGGAAGTGGGAGGTGATATGACAAACCATTTTTCATGACGGCGGTATATGGCAGTCTGAATCATTCAAAGCGCAACATACTTTGGGCTCATCTCCAACAAATTGCTATGTCCATTAATTCTCCATGGATAGTTGGGGGTGATTTTAATGCTATCCTTTATTCAAGTGAAAAATCTGGAGGTTCTTCAAAAAGAGTGGGGAGTTGCAATAAATTTTGTAAGTTTGTTGAAGACTGCCAAATGAGAGATATGGGTTTCGTTGGTCCGAGGTACACTTGGTCAAGAGGTCTAATCCAGGAATGACTTGACAGATTCATTTGCAATGATAAGTGGTTTGATGTTAATTCTGGCTCTTTAGTGAAACACTTGGCTAAAATTAACTCTGATCATCATCCCATTTTCATGACTCGGCATACCTCTCACGGTGATTCTCGAGAGAAGCCATTTCACTTTCTTGCTCCATGGGTCACTCACCCTGAGTGGAATAATTTCATTATGAATAACTGGAACAGAGACAGTACAGTTAATGAGAATTTAGATCAACTCTGTAAGAAAATGATCATATGGAATAAATAAATTTTTGGAAACATTTTCCACAACAAACAGAAACTTTTGGCTAGACTTGAAGGTATCTAGGTGGCATGGGAAAAAAAAGAGTCCAGATATCTTAAAAATCTAGAATTGGAATTGCGTGATGAATTCAATCGTTGTCTACTACAAGAAGAGATATACTGGAGGCAGAAGTCTGCTTATGACTGGGTGAACTTGGGAGACCAAAATACAACTTGTTTTCAAGCTAAGGCCAAAGCTGTGACCTCTAGAGGGTGTACTTTCTTTCTTAAACTTTCAAATGGTGAATTGAGTAGTGACAGTCAGCTCTTGGTTAATGATGCTATGAAATTTTTTAAGCAGCTTTATTCAGAATAACATGCCCAACGTCCTTCACACTATATTAGAAATTGCTTCCCAAAGCTACATGAGGAATAATACATATCTCTAGTGATTCCTACTAATATGGATGAAGTCAAGGTTACTCTTTTTGACATGGCACCTTCCAGAGCTCCGGGTGTAGATGGAATCCATGCTTTCTTTTACCAAAAACACTGGAATTTGGTGAGTGATTCTCTCTTCAAAATGGTTAAAGAGAGTTTTTTGAAAGTGGTACGCTAGACACAGAGCTTAATTGTACTAATTCCAAAAACTCAAAACCTAGAGTTTTGGACTCAATTTCGGCCAATAAGCCTCAGCATTGTCAGTTATAAGCTCATTACTAAAGTGATAGCTAATAGACTTAAACCATTGATGTCAAAACTTATTCACCCTCTCCAATATAGTTTTGTCAAGGGGAGACATATCACAGACAACGTGGTCATTATGCAAAAGATTATCCATACAATGGGGTTGAAAAAAAGGAAAGACAGGCTATATGGTAGTTAAAATCGATTTCACTAAAGCATATGACAAATTAAGGTGGGATTTTATTATCGACACTCTCATTGACGTTGGTATTCCCCACTCTTTTGTTTACTTGATTATGAAATGACTCTCTTCAGTTAAATGGAAGGCTGTCGAGTAGCTTTAGTTCCTCCAAGGGGATTCGGCAAGGAGATCCCATGTCCCCTTATATTTTTGTTTTATGCATGGAGAAATTGGCTTATGATACTGATAATGAAGTCCAGAAAAGAAATTGGAATCCTATTCAAATGAGAAGAAGAGGTCCAAGTATAAGCCATTTATTTTTTGCAAACGATTTACTTCCCTTTGCCAAGGCTGATGTGAGTAATGCTAAGAGTGTCAATGACGTTTTAGAAAATTTTTGTGAAGCCCGAGGACAGCTTGTCAGCAAAAAAAATCAGAGATATTTTTTTCAAGTAATATTCAATTAGCTAACAAGGAAAAAATAGCTGATTACTTGAAATTCAAAGTTACTAACAACTTGGGACACTATATGGGATTTCCACTTACACATGGAAGGCGCACAAATAATTTGTATGATGGAATTTTAAACAAGCGGTAGAACAGATTAAAAATTGGGAAACTTCCAAGCTTTCTTTGGCAGGGAGATCAGCACTTATGAAAACAATCCTTTCAGCCATCCTTAATTATACTATGCAACTTCATCACCTTCCAAGTGATACAATGGAGAAGATGGTCGGTATGTCGAGGAAGTTTCTTTGGGGATCCACACAATCTCAGCGCAAGATAAATCTTGTTAAATGGCAACAGATCTATCAACCTAAAGATTGTGGAGGATTAGGTGTTCGAGTGCTAGATTGGGTAACTTGACTCTCCTTATGAAGTTGGCCTGGGAAATTCTATCGAATTCCAATATTCTATGGGTGTCGGTGTTGAAATCCAAATATTTGCCCTGAGGTGATTGTAGTGGTATAGTGGTGAGAAAGAATTGCTCAGTAATTTGGAAAGGCAATTCTAAAGTTGGGCATTTAGTCCAAAACGGTATGGGTTGGAGCTTAGGTGATGGCAGTCTAGTTCATTTCTGGTTGGATAAATTGACTACTTTAAATGTGTGTTTGTGAGATTTAGCAATCACTAATATTCCAGATGATCTCCTCCTATTAAAAGTTAATCAATATATGGATTCAATGGGTCATTAGGACTGGCCGAAATTCCAGAATTTTTTACCTTATCCAATGCTTCTGCATATTGCTGCTATCAAACCTCGGAGCGCTTTAGATGGACTAGACATGATGTACTGGATTCACTCTTCAAGTGGAAACTTTTCGGTAAATTCAGCATACAAAGCTATACTTCTGGATTCTAGCTTCACCAAAAACCCGAAATGAATCTTGCTTGGAAGTGGAGCGAGCTTGAACATATTAAATTATTTTTATGGATTTGTCTTTAGGGCAAAGTTCTGACAAATCTTGAAAAGCAGAGAAGACACCTCTCAGACCATTCCTTTTGCGATCGGTGTGGGTTGAATGAAGAGTCACTCATCCATGTCCTTAGAGATTGTCTCGTTGCTGAAGAGGTATGGCTTCGCTTGGTCTTGGCTTCGAAGCTAATTTCTTTTTTTTGAACTAGATTTTGATTCCTAGTTGTGTTGTAATTTGAAGAACACATTTGATATTCAAGGGGAGTTAAATTGGCCTTGTGTTTTTGGAACTTCTTGTTGGATGTTGTGGAAGAACAAAAATAGTGTTTTTTTGATGAATCATATAATGAACCTCAGAATTTGGCTGTTATTGTCAAATCCAAAGTGAAAATGTTTGATTTGGCAGACCAGTAAATGGCGGGAACTTTTTGAGACCAATGCCAGGTGAGGGAAATTAGATGGCAGCCCCCAAATTCTTCTTGGCACAAATTGAATACCGATGGTTGCCTTAAGCAGGCTGTTAAGTTGGTCGATGCTGGTGGAATTATTCGTAATCACCTTGGTGGCTCGATTGGTGGTTTTGCAGCCAACTTGGGTTCTTGTAGCATTTTGGAAGCAGAATAATGGGGAATTGTTCATGGTCTTCGTACAGCTTGGGATATAGGAATGAAGCACCTTATTGTTGAAGCAGACAATAAGAGTGTGGTGGATACTTTGCATAGATGTATTAGTTGCTCCATTCATATCAAAGCTCTCATTCAAGAAGCTGGGGGGCTGCTTAATTTATTAGTTGCCATTACTTTTCAAGTTGATCATGTTTTCAGGGAGAGTAATAATGGCGTTGATTTTTTGGCAACTCACGCCCTCACGTTGCCATTAGGTTGCTGTTACTTAGATAGACCTCCTAGTGGACTCATAGACTTCTTGTTTTATGATAGAATAGGAGCTTCTACTCCTAGAAATTGTACTCTCTAATTGGCCACGCCATTTTTCATTATGAAAAAAAAAAGCTAAATCAGTTTTGACAGAGACAAAATAAAGAAGTGATGATGATGATGATGATGATATGATTATTATTAGAGCATTCTGTAAACCATGTGTTACAACATCACTTCATTATCCCATTATTTATTGCACTTTTTCTTACTATAAATTATATTAAAAAAAGTGTAATAGTCTGGACCCACTTAGATTTATTATCAAATCATATATTTATTTTAATAATTCATTTACATATTTCATAAATAAATAATTATATTTATAATATTCTCTCAAAAAAATAAAATTTTTATTCTAAAATAAATCAAATTTTTTAATTAAAATATTTTAGTAATTTTAAATTTTTTTATTACTTTTTAAAAATCACGTCATAATCAACCTTAATTAAAAGTATTTTTTTTCAATCAAATTAACTACATCACATAATTTTCTCTTAATAAAATAAATAAATAAATTAAAAACACTAATTTTAATTGTTATTGTCCCCAAATTGTGCCCAAATATGCTTAACCAAGTTCGATCGAAGTTGATGAAGTACTTCACAATCACATAGTTCTGCATGCATTCCTTTGAAGGTAATTTTCAAATTCCTTGACGAAACTTGTACTCAAAGGGATTGCAATCTCTTCATCATCATCATTATAGTTTTTTTATTTCATCTCCTTTGTACTCGACAATCATATTTTGTAATATAATGCATGTGTGCATTATATTTCTTAGTTTGTTTTTGTGCCAAAAGCGAGTCAGACCACATATAATATCCCAACAAGATTGGAGCACTCCAAATGCTCGCTCCATGTCTTTCCTTACAACCTACTACGTTTGTTTAAACATCATTCTCTTTGGATCTTTTGGACATGGGAAACGTTTGACAAAGGTTGCCCACTTAAGATATATACCATCTGCTAGATGATACCCTTTTCGATATAGTGTTCCATTTACTATTAATTGAACATTAGGAGTGTATATGTGCCGTATGTCGTTAAATAATGGAGATTAGCTGAGCACATTGGTGTCATTGTTGGACCTTACAATGCCAAAAAATGTATGCCATATCCATAGGTTTGCTAACATAACTACTTCTAGCATTATCGTGGGAACTCCTTGATTACCTTGAGTAAATTGACAGTTCCATGTAATTGGACAATTATGTTAATACCAGTGCATATAGTAAGCCATGCCGCTCTTCGTGCAATTGAAGTATACGTTCAATGTCATTATCATTGGGCCTTTTTAAGTATTATGCTCCATAAATCTTAATAATACATTGACAAAACTATGATTAAAGACATTAGAGTTTAATTCCTCCATGATAGTAAATTTGAATTGAGTATGAATAACATTTCATTTCTGAAGCATCTTTAATACTGTGATGCCTCTCTCAAGTACTCTCATAATTAAATAAGTATGCTAATTACACGATTACGTAGCTCTCATTAGCATGATTAACTAGATATAACCAATTCATTCAAGTAATCTTCTATGGAATATTAATATTGAAATGTCTCTCAACTAAGTGAATTTGAATTGATATATTATTGTTGCTTTTCTCACTAGAAACAATCTCTCAATACAATCCTAGTGTCTAAATCAATTCAAAGGGTGATCAAGCCTATAAAAAGCATTAAGTCTAATAATTCTCATGAAATGCGTATTCTTTTATCTATAATTTAATTAATTAAGTTCATATTGAGCCAAGTTCATTAAAACCCTAACTAACCTACTTAGTTACTTATAGAAATTAAAGAAGAATAATAAAAGATAAAAAATGATAACATAGTCATAATTAAATAAGATAAATAAGGAAGAGTGATAGAAGAAAAACTATTTTTTTTTAAAGCTTCCTTAATAATGTTCTTGTTCTTCAATCCAATAGCTTAAGTTTTGTTAATGTCAATTATTGCATAGTTTTCTATAGGATTTATTAGTATTTCTTTATATTTTATTATTTATAATTACTGTTTTATTAGGATTTTAATTTATTAGCTTAGTTTTATTTCCTTTTTTACTTTCCTATTTTATTTATGCATTTTTGGTATATTTTTGTAGGAATTTTACTTTTCTAAAGAGTCAGGGATTCAAGCCAATAACTAAAGAGGTGTTTTATGGAATTATTTTTCTAATTGGAGGAGGTTTTGAAGGTGAAAAATTATTATTTTGGTCCTTGGACGAATTTAGGGTATTTTTCTCTATAAATATAGCATTTTAGCTCTAGAGTCATAGTGAGCCATCATTGGGGATTAGACACCAAGGTTACAAACAAGAACCCTAGAAGATTGAAGGAGCAAGAAATTAAAGAATTGAAGATTAATTATAATTATTTCTTTCTTTTTCTCTTTTTTATATTTTTATTATGGGGTTTTCTAGTGATTTCTTGGAGTTTATTGATAATATGTTAGGCTAAATATTTCTTTGTTAAGAATTGATGATCCAAACATGATCTAAGTGTCCAATTTAATAAATTAATTAGTTATTGCATATTGTGTTTATTAATCTTAATGCTTGTTGTTGTTTGGCCAGTAATAACATGATTTTAGTAAGGATTATGCATTGAGAGATGGTAATTCTAATAGACCTATAAACATAAGTTTAACCTAGCTTAAAATTAGAGATAAATTAAGTTGATTGAATTCCCATTGAGTAGTGCTTCATAATTCATTATTTTGATATCTAGCTGTTTGGATTACAATGAGAGTTAGGTCTTTATTTCCTTGATTGATAGTTGTGAATTTAAATTAATTAATACTTGAGAGACTGATTGACGCTTTAAAAAACTCAAGATATGCATAGCTAATTGAGTAATAAATTTGAGTAGCTTAGTGATTGTGAGGTGATTTAATTCTTAGCAAGTTTTAATTATTGATTATTTATTCTTTATATTTAAAAATTATTTTTATTCTATAGGTTCATTTATTTGTTATTTAAATTTCATTCAAAATTCCTTATTTGAAAGCCTTAGACAATAAAGAATTAGGTTAATAGGTGATTAGAGCGAGTCTTTGTGGGTTTGATATTTTTTATACTAGTTGGTGATACCGTGCGCTTGTAGTTTTGCAGCAAAAAGTTTTTGGCTTCGTTACTGGGGACTCAGTTCTAACATCATAATTGATTTTATTTTTGTTGGATTAAGGCACCAATTCTTTATTTTTTTAATTTTAAGTCTTTATTTCTTTTGTTTCGTAGAGTTAATTTTTGGTGTATGTGCAATACCCAAAGATCTAGGTTTGATGGGAGATGGTTACATCGAGTAGTTGAATTATGTTAGGAACTAATTTCAAGGAAGGCACTCCAATAACCCATTCTTCAATAATTAAAACCAAGGGTGGATGAATTATCCTAATTTTTTTATGGAGCAACAATTAAAATTCTTAGGGGTTTTTCAATTAATTCACTAAGGCACCATCACTCAAACTTTAACCACAATCAATTGATGACAGATTTGTAGCTATGGAGACTAAGTTAGACAAATTCATTGATGCTATAGCCTCACCACCACCTGAATTTCAACCACAACCAAGCCATATTAGGTTGACAATAATGGAGGTCAATCCAAAGGAATAAGTGAAGGTCATCATATTAAGGAGTGATAAAGTGCTTTAAGGTCCTAAAGAAGTTCCAATGAACGTTGAGGATGATAAGGAAAGCCAAGATTAGAAGAGTGAAGAAGCAATAGAGAATAGAAAAGAAAATCAAGTTGTTATGTAAAAGAAGCAAATAGAGCAGCCCTCTACCATGGACACATCTAAATATGTTCCAAGACTTCCATTCCCTCTAAGGCAAAGGGTGATGATTGAAGATGAAAAGTGATTGGCAAAATTTCTAAAAACTTTCAAGAATTAAAAATCAAACTTGCCATTTTCTGAAGCATTAAAGATGCCCAAGTATGCCAAATTTCTTAAGGACATTATCACTAAAAAAAGGAAGTGGGATGACAATGAAATAGTGTCTTTGATTGAGATTTACAGCTCTATAGAAAATAAGGAGTGTAAAAGGGATGAAATCATTAATGAGTATGTTGAAGAGGTGAATTTTTCTTTAGGTGACAGTGAGAATGATGAGCAAATAGATGTGTAATTAAAGAGTAAAAAAGAACAATAGTGTACATTCATAAAACCTGAGCTTTTGGTGAGAAGTGATAACCCCACACCTCCTTTCATTGAAAAACCACCAAAACTTGAACTAAAACCATTACCTAGTCATTTGAGGTATGCATTTTTTAGCGAAGACAACACACTACTTATCATCATTTGAAATAAATTATCCATCAAATAAGAAAATAGAGTGTGTGAAGTAATAAGCAAGAGGATTAAAGTGATTGGGTGCTAGAATTATGACATTGAAAGGTTGAATCTATCAAATGTGGTGCATAAACTTCATATGGAAGATGGTTATAGAGCTCTAACTAAGAAAAAAGGCAGACCAAATTTCAAGATGAAAGAAATTTTTATCTCTCATAAGGTATGCAAGGATAACTTTTCTATTTTTCATAATGCCTTTGAATTATGTTTATCTAACCTTGGATAGGATGTTACAAAGATGTGAGGAGACTAATCTCATTTTACATTAGGAGAATTACCACTTTATGGTGGAAGAAGAATTAGTCTCAAGTTATGTGCTATCAAGTAAAGGGATTGACTTTGATAAAAATAGTTCCCAAGCTCATGAGAGTGCCAAGTTCTTCAAGAAGGAGACAATAGGATGGCATAATGGTCACATCTCTAAAAACACACCTTAAGTTAGAGATTATTTTGTTGATTAACACAAGGTTAAAGCTACTTCAATATATGTTGAAAGTAAGGTGGAATGGTCCTTTTAAAGACATACAATGGAGGTTTGGTGTTAGAAGCTCTTCCTTTTAATAATCATTTATGATCTAAAAAGGGAGTGGTCAAGCTAACGATCTTAACTTAGAATAAAATTTTTTTTATTAATTATTGTTCTTTCATGCTTGAATTTTTATTTTGTGCATTCTTTTTTATGTGTTTTATTTGCTTTACCAGACATTTTTTAAAAATTACTTGCATGTATGTTTTTTAATTTATTTGTTCATTACTTTTAGCATTTTTACATTATTATTTTCTAAATTTATTTTAGTTTTGCATTGCTATTAAATTAAAAAAGAACTTTTATTCATTTACTTAGTTTTATTTTTAATTTTCAATGCTTTCATTGAGAATTTTATTTCCATTATTTGCTTAGTCATCTTTCCTTATGTGTTTGTGTGTTTATTTTTTATTTTTTTAGTTGCTAATTGTCCCCTTTTTCAAAAAAAAAAAAAAAAGAGGCTACCATTATAGTGACAATAGCCCATCGGGCTGAAACAACAATATAAGACATCATAAATCTACACCAAACGCGTTGTGACAGTAGTCGAGATTTCTCAGCAAGCCACCCACGCATGTTGCTCCAACAGTGAGTGCACTGTGATAGCAACATTCTAGCACCAATTTTCTACATTACCTCTACTGCTACAATAACAATATAGAAACCCTAAAATGCCTTTTTTTTTAAATTCAAAAAATTTTTTTCATTTTGAAGTGTTTTTTATTTTTATTTTTCTTTCTTCCTATTCTATATTTCTTTATATTCTAATTATATATTTCTTTTTCTCTTTTGTTTGTCTTTTCTTTTCTTTATTTTATTTTTCCCTCTCCTTTCCTACTTAAAAATCCCTAACACTTTTTTCTTCCCCCCTCTACCACACCCATTATTCATTCTCTTAATTTTTTTCTTTTAATTTCACACACATGTCATATATTTTCACTAAGATAATGAAGATGATAGTGAACCCAATGTGGATGAAGATATGGTCGATGGCAATGAAGCACGAATTGTAAGTGTGAGGAAGAATGTGGATTAGCCACGTATATTGGTTCGTTTTGATATTAAGGGGAGTTTCCTTTTACCTTACTTATGGTCTTTTATTTGTTTAATTTCTTATCATTTTTGTGCATGTTATTTTGTGTTTCTTACCTAGTTTTCACATTGAGGGCAATGTGAAGATTAAGTGTGGGGGGTACATTTGCATGGATGTTGCATTTATTTATTATTATTATTATTTTTTAATTTTAGATTTATATTTGTTTGCATGTTAGCATATACATATTTAAAATTTTTGCAACCTATCCCTATAACGAGTATACCACATTGAATGTGATTTTCTTGTACATGTTTTATAATCTTTTGTTAATGCTTAATTTTGTGACTTTGAAGTTAGGTTGATAATTTATGGTTAAAGACTTTTGAAAATTTAATGAACTTAATGCTTACTTGCTTTTGAGTGATTGAATTTTGTGAGTTGATAGTTAAGAAAAATGCTTGTAAGTGATACTCAAATTTTGATTCTTAGTTGATCCTTAAGTCTAGCATATGGAATGGTAGCTTCATTTTTTTTAAAAAAAGAAAAAATATCTCTCTTTTTAATAAGGAGCTTAAATTTATTTATTTTTTTTAAATCTTTACATGCTCCAAATCTACTCTAATTCTCTAAATAGAGTAAGAGTATCCAAAAGACCCACTTATCAGTATTCACGCTTGGTAGTGTGGGAATGGCGGAGGATTACTAAAAGTGGGAAGATTTGTGAGAGAGAAAAAAATGTGAAATGGAGCATAAAACACACTCACTTAAAAAAATAGTGTGCTATCATTTATGTGTTAGAATTACGAGGTTGCTAAGGGTTAAATGAGTAGTATCACTTGCTTTTATTTTTCTTCATTGTCAACTTATAAATTTTTAGAAATTCAACAATTAATTTTGCTCTTCACTTGGTAAAACTTATGTCTTTGACCTTGAGTTATCAATTTAATTTTGAGTTATAAGTTTTGTATTAACTAAAGATTGTGATGGATAAACAAGTTAAAGTCTGTCAATGTGCTAAATTCATTGTGATGATAGGTGTTCTTATGTGTTTTGCTTGAGGACAAGCAAAGGTTTAAGTGTGGGGGAATTTGTTAATATCAATTATTGCATAGTTTTCTATGGGATTTATTAGTATTTCTTTATATTTTATTATTTGTAATTAGTGATTTTAATTTATTAGCTTAATTTTATTTCATTTTTAGTTTCCAATTTAATTTATGTATTTTTTTATGTTTTTGTAGGAATTTTGCTTTCCTAAAGAGTTTGGGATTCAAGCCAATAGTTAAGGAGCTATTTTATGGAGTTTTCTTATTGGAGGAGGTTTTGAAAGTGGAAATTTATTATTTTGGTCCTTGAATGAATTTAGGGTATTTTTCTTTATAAATATAGCATTTTAGCTCTAGAGTCATATTGAGCCATCATTGGAGATTAGACACCAATGTTACAAACAAGAACCCTAGAAGATTGAAGGAGCAAGAAATTAAAGAATTGAAGATTAATTATAATTATTTATTTCTTCTTCTCGTTCTTATATTTTATTATGGGGTTTTCTTGTGATTTCTTAGAGTTTATTGATAGTATGTTTAGCTAAATAATTCTTTGCTAGGAATTGATGATCCAAACATGATCTAATCTTTCAATTTAATAAATTCATTAGTTGTTACATTTTATGTTTATTAATCTTAACGATTGTTGTTGTTTGGACACCAATAACATGATTTTAATTAGGATTATACATTAAAAGATGTTAATTCTAATAGACATATAAGCACAAGTTTAACCTAGCTCAAAATTATAGATAAATTGAGTTGATTAAATTTTCATTGTGTAATGCTTCATAATTCATGATGTTGATATCTAGATGTTTGGATTGCAATGAGAATCGGGTCTTTATTACCTTGATTGATAGTTGTGAATTTAAATTAATTGATACTTGAGGGAGATTGATTGATGCTTTAGAAAAACTCAGGATATGCATAGCTAATTGAGTAATACATTTGGGTAGCTTAGTGATTCTGAGGTGATTTAATTCCTAGCGAGTTTTGATTATTGATTGTTTGTTCTTTATATTTAAAAAATATTTTTATTCTATAGGTTCATTTATTTGTTATTTAAAATTCATTCAAAATTCCTTATTTGAAAGCCTTAGACAATAAAAAATTAGGCTGATAGGTGATTAGAGCAAGTCCTCGTGGGATCAATATTTTTTATATTACTTGGTGATATCATGCACTTGCGCTTTTACAATAAAAATTTTAAAATTAAAATTAAAAATTAAAGAAAAATTTGTAATAATAATTCTTGAGTAAAAAGAACAATAGAGTGCTAATTTATATCTCTTAAAAAATATAATAGGTTCCAAGAAATGTAAGAATCTACCAACCTAGACTAGACATTAATCTTTACTTATAACCATCTTTCTATAATATCAAGAATTTAAGTTCAATCACTCAATAAGATTGCTTGATTGAATTAACATGGTTAATTCCATGTTAATGAATGCAAATTTGCTAACAAACCTATAGGGAGAAGCTTTACTCACTTCTTTTCATTTATATAATAGAATACCCTCAAGAAAATATAAAGTTTCACCATATGAGTTATGGAAACATTGAAAATTGAACTTGAATTATGTTAGAGTTTGGGGATGCTTGGTGTTTTATATAGTTCAGGATCCTAAAAGAGTTAAATTAGGAGTGAGAGCATTAAAGGGTGTTTTTGTTAGATATATTGAGAATTCTAAGGCATATAAAATATTGGACTTGAGTCAAAATGCAATTGTTGAATCAAGGGATGTAGATTTTATTGAAAATAAATTTCAAAATGATTCTTATAAATTCTATAATGATTCCAAAATTTGGATAATGAATTCGCTAATATTTATAATTTTAATATGCATTTGAATGAAAACTCAAATGGTGGTTCTAATGATAAAGAGAATGATTATGATCCTCATATTGAAATTAGGAGAACTTAAAAGAGCTAGAAAAGAGAAATATGCTCCTCCAGAGTTTATATCTTTTTAATCCATTCTTTTCCTAATTGAAGGAGATAGGTTTACAGTCCAAAAAAATCCAATTTTATTTATTATAGAGAATGATCTAAAGACATTCCAAGAAGTAATGTCTTTTACAGATTTGACCTTTTAGAAAGAAGCAATTAATAATAAAATGGACTCATTATTGAGTAATAATACATTGATAATTGTTGACTTGCCTTTTAGTTCTAAATCAATTGGTTATAAATGGGTGTTTCAAAGGAAACATATACTAATGGATCATTACAACCTATAAAGCTAGATTAGTAATAAAAGGGTTTAAGTAAAAGGAGGGTATAGATTATTTTGATACACATGCTCTTGTGGCTAGAGTAACATTTATTAGATTGCTTTTGGCTCTAGCTTTAAAATATGATTTGTATGTACATCAAATGGATGTTAAAACAACCTTGAATAGTAATTTAGATGAGGAAGTAAACCAGAATGGTTTGTTTTATCTAGAAATGAACATAAAGGATGTAAATTAATTATATCACTATCTGGTTTAAAATAAGCTCCAAAGCAATGGAATTAAAAATTTGATTTGTTGATTTTATAGTATGATTTTAAACATAATAATGTTAATAAGTGCATATATTCTAAGTTCACTTAAAGGTTTGGGGTTATTATTTGTCTTCATGTTAATGATATGCTTATTATTAGGACAAACTTAGATAGTGTTAATAATACAAAGAAGTATTTATCCTTAAATTTAAATGAAAGATTTTGAATGAGGTATATACAATCTTGGGTATCAAAGTTAGAAAGCATAGTGGGGGGTTTTGCTCTTTGTCAATCTCATTATATTGACAAAGTTTTGAATAAGTTTAGTCACTTATATATCAAAGATGCAAATACCCCTTATGACGTATCATATAAGCTTATTCAAATTCTTGGTGGAATAACAACATAAGTTAAATATGCTAGTGATATAGGTAGCTTGATATCTGCAATCGATTACAGGACCTGATATTGCTTTTGCAGCTTATAAATTGTCAAGATGCACTAGTAATCCTACTGTTGATCATTATAAAGCAATAGTGAGGGTACATGCATATTTAAAGAAAATTGTAAATCTCGAATTTTTTTATAATAGTGTCCCAATAATATTGGAAGGTTATATAGATACTAGTTGGATAAGTAGTATAAGTGATAATAAATCTACCTTTGGTTATATTTTTACACTTGGTGGTGGTGTTGTTTCTTAGGCATCTGTGAGTGACCTCTCTCTCGAGCTTTTGGATAGCGGTATGTTTTCATGGGACATTGATTTTGAGGGACATAGCAACTTTACCAAATAAGGACAAATGATTGGTTTGGGGGATGAGACACTTTTGATTTTGCGGAGTTGCCACCTAATTTTTAGAAAATTAGGAAAAGAAAGGGACAACATTGGGTCACTCAGTGAGTATTGTCCCTAGTAGAGAATTCTAGGTTTGGGGGATCGCATCTACTTTTTGACTATTTCTCATTATACAATATTCAATGTATGGCTATTGCAACAGCTTAGTTTTGGTAATGACAGTTTGTATAACATTCACACAAACATCAGATAGTAGAAGATAATAAAGCTAAAAATTTAATTATTACATCATTTTCCTAATAAAATACATATGAAGAGGAAAATATTGTGGAAAATTAAATCTAATTTGGATATAATTAATCTATAAGATTAACATGACCATTCACACAACTTGCTAGATTTTATGAATAATAGGATGATCATTCATGCTTGTAGTGATTATTTATGTTGTGATCATGTATGACGATAATATGAAGGATGCAAGAGGTCATCACTGGACCGAGAGCATGATGACTCTATTTTAAGATATAAAATTTTCACATTATTCATATTTACGATATGATTTCCTAATTTTAAAAATAAAAGATGCAAAATGATGATATGAAACAAGCATAATAAAGCATATATTATTCATATAGCATGCAAAATTGCTATTCTTTTCACACAAGCACAACAGTATTCCTAAATGCTGGTGATAGTAAAATAAAATGTAATACAATAAAATAAATGTGCTAAAATAATTGTGTGGTCCTCAGACTCAACTAAGCTTATGTGGGTTTTGAAACTTGAGCTTTAAGAAATTATTAATCTTTCCTCATCGAGAGGTTCAAAATGACAACATAATGATGCTAGATTATATACCTTTAAAGTGTGCTTTTACAAAGATAAGGCTTGGTTTAGTGGAAAAGGGATTTAACAACCTAAGAGAAAGGCTATGGGAGAGCAAAAACTATATGGACAGGGATTTCTAGCACCTTCGATCAGACCAATTTTTTAGTGTATATGTTTCCACTTGCTCCCCCTTCAAAATAGGGTGTGAAAGGGTCTATTTATATGGAAAATTAGGTAGAATAGTGTCTATTTATATGGAAAATTAGGTAGAATAGGGTCTATTTATATGGAAAATTAGGTAGAATAGGGTGGTAAGGGTGTAGTCACATGCGCATATTGAGGATTTTATGCGTGGCCAGGCTAAGCGCATGTGGTTGCACATAGTGTGCATGTGATCCATATGCATACATGATCCACGTGCACTTCGACCTTTCACGCACACTTCCTAGGTTTTACGCACATTGTTCTGAGGTTGGTCCTTAGAGTTTTTGGGCCTTTCAGACGTGTTTCTAGAGTTTATTTTGCCAAATTCAACCTTGATTTTGGCACATGACACCTAGGGGCATTTAAACACACTTTTGAGTGATATGCGCTAATCCTCGGGTTGTGTTGGACCATTCCAAGACCACTTCTATAAGTTTTAGGGCCTTCCAGATATTTTTTTGAAGTCTGTTTTATCAAAATCAATTTTTGGCTTTTCATGAAGCTAGGTCCTGGTCTAATGAAATGCACATCGGCCCCACAAGCTGAGTATTCTGAGAGGAGTTTTCTCAAAATAAACCTCTTATTATTTTGATAATTCATATTTTCCTAGGTCGGAGCATAACTTAATGGCTCAATGATCAATTTTGCACACTGGTAGGGTCGGTTAGGTTTTTTAAGGTTGCACACTTTAGAGGTGTTACAAATGAGCAAACTCTAATAATCTCAGGGATTCATTTCATCATTGGACCTTTTTAAGGACAGTCAAATTTGAGGTATGACAGTTGCCCCCTACTTCACATGTGTTGCATAGCCACCTAGCGCTAGTGTTAATACACATGAAGTAAATGCAAGGATGCAAAAAGTGTTTTAGTAGGGAGCGAGGTGCTTACCTTATGGGTTGTCTTTAGACATCTTATCAAGATTTGACTGTTGTTGTTGTATTTTGTTTATTGTTGTTGTTCTGTGACTTGATTGTCACACAAGGTGCTATTTATGATTCATGTAAAGTGCATTAGGATTTATATGACTATAACCTTCTTACGTGTCACACAAATGAAGATGCTACTAAGCAAAGAGAGATGCAACTATAACCAATTTATGTGTGACATAAATAAAGATGCAACTATAACCTTCTTAGGTGTTACACAAAAGAAGATGCTATTAAGAAAAAAGAGATGTGACTATGACCTTCTTAGGTGTCACACAAATGAAGATGCCATTAAGCAAAAAGAGATACGACTATAACCTTCTTAGGTGTCATGCAAATGAACATATGATTGTAACCTTCTTAGGTGTCATGCGAAATGAGGATGCTGCTAAGCAATGAAAATGCAACTATAACCTTCATAGGTGTCATGCAAATGAACATGCGATTATAACCTTCATAGGTGTCACACAAAATAAGGATGCTACTAAGCAATGAAAATGCGACTATAACCTTTTTAGGTGTCACGCGAAATGAGGATGCTACTAAGCAATGAAGATGTGACTATAACCTTCTTAGGTGTCATGTAAATGAACATATAATTATAACCTTTTTAGGTGTCATGCGAATAAAGATGCTACTAAGCAAATGAGAAGGCTCCTAAGTAGTGTAAATGCTTCTAAATGGTAAAAGTGCTTTTAAGTAATGAGAAGATGCTTCTAAGTAGTGTGAAGATGCTTCTAAGCAATGAAAGTGCTTCTAAGTAATGTGAGAGTGCTTCTAAGCAGTGTGAGAGTGCTTCTAAGCAATGTGAATTCTCCTAAGCAATGAGTGAGTACTTCTAAGTAATGTGAATGAGATAGTAGTGATGATGCATTAGTGATACAATAATGATGCAGTGATGATGTTGTTATTTTGATGATTTGGAGGGAGATAACCTTACAATGAATTTTCCTTACTCTTCTTCTTTTATGCGATGTAGAATTTTCTAAAAAAGGTAGTGCACGTGTAGTGTCTTTAGACAAATGGAGTCCACCTTAGTGTAATTTTATGTGAGTTTGGTGCATGTCTTATGCTCAAATGGAAGTTTAGGATTGTAGAAATGAGTGTACAAAGTCTTGCACTGCATGTAAAATAATAGAAGAGTGCATGGAAGAGGGAACTGTATGTGACTACATGTGGAAGGAACGTGGTCACGCACTTGGCACATGGTCATGCGCTTTGTCCCCTCTAAGCCTATTTAGATGGCTATTTCAGAGGTCTTGGGAGGCTTTGTCCGAGCTTCTTTAAGTGTTTTTTGACCTTTTTATATTTTGAGTGCTATCTACTCTTTTTTTGCTTATGTATTTTCATTTTCTTTTGTGTAAAATGGAGTTCCCTAACATTCCTAAGGGTCTAGAGGATATTTTTGTTAGTGTTGATGTTGATATTAAGGGTGTCTTTATAGAGGCCACTGGAGCTGGGGTGTCTGCTGCAGGGACTACCATATTTGGTGCTCAGAGTTCTTAGCCATGTAGGCTTTTTCTGGGAGATTTGATCCTTGTTGTTTATAGCTTGGAGACCTATGCTTGGGTGCATCATCATTATGAGGTAGGTACTTCTTTGCCCTTATCTTCTGAAGACTGTTTGTTGGCTATTTTGCTATTTATTTTTCTATTTGAGGTTATTGTAGCTATAGCTTTATAGCTCTTGTTGTAACTATCTGTCAAGTCATAGCTTTATTGTAAATGTTAATGGCTGATAACTCTTACTTTATTTTCTTTTCAGGATTGTCTGCTAGTGCTTGCTGTGATTTTTTTCTTTTCAGCTTTTATTATTATTTTGATCCTATTAAATGGTAGAGAGAGAGATATGTTAGTATTTAGTAGTTGTGCAAATGTTTGATAGCATCCTGTTATTTGTAGCCTCGTAGGTACGTTACTATTCTACCTAGTAGTTTCAACAGAGTTAGTAATATTATCAGGGTCCCCCAATGTGTGTTAAGCAGATGATTGTTAGGAAGGGCTTTGATGGAGTCATTAATGCATTATCTTATGACTCATATGCATCAAGTCAGATTGTCATGTATGCATTGATAGAGCAGTGGATGGACATGATGCATACTTTCCATTTGCCTCTTGGGGAGATGACTATTACCCCTTTGGATTTTGCCACTATCACAGGCTTTAGCTTTTATGGAGAGCCTGTTCATTTTAATGAGGAGTATTCTACTGCTGTGGTAAGGAGGTGCCTCACGATGGATTTGCTTGGGGTAGTCACATCTATAAAGTCTAGTTGCCCGTATCTAGCTTATTACACAAAGTTTGTTTCTTCTATACAGACTCTGTACAATGATGGTATTGTCTTAGCAGAAGAGCAGACTCATTGCTTTTTATTTTATTTATTGATTGTTGTTATCTTCCCGAACCCTTTGGGTATGAGCGATCTACAATTGTTGTTTATCTTGAGAGATCTGGATGGCTTACTGAGCTATTACTGTGGCACTGCTACCTTTGCTCATATATACTCAGGCCTTAACATAACATATTGAGGCGGCTCGAGGATTTATGGATGTCAGTAGGAGTTCTATTTTCCATTCTTTTGCTTTTAGTTTGTTATTTTTAACCCTCTAATTTTAATAGATTTAGGCATATAAGTTTAGGATTCTCCATCATCTGTCCATCGAGCATTTCTAGGAGGATGGCTTCCCTCGTTATTCTCACTAGATAAGGAAGACTACTGATTTAATTAAGGATTGCACAGGTAGCTCGGGACCATATGAGGAAGCTATTCCCTAATCAGGTATGTCTAATTCCTGCTACATTGGTTGTTTCTCTCTTACGGATCTTTTGTTTATTCGTGCCCTTTGTGCATATTTTTCTTCATTGGTGGGTGGAAAGGTCTCATTGGACGACAGAGATAGTGAATGCATGGCAGTTGATGGAAAGACGAGTGTTGCTCTCTAGCCTTATTGGTAAAGTGTAGTATTTAGGTGAGCGAGTCCATCATTGGTGGGATGGCCCATATATGAGGGGAGTTCCCCTCCCTCCTCTTAGTGACATGTTCTATGAGGCTCTCAGAGGGGAATCCCATTATAATAGCAATAAGATCATCACTAAAAAGCTCAAAGTAGATGCTGTAGCTAGTGGGACCTTTCCTTCACCTCCACCTTCTTAGGCAGATGCATCTCGTCCTTCTAGTTCGAGGATTAGGCCATCACGTGGGTCATCAAGAGTTACTTCTTCTGATTTAATAAGCCTTTATTCCTATTTTAGTGCAAACATGTAGCAAACTTTATTAGTAATAAATTATAATTGACGAGAGTTATGAGAACTTATTTGTAGCAATGTCGAAGAAGATCTAGATCTCATTTTGAGGAGGATGAGGGTACGTTCTATACTGAAGCAACTGTCCGTGCCAGTGGTGTGGCTTCGGGTCGTACTACTCTTAGGGTCTTAATGATTGAGCCATCTTTGTCTTTACTTGGGATGGATATTCTTAGTAGTGTAATAAGTTTCAATTTGTCTAGACCTGGCTTTCCTCAGTCAGGTATTGCTTCTGTTGATGCTACCCATGTTTGTGTTTTCCACTTATTCTTGCCTGTGTTTCATTTATTTGGTGAGTGGTGGCTGACTTATTTGCTTGCTTTTATAGATTCATGTCTCCTTTGGTCAGTACTACTATACTTTTACAGAGAGTGCACAATAGTTCTTTCTGAAGTTTCCTATCAGTTAGAGGCTATACCTTCTTTATTGTACCTACTTATTTATGCACATGTTTTATGCATGAGTGTATGATATGCAATGTGTAATGCAGGTTGAGCACCATCTCGTTAGTCATGAATGGGAGCGAGGCCATGTAGCTTATTGTGACCATATTAGTGAGATGGAGTCACGACTAACATCCTTTGTAATGAATGATGATGAGTCAAGTTTAGATGAGGGGGATGCTTAAATAGGATTAGTGCTTACTTCTGATGGCATCCACGACCGATGTAGTTATTTTAGGAGCTAGGTGTAGGACTTTTAGCCTGTGGTTTATTTTGTTGTATTATTTTCCCTAGGTTATGGACTCTGGATGTTGTATCTAGGCATTTTTCCTACATGTTATATGATACTTATACGATAATGACTATATATGCTTCTTGTTATGTATTATTGATGATGATGTTTGCCATTGCTATTGTTTGCCTCTTTTCCCTTTTTTGCCAAAAGTGTCTCCTTTTAGAGCTTATTGCACTTAGCTAAGTTTTTTTTTCTTCCCTTTTTTGCCTAGGGTGTCTCCCTTTGGAGCTTTTCATGCCTAGCTGGGATTTTTTTTACTTCGATGATAATGGCTAATATCAAAGAGAGAGAGCTTAGAGAGGATGGTAAGAACCATGGTCGGAAAATGCAAAGCATGCTTGATGCAATTCATGATGATAAAATGTGTTGCACTTTTCAAAGACATTTTGCATAAATTGGCAACCATTCTCATTTCACTATAATCATTTAAGAAAAGCATATGCATTCGTACAAATTTTGATCTTGAGGTTACCCCTGTCCTTAACTAGCCTTTTCAGGTTTTCTAATTAAGTATTTTCTCTCTTTCCCTAATTTTTTCCTGAGTTGCCATTTTTAGGTTTTCAACTCAGTAGGAAGTCCCTAACTCTTTCTTGAGCTGCCATTTTTTAGGTTTTCAACTCAGTGGGATGATTATTTTTTTTGCCTTAGACGTAGTACATCTTATTTTTTTTGCCTTAGACGTAGTACATCTTTAGGCAGTCAGAATCCATAAGCTTGACTACTCCTTTTGATAGGACATGTTTGACTAGGTATGGGCCTTCACAATTCAGTCTAAATTTCTCTTTAAGGTCTAGAATGTTCTATCTTGCTTGCTTTAGCACCCAGTCTCCTACTTTCACACTCTTTTGCTTTGCTCTTTTGTTGAAGGTCTTAGCTAGTTGAGCCTGATACAACTGTGTATGGTATAGAGCCTTGAGCCTTTGGCTATCTAAAAGAGTGAGATTTTTGTGTCTCTATTGAGCCTATTGTACTTTTAGTAATTCAAATTTAATTGCTACCCAAAGAGACTTGATCTCTGTTTCGATTAAAAGAACTGCTTCTGATCCGTACACTAGTGAGAAAGGAGTTGCTCCTGTTGAAGTTCTGACTATTGTTTAGTACCCCCATAAGGCATGTGGCAATCTGTTTACCTAATCTCGATAAGTCTGAGTCTTCTTTGACAAGATCTTGATAATGGTCTTATTTGCAGCTTCGATAGCCCTATTTGCTTGCGGTCGGTAAGGAGAAAATTTATGATGTTCCACCTTATAACTCCGTAGTAGCTCTCTAACTTTTCCTTGGAATTGGACACCATTGTTAAAGATGATGTGATGAGGGATTCTGTGTCAATAGAATAGGTTTTTTTTTTTAATGAACTTAGCCACTTGCTTGGCTCCTATCTTTGTGAATGATTCTACTTTGACCCATTTTGTAAAGTAGTCCATTGCCACTAGGATAAACCTATTTCCATTTGAAGCTATCTAGTGGATTTCCCCAATTATGTCTAGTCTCCATGTTGAGAAAGGCCATGGAAAGGAGATGTAGTGTAGTTTTGTTGGAGGAAGGTGGTTGACATTCCCGTCGATCTGACACTTATGGCATTTCTTTACATATTTGATGCAATCTTCCATTATCATCATCTAAAATATCCCTCATTTGATTCATGTGTGGACCATAAGCACCCTCGTGTACTTCTTCTATTGCTCTTGCAATCTTAGTTTCATTTAGACATCAAAGTTGTAAACTATATGAGGTTTTCTTATATAACACACCTTAGTGCAATATGAATTTTTATACTAGTCATCGAATGACTACTTTGTCTCTTTAATTTGCTTGATCAGGATAGGCTCATTCCTTTAGTATCTCTAGATGTTTTAGAACCAGGGTTTTTCAACTATTTCTATATTTGCTATTCTACAATTTCTATAACAAGGTTGTCCCGATCTGAGTAGAATTAGAGGCTTCATAGGGATTTTGGATGGTCCTTCCCATATTGATGCTAGGGAAGCAAGTGCATCTACCATATGACTATGATTCCTAGGGAGATGAATGAATTTGCATTTTCGGAAGGACATGGTGAGTAGCCTCAAGTGGTTTAAGTAAGGCCTTAAGTGCTGCTCTTTCAGTTCCCACTCTTCCGTGGCATGGTTGATTACTAGCATGGAATCTCTAAAGATTTCAACTTATGTGTATCTAGGGCTATCAGTAATCCTATTCTGAGTGTGCATGCCTCATATTCTACTTATTGTTTTTGACTCTAAACTTGAGCTTTTTAGTAATTGGTATTACTTCACTTTCTAGAGATTATAGTATAACACTGACTCCTGTGCTGAATTGACTGCTCCATCAAAGTACATATACCATCCTTAGATCTCAATGGCTAAGTTGAGGTTGTTTGGGAAGTCTAGTTGGATTTCTTTTGAGTCTGGAATGGGGTTGAGAGTTAGAAATTCAGCTATTGCTCTCCTTTTTACTACCTTCTTAGTTCGATATTACATATTGAATTCTGTTAGTAGTATGAGCCACTTGGCAAGTTTCCCCACTAGAGAGGGAGCTTTATAGGGGTAATTCATTGGTCCATTTAGACAGCCTAAATTATGTAAGATTGAAAGTAGTGTATGAGTTTCTTCATTGCCCATACCACCACTAGGCATATATGTTTGACTTAGCCATACTTCTCCTTATATGGCAACATCTTCTTGCTCAAGTAGTAGACTATGCATTCTGCTTTCATTTCTCCCTCCTTGACTAACATTGCACTAATTGCATTCCCTTTAATAGCCAGATACAGGGTTAGAGGTATCCCTAGTTTAGGTGGTCTTAGAACCGATGGGTTGGCTAGGTAGCTTTTGATCTTATTAAATGCTAGCTAACACTGTTTGTTCCATTCAACTAGCTGATCTTTTTTGAGTAGCTTGAAGATCAATTCACACACTACTATCAACTTGGCAATGAATCTATTGATGAACTATAGTTTCCTTAGAAACCCTCTGATTTCCTTCTCTAGTTTTGGCATTGGCATCTCTCTTATGGCTTTTTCTTTATCTGGATCCATTTTAATCCCATTCTGACTGACAACATACCCCAACATCTTTCTTGAAGTGACCTTGAATGCAAATTTCTTTGGATTTAGCCTGGGACTGTACTATTTAATGCTTTTGAGGAACTTTTCAAGATCAAAGGGGTGTTCTTTTCTAGTTTTTGACATAACCATCATGTCGTCAACATATACCTCCACTTCTTTGTGTATCATGTCATGGAACATTGTAGTTGCCATTCTCTGGTAGGTTGCCCTTGCATTCTTTAGTCCAAAAGGCATTACTCTATAGCAATAAGTACTGCATTTTATTATGAAAGCTATCTTTACTTTATCGATAATGGCTATTAGGATCTGATTGTACCTAGAGAATCCATCCATGAAGGAGTACATTCGACACATGGCGGCATTGTTAACCAGTATGTCTATGTGAGGTAGTGGGAAATCATCTTTCAGGCAGGCCTTATTCAGATCTCTGCAGTCTATGTAGATTCTAACCCTTCCATCTTTCTTCGGTATTGGCACCATATTTGCTAACCATTCTAGATAGTTTACTACCTCTAGGAATTTTGCCTTGATCTATTTATCGATGTCCTCTTTCACTAGTTGGGCCTATTCTGGTATGAGTCTTCTCAGCTTCTACTTTACCAATTTGCACCTTTTTTATAGGAATTAAGTATTGAGCAATCTCTCTGTCAATACCAGACATATCATAGTACATCTAGGCAAATAATTTTGAATATTTTATTAATATTTTTTCAATTTCTCTCCTCTCTTTAAGGGTAAAATCTTTTGAAATATGCAGAGTGCATGGTTTAGAGTCCATATGAATGTAAATAATTCAGTGCATACGGAATGAATGTTAAATATGCTAATGTTTTGATTGATGCAATACACACTACTATCAGGAAAGATATCAAATAAGTGAGCAAAATTAAATTTGATTACATTAATTTTAGAGTTCATTACATCATTAGTTTGAAACAAAGAAATAGAAATTAAAGAAGCGAACTTTCTTTAGATCAGTGATTTGAGATATGTTTGTGTCTTTAGATCATTCATTACTTTTATGCTTCATTAGTAACATCATCTCCAATACTAGCAGTAAATTGGTCCATATTTCTTCTGAAGTGATCCATAAACCTTTGTAGTATCCTACCTCTAGAGAAATTGCAAACTTGGAAGGCATGTGTTGTTTTTCACTGAACTGCCTCTTCATTAGTGCTGGATAGTAGTGGGTGCATGACTTGAATCCTAAAATTAGTACACAGTTGACATATGTGCAAAGAGTCAAATGTTCTAGCTTCCACCATGGACACATCCGTTTTACTTGATATTCAAGTATATCCTTTATGCATTCGACCCATTGCAGGGTTGTGATGTAGGTTGAGCACCTGTGAACATCCTTGATATGTCTTTCTAGGTGATTCCTAGGTTGATATCTCATCTAGTTTCCTACAGGTTTCTCGAGCAAACTCAATTTTTCTTATAGCCATATTTGAAGCAAAGAGGGCTCTTAGTGAAGTTTGGACTCTTCCCTTTTTTGAGGTCATCTAGACCTTGAATGGTTTCTACTAGAATCAGTGGGAAGGGAGTAATTATGCATTCTATCCCCTCGATGACCTGGAGTATCCTGTAATCTCCTAGCCTATCATTTGAGATGGTGAAGTATTGTATGAAGAGATAACATATGAGGAGGCATGCCCAAATCAAAGTACTAGTTTTCTTGGTATTGCAGGCTACTAGGAGTTGTATGGGAATCAATCATTTGTGCTTGATGACTAGTTTGTTAAGCTTTTATGAGCTTAGATTAAGGAAATTAGCCCCGAGCCTTGGGCATTTGACATTTTAGTTAGTGAAGATTGCCTCTTTGATCTTGGTAGGGGTTCACCATGCTATGACACTGAATTCTTCATATAACGAGCATAGTTCTATGGTGTTGAATTGGAATACATACTCTGGAGGGTCCTAGAATGACACAACAGCTTTCAAGAGTTCACAATCGAGGTGCACATGCTGGAATGTCTTAATGCATAGCATTCTATATGGTTGTAGGCTTTTTCAATTAGCCTTTTCAAGATTATGGAGGAAATGTCTAGTGCTACAGGTTTGGCTTTAGGGGCTTTCAACTATGACACCATTGCCAAGTAATTCTTGAATCCTGGCTTTCAGTTTTCCATTGCTTTAATGAGAAGACTCAGTTTGATGATCACTCATATTTGAATGGATGTACATTTATTATGGTTAGCTAAATGAGTGATGCATGATGTGTGCCTATAAAAGAAAAGGGTGAGCATGTATGCATGGAGTAAAGGCAGAATCCTATGATGAAAGATGATTATTCCTACAAGAAACAGCGGTTAGTACATGCTATCTACATGTATATTATGTATACATGATTAAAGCTGGTCAGTTTTCTTGCACGGTGAACAAACTAATCATAAGCAAGTTATTACTTCGAACCTTATTTCTCCATAAGGTCATTCAATCTCTTTCCTAGGTTTGTTTTGAACCTATAGTCATTAGAAGACTATGGTTTCACTCTCAGAACTATGCTATTTTGATTTATGTTGGTCAGAACCAAAGGGTAAACTGAGGAACAATACTCAAATGTGCTTGAGGTAATCACATGATGTTAATATGAGGGTTAATTATCGAGCTTCAAATGATGTCTAGAGCCCATATGTGCTCATATGCATAGGACTAAGGTCAATCAAAGGGAGGCCAAGTTCTTGCCCCCATATTGATATTCAATATATTTACCAAGAGTCATAAAAGTATCATTTGATAGTTTATAGTTTGATTTTGCCGACATAAAGGTCCACAATCTAGTTGGGTTCCTAACCCATTCATTTGATTCGATAAGGATAAAAGGATGACTTCTTGTAGGTTTCATCATCGAGGGATGTCGTTATTTGTTAATTTACATAAACTATTCAAGCTGAGTTACATGATTCTTATCATTCCTTATGCTTCAGGTTCACATGAAGTATATGAGAATCACGTGGTCCTGAGCATAAATTTTCTATTAAAACTAACATTATGACATCATTATGTGATAATCACGTGGTTCTATGTGTAAATTTTCTATGAAAACTAACATTATGACATCATTTGATGATAGACACTATGAATATCATGTCATTTATGAATATCATGTCAAACGGATAGCGTTAGGACAAGGATAGCATGCATAACTTGGTGGAATCCTAGTGGATGTTACTATTGGTTTATTTACATGAGCTAAGCTAGGGTAAAAGGCTAAGGGTTCATTTAGTGAGAATGCCCCTATATGACTAGGGTTATAGACTCCAGTCAGTGAGTCCAGCATTCTTTTGATAACTCGGTCGCCCCCCTTAAGGACTTAGGTTAAAGACTCTGATCATATAAGTATGGTGAATGCACAAGTAAAGACTAAAGGTGATAATACTATATCTTCATTCCCTCGTGACTTGAGTGGAATCATGGTGGCAATGTTATTTAATATTATCAAGGCTTTTAAGGACAAGTGGTGCATGTGTGATGTGTACTGAAAATGCAGTAGTAAGGGGCTCTATACAATTGAGTATTGCATAATGAGAAATAGTCATTTTTGAGTTTATCCCTCTTACTTAAAAGTCCCCAGTGGAGTTACCACTATGAGGGACTCTCTCTCTTGAGCTTTTGGATAGTAGTATGGTTTCGTTGGACATTATATGGGTCTTTCCATTTTCGAGGGACATGGCAACTTTACCGAATAGGGATAAATGATTGGTCTTGAGGGGACAAGACGCTTTGATTTTATGGAGTCGCTACCTGATTTTTAGAAAATCAGGAAAATAAAGGGACAACATTGGGTCACTCAGTGAGTATTGTCCCTAGTAGAGATTTTTAGGTTAGGGGGATCGCATCTACTTTTTAACTATTTCTTATTATATGATATTCGATGTATAGCTACCACAAAACCTTAGTTTCGGTAATGATAATTTGTATAGCATTCACATAATACATCAGATAGTACAAGATAATAAAGCTAAAAATTTAATTATTACATTGCTTTCTTGATAAAATAAATATGAAGAGGAAAAGATTACGAAAAAGTATATCTAATTTGGATATGATTGATCTATAAGATTAACACAACCATTCACTTAGCTTGTTGGATTTCATGAATAATAGGATGATTATGCATGCTTGCAATGATTATTTTATGTTGTGATGATGTATGATGATAATATGAAGGATGCATAAGGGCATCACTAGACCAAAAGCATGATGACTCTATTCCAAGATATGAACTTTTCACATTATTGGTATTTATGATGTGATTTTATAATTTTAGAAATAGAGGATGCAGAATGATGATATGAAACGAGCATAATAAAGCATATATTATTCATGTATCATGTAAAATTGCCAGTCTCATCACACAAGCACAACAGTATTCCTAAATCCTAGCGACAGTAAAAAATATGCAATATGATAAAATAAACATGCTAAAATAATTATGTGGTCCTTAGACTTGACTAAGCTTGTATGGGTTTTGAAGCTTTATCTTAGAGAGATTATCAAGCTTTTCTCGTTGAGAGGTTCAAAATGACAACAGAATGATGCTAGATTGTATACCTTTGAAGCATGCTTTGACAAAGATGAGGCTTGGTTTTAATGGAAAAGGGATATAACAACCTAAGAGAAAGGTTGTGGGAGAGCAAAAACTATATGGCAAGGGATTTCCAGAGCCTTTGATCTGATCAATTTTTGAGTGTGTGTGTGTGTGTTTCCACTAGCTCCCCCCTTCAAAATAGGGTGTGAAAGGGTCTATTCATAGGGAAAATTGGGTAGAATAGGGTGGGTAGGGGTGTAGTTACATATGTATATTGAGGATTTTGTACATGGCCGAGCATAGTGTACGCGTGATCCACACACACTTTGGCCTCCCACGCACACTTCCCAAGTTTTACACACGCTGTTTGGAGGTTGGTTCTTAGGGTTTTTAGGCCTTCCATGCGCACTTTGGCCTCCCACACACACTTCCCAAGTTTTACACATGATGTTTGGAGGTTGGTTCCTAAGGTTTTTGGGCCTTCCTGATATGTTTCTAGAGTCTATTTTGCCAAATTCAGCCTCGATTTTAGTACATGACACCTAGGGGCATTTATACACACTTCTAAGCAATACGCGCTGATTCTCAAGTTGTGTTGGACCATTTTGGCTAGAGGTTTTAGGGCCTTTTAGATATGTTTCCAAAGTTTTTTTTCTCAAAATAAAATTTTATTTTTTCACGAAACTGGATCCCGATCTAATGAAATGCGCACCAACCTAATGAGTTGAGTATTCTAAGAGGAGTTTTCTTAAAATAAACCTCTCATTGTTTTGATAATTCATATTTTGCTAGGTCAGAGCATAACTTAATGGCTCGATGATTAATTTTGCACACTGGTAGGGTTGGTTAGATTTTTTAAGGTTGCACACTTCAGAGGTGTTATGAATGAGCAGACTCTAGTCATCTCAGGGATTCGTTTTATCATTGGACGTTTTTAGGGACAATCAAATTTGAGGTATGATAGCATTAAAGAAACAAACATGTATTACTTATTCAATAATGGAATCTAAATTTATAGCTTTAGCAACTATTGGTAAAGAGGTGAATTGGCTGAGAAATTTATTATTAGATATAAAGTTATGGCCATAATCGATGCTAGCCATTTCCAAGTGTTGATCATTGGAAAGCAATAGTGAGGGTACTTGAATATTTAAAGAAAACTATAAATTTTGAATTATTTTATAATAGTTTTCCACCCGTATTGGAAGGTTATACAAACACTAGTTAGATAAGTAGTACATGTGATAATAAATCTACCTTTGGTTGGATTTTTACACTTGGTGGTGGTGCTATTTCTTAGGCATCAAAGAAATAGATGTGTATTACTCATTTAATAATGGAATTCAAATTTATAGCTTTAGCTGCTACTGGTAAGGAGGTGAATTGGCTGAGAAATTTAATGTTAGATATTAATGTATGGCCATAATTGATGCTAGCCATTTCCTTGTATTATGATAGCCAAGCAACTATGTCTAAAGCTTTTGATAAAATATACAATGGAAAGATTAGACATATAAGCTTAAGACATTAATTTATAAGGCAATTGATTTAAGATGGTATTATTATCATAATGTATATAAGGTCTTATAAAAACTTCATAATTCCATTTACGAAAGGGCTCCCGGGAGATATGGTTAAAAGTACTTTTGTTAAAATGGGATTAAAACCTTTTAACTAAGCTTATCAATTGATGGGAACCCAACTTCTTATTAGTACTACCACTAAGAAAGAAGTTTAATAGGTAATAATAGGTTAATTGATAAGTGGTGTTAAGTAGTGTTGACCTTAGCAATGATCAAACTTAATTAACCCTTGTTTTGATTTTAAAAAACCTTATTTTGAGCATCTAATATATTTCTCTTAAGTGTGTATAAGCTAGGGTACTTTGGAAAGCCAAAACTATGAAGAAAAATCAAGGAAACTCAAGTCTAGAAGTCAATCATGAGCTTGGTCTCCATTAGGATCAAAACCAGGACATTAGCACTCAATTGTGTGCCTCGAACAGAACCCATCATGAGCATAGTCTTGACCGAGAAACCACCCAAGATGAGACAGTCCTGACCGAGACACTATCGAGTAACTTTCAATTTTGGGACAGTGCTCATCCTAGTCCCTCATCTCAACTAGAATTCCACTTAGGACATCAGTCCCAAGCATCGTCCCAACCATGAATCTTCTGTCTTTTTTCAATTCTAATGGCTCTATCAACTCTAACAGTCAAATTTATCAAACATCCTGACTGGGACTGACCAAATTCCTACAAAAACTAAAGAACAATTAATGAAGGAAGATGAAGTTATGAACAAATTCAATGAGCTCCAACAACCATGTCCTGATGTTTTTCACTATATATACTCTTCATTAAACATTATTTAAAAGGTTAGAAGAATTGGAAAAAATTTCTTCTTAGCATTTAATTCTCTAAAGCTTTAAAATTTATTTTCTCTTTGTAATCAATATTACTTAAGTGTGGTTTATGTGATAGACTAGGTTCTTCTTCTTTTTGTAATTCTTGGGTTTAAGAAAAAGAAGTGAGGAACTAGTTCTAAGAGGATTTGGTTTAAGTGTTAGCCAATAAAACACTTGTGATTTAGTTTTAGAGTTGGCCTACAAAACTCTTATTTATATAAGGTTAAAGATTGAGCCTTAAAGTCTTATGTACATTATTAAGTAATAGATTAGTGTGGGCATTCAAAATCCTAACTTGATGATAAGTTATATGGAGATGTAGATTAATTTATGAATTGCACTCTTTAAATTTATGTGTTCATTCTCTCTTTCTCTTAATCTCTATTTAATTCTTTCTTATATCCTTTAATTTTCTTTTAATTATTCAAAATCCATATTCAACTTCCTCTAAGGCAATTGCAATTGGTATTAGAGCTTGGGTTTGAGGTAATTAATTTCTAGAATTCAAGATCATTGGGAGTGAATCTTAAAATTTTTCTTCACTTATACCATTATTTGATGGGAGTGATTATCCCTATTAGAAATTCAAAATGGAGTTATATCTAGATAATGATCCAATAAAACTATGGGATGCCATCTTAGATGGTTGGAAACCTCTAAACGGCAAAGTCAATGATGTGGAAGTGGTTCTTCAAAGAATTCAGTGGAGTTAAAATAAAAAGATGAGAATCATAAAAATAAGAGAGCAATTATCACTCTTCTTTCCTCTATTTTAAGAGAAGAAGGTGGTAAAGTTCAACATTTCCAATCCATAAAAGAACCATAGGAGACACTTGAAAATCACTATGAAGGAAATGTGCAAGTGAGAAGCAAGAAGGTTCAACTCCACATGTATGAGTATAAACTCTTCAAGATGAATCCTCAAAAATCAATAACTAAAAAGACCAATAATCTCAATGCTTTTTTTACTACTCCAAAGAAACTTGGAAAACACTTTTCTAAGGAAGAAGTGAAGAATAAGATTCTAAGAATCCTATATAAGAAGGATTGGGAATCTATAATAACTTTAATTAAAGAAGCACAAGACCTCTCAACTCTCTCAACTGATATGCTTGTTGGAAAGCTCCTTACACATGAGCTTACTGTTAAGCTAAGAAGAGATGAGAAAGATGAAAAGAGAAAGAGCATTACATTGAAGGCTATACAAGAGGCAAGTGAAGATGATAGCTTGGTGGATTCAAATGATGAAGATAATGAAATAGCCATGATCACTAAAGATTTCAAGAAGTTTTTAAAGAGAAAAAACTTCCCAAGGCAAAGAGATAATAAAGCAAGAAGAGAAAAGAGGTTACTTGCTATGAATGTAAGAAACATGGTCACATTAGAAGTGAGTGCTCCAAGCTCAAATTCAAAAACAAAGGAGCAAAGGACAAGAAGAAGGCCTTCAAAGCTTTATGGGATAACTCCTCTGAATCAAAAAAGGAAAAATAGCAACAAGAAGTGGCAAACCTTAGCTTCATGGCTCTTGAAGACAAAAATAAGGTACCATCTACTTCTCATTCCTCTTGTGATGATGGTGATGATGGTGAGAGCTCTATTATGAGCAAACTTGTGCTTAAATGTAAAAGCTTGCTCTTTAAGAAAAAGCTTTATAAGCATGAGTTATTTAGTTTTTCCAAGGGATTTGAAAACTTGATAAATGATTTTTTAAAACTTGTTGAATCAAATAAAAAACTTACTAATGACTTAAAATATTTTAATTCCTTAGAAGATTAACTCAAGAAAACCAATGATTAAAATCTTAAGCTTTCTAAAAAAATTAGAGTTAAAGAATTCTATTTCTAAATTTAAAAGAAGAAAGGAAACTATAGATAGTCTACTTGACTCTCAAAAACTCTATGGGAATACTCATGGAATTGGATAGTCTACTTGCTTAAATGTAAACTAGATATAACACTGCTAAGCATGCTACATAACCATCTCATGATACACAATGCCATTGTTAATGTATGTCACACTCTTCTCATTTGGCATAAAGAAACCTTAAGAAGACTACACAACCACAACACAAAAGGAATGTCTTATACATTATGCAATCTTATGTTCCTATAAGAATTAGATTTGCTAATGTTGAATGTTTTTATTACATGACCAAAGGTCATACTAGTAATGTGTGCTTTTATAAAAGACTACACTTGCAATTGCTTCCTTTGGATTACTTTGAAACTAACCAACCTAGACCAACAAAGGTTTAGGTTCAAAAAAATATTTAAATTATGTTATGTAAATGTGCTTGAATTCCACAAAATCTAGAAGCAAGTGGCACCTAAATGATGGATGTTTAAGGCACATGAAGAGAGATAAGGAACAATTTAACAAGCTTGATAGTAAGGATGGAGATCATGTCACATTTAGGGGCAATACCAAAGGAAAGATTGTAGGAATTGGAGAAATTGTTAACCCTAAATCCTTATATATTTATCATGTTTTGCTTATTGATGGTCTTAAGCATAATTTGCTTAGTATTAGTCAATTATGTGACATGGAAAATGAAGTCACTTTCTATCGTAGAAATTGCTTTGTTAGTAGCTTAAATGATGACAAGTAATCTTTAGTGGTGAAAGAGTTAACAATATCTATGTCACTGACTTGAATAAAGTTGATAACAAAGACATCAAATGATTAATATCTATTTCCCATGACATATGGACTTAGCATAGAAGATTAGGACATACAAAATTTAAGCTATTGGATGATCTTAGTAGGCATGAACTTATGGTTGGATTGCCTAAACTCAAGTTCACTAAGGACAAGCCTTATGGTGCTTGTCAAAAGGAAAAATAATCCAAATCTTCCTTTAAGCTAAAAAATATGGTGTCCACTCCTATGCCACTTGAACTTATTCATATAGATTTATTTGGTCCTACTAGAGTTTCTAGTCTTAATGGCATGCACTATGCATATGTCTTAGTTGATGATTACTCTAGATACACTTGGGTGTGTTCCCTTGCTTATAAGAATGATGCTTTTAAAGATTTTGAGAGGTTTTTAAAAAAAGTTCAAAAAGGAAAAGTTTTTTGTATTTTAACTATTAGAAGTGACCATGGAACAAAATTTGAAAATGAATTTTTGAAAATTTTTTGCAATGAAAATGGCATTTCACATACTTTTTCTTCTCTTAGAACACCTTAATAAAATGAGGTTATTGAAAGGAAAAATAGAAATCTAGTGGAAATGGCTAGAACCATGCTTCATGAGTAGAATTTACCTTTATAATTTTGGGCAAAAGCCATTAACACTTCTTGCTATATAACAAATAGAGTCTTTAAAAGACTAATTTTAAATAAAGCTTCTTATGAGCTTTGGAATAATTAAAACCCAAAATCTCATATCTTAGATTATTTGGATGCAAGTGCTTTATATTAAACACCAAGGACAATCTTGAAAATTTTGATTCTAAATTGGTATCAGAATTTTCCTAGGCTATGCCACTACTAGCAAAGCTTATAGAGTCTTTAGCAAAAGAACTCTAGTGGCTAAAGAGTTAATGCATGTTGTGTTTAATGAATCTAACCTACTTGATCCTAGAAAGAATGTTTGTAGTGTTAATAATGTTATAGATGATATTGTGGATATGAACATTTAAGAAGAAAATGCTAGCAAACCTTTGGAGCTAAAAGGTCCTGTAAAGGAAGAGAATGAGGAGATGCCTTAACCCACCATAAAGGATGATCTTTCAAAGGATTGGTAATTTAAGAAGGCACATCTTTAAGACCTCATCATTGGTGACACCACAAATGGGGGCAACCACTAGATCTCAACTTAAATCTATTGTTAATTTAGCCTTAATTTTGTAAATTGAGCCCAAAATGTTGATGATGCTTTGAGTGATGAATTTTGGGTCCTTGCAATGCAAAAAGAGTTAAATCAACTTGACAGAAACAAAGTTTGGACCTTGGTTCCTAGACATAAACATTATCCTATTATAGGCACCAAATAGGTGTTTAGAAATAAGATGAATGAACAAGGTGTCATAACTAGAAACATAGCTAGACTAGTAGCTAAAGGTTATAATTAAAGGGAAGGCATTGATTATAATGAAACCTTTGTCCCCATTGAAGGATAAAAGCTATTAGAATGGTACTTGCATTTGCATAATTCATGGATTTTAAACTCTTTCAAATGGATGTTAAAAGTGCATATCTAAATGGTTTTATTAAAGAAAAGGTGTATATTGAACAACCTAACCTCTGAGTTTTGAATTTTTTAACTTTCCTAATAATGTGTTTAAACTTTTAAAAGCATTATATGGATTGAAATAAGTTCCAAAAGCTTGGTATGAAAGGTTGAGCAACCTTTTGCTAGAGAAAGGGTTCTCTAAAGGAAAAGTTGGCATAACTCTTTTCATAAAGAAGTCCAAACATGATTTACTCATTATACAAATATATGTTGATGACATTATATTTGGCACTACTAATCATTGCTTGTGTGAGGAATTTTCTAAGCCTATTCAAGGAGAATTTGAGATGAGTATGATGGGTGAGATCAAATTCCTCCTTGGACTACAAATTAAGCAATGCAAGGATGGGATCTTCATCAATCAAGCCAAGTATACAAGGGACATTCTCAAGAAGTTTAGTATGGATAAGCTAAGTCAAGTAAGACCCCTATGAGCACCACCACCAAACTCAACAAGGATGAGAATGGAAAATCAATTGATAAAATGTGTTATAGAGGTATGATCGAATCCCTTCTTTATTTAACCATAATTAGATTGGATATTATGTTTGCTACATGCTTATGTGCTAGATTTCAATCTAGTCGTAGAGAGTCTCATCTAAATACCATTAAGAGAATTTTCAAATATCTTAATGGAACCTTGCATTTAAGACTTTGGTATCCTAGGAGTTCCTCCTCTGACTTGATTAGCTATTCAGATGCACTTCCATAACATGTCAATTTTTAGGTAATTTCTTAGTCTCTTAGTTTAGTAAGAAATAAGTTTTGGTTGCCTTATTTACCACCAAAGCCAACTATATAGCAGCTAGTTGTTGTTGCTTATAAGTGTTATGGAAAAAAACAATAACTTAAGGACTATAGCATTGAGCTTGATCACATTCTAATCAAATGTGACAACACAAGTGCTATAAACTTAACAAGAATTCCATTCAACATTCTAGAACCAAGCATATAGACATTAGACATCATTGTCTTAGAGATCATGTGCAATGTGGTGATATTTTTCTTGAATTTGTTGATACAAATAATTAATTTGTAGATATTTTCACTAAGCCTCTTAACGAGGAGAGATTAAATTTTATAAAGCATCAAGTTGGGATGATTGATGGCTTTAGCTTACATTGATATTTTATTTGTGTGCAAAAATGTTAATTGAACATGTGGTAGTCCATTTTCTCGACCATGGCTAAAATATGTTAGGATATGCTTCTTTGATATCATGAAAATTCAAATTTCAAAATCCTTGTTTTGTAAAAATTTTAGATGCCTTGTATTTATTTTTTTAACTTTATTGACCCTATTTATTTTATTTTGTTAGTTATAAATTAATTAATTATTGAAATAAATTCAATTAATTAATTAATTCAACATTAGCAAAATCAAATTTTCTTAGATATGCTCATTTATGTGCGTATCTATGCTTTATTATTATCTTAATTATGTTTGAAATCAATTCCATTAAATTGGGTGTGCATTTAGTTTGCAAGGACTAAATTGAAAATATTTTCTAGACTTAATTACAAGTTTTTAAGAACTTAAAGGGTCGTTAAGAGCATTTTCTTGACTGGAACAATGCTCGAGTCAAATGGGATGTCTCTTCTCTTTTCTTCATAAGATAATCCTGATCTACCTCTCGATCTGGACACTATTTGGGACTACAGTCCTAACAACACTTGGAAATAAAAAATTTTGCATTCAATAGGGACTTCAATCCTAGTTAGATACATTTTTTAATGCAATTTTTTACTAGAATTCAAATTTCCATCACCTTTTCTTCTACTCTATAAATAATCCCTTATTCCATCTTTGTTTTTCACTCATTATTTTTCCAATTTTTCTCTACATTATTCCCCTCTCCTTCCTTCCTTTTTGCAATTTTTTTTCAACAATGGCTCTAAAAAAAACCCATAAAGGCTCCCTCTTCTTCTCAATAGCCTCCTTCTAAGAAGGAGAAACCCAAGAGAGCACATCCTCCCTTCTCCTACTCCTTTTAAGACATCAAGAAAGAGAGTAGCTCAATTTCAAAAAAGACCCTTTATTCCCTCATAATTCATGCATGAGCCAACTCTTAAAGCCATTGGATGTTTTGATGAAGTGAAGGAGTTGCTCCTTAGAGATGGGTTATTTGATTTTTATTTTAACCCTTTCCCCTCCTATCCTACCTTAATTGTTAAATTTCTCTCTACTTTCACCCTTTGATTCATTCTTTGAGAATCTATACTTCTTAATGCGCTTTAAGTTAAGTGGGAAAGAAAGATTTATGACTCACCAAGAATTTTTTACACTTTCTTTGGCTTCTTTTAAGAGGGCCATATTCAAGTAAGGGAAAATTAGCTTCCCCACACCTTTTGGAATAATTTCCATGCTCCTCAAGGCCCAAGCTTTTTCGTCAGACACACCAAAGCCTCCTACCTTAAATCCAAAGCCTTATGGTATATTCATCGCTCTCTTACTTATTCTATTAATGGTAGAGCCCTTAGTAATGAAACTCTTTCTCTTGATGATCTTTACTTCATTTTCTTGTTGATAATGAACCCATTGCCTTAAGGAGATTTTTGCAATGATGATTATGGTTAATTAGTGATAGTTTAATCGGTGTAATTTGTGTTGTGGAATTATCATAAAATTGGCACAATTCTATGGCATTGAGCTCTTCAATTTTCCCTCTACTAAACAACTCCTTCTTGATGAAACCTTTATAAAATATTCTAAACAATTCTCCATAATGAACAAAAATTGGGTTTGGAAACATGATTTCCCTTAACCTCAAGAAGGCCAAGATCTTGAAGACATCTTTAAAGATATTGAGCGATTTGAAGTCCAATAAGGTAGTAAGGAGGAGATTGATACTCAACCACAAGATGCACCTTAAAGGAAGAGAATAAGGCATGAAGACTCTTCCTCTTAAACTTTGAGTGATGAGCCTCAATGGGTGTGATAACTATTTCATGGCATGAGCTTAATGGAGAGCAATTTCAATACAAGATTTGATTAATTTAATGCAAAAATAGTCCATCTCCAACATGATGTGCATTACTTTTATGAACAACAAGGCCATACTTGCACCTGTGCTCCTTTCACTCCTCCTCCTCATCCTTAAGAACACTAAAGCTTTGTTATATGTTTTATTTTGATGTGTTTCATTTCCTTTTGGTTTATTTTCATTTTTTTTGTGTTATTATTATTCTTTGTGTTTATTATGTTATGTTTAGTTTATTTTTAGTTTACTTTCCATTTATTTTTTGTTTCTTGCTAAGCCTAGTGCTTCTCTTTCCCTTGTACTTTTTTCTTTTTATTAATGCAATCTGTATTTTTCAAATATTTTTGCATTTTGCCAAAAGGGGAGAAGTGTTTAAGTTTGTTTGCCTAATATTTTCTTTAATTTGGATAAATCCTTATTAAATAAATGAGTAACAAACTATCTATGCACATATTAAAGGGGAGTAAATGAGTAAATTTTCAAAATATATTCATATATTGAGGGGGAGTTTAACCAATCACACACTTGCACTTTAAATTATTTTTCTCAAACTGAAAATAGGTTTGTCAAAATAAAATAATATTTCTCTCAAAAGTATTGTTAACCTTAGCAATGATGAAAAATAATTAACCCTTATTTTGATATTAACAAACCTGATTTTAAGCATCTAATATATTTCTCTCAAGTGTGCATAAGCTAGGGTACTTTAGAAAGCCAAAACTATGAAGAAAAGTAGAAGAAACTCAAGTCAGGAAGCTAGTCACAAGCTTAGTCATGATGGGGACCAAGACCAGGACATCAACGCTTAATTATGTGCCTCAAACAATACCCATCCTAGGCACAGTCCTAACTGGGACACCACCCAGGATGAGGCAGTCCCGACTGGGACTAGGAGCACCCAACCAGGACACTATCGAGAAACTTTTAGTTTTGGGACTGTGCTCATCCCAATCCTTTAACCCGACTGGGATTCCACCTGGGACATCAGTCTTGAGCACCATCTTGAATAGGGTTCTTCTATCTCTTTCAATTCTAATGGGTTTGTCAGTTTTAACGATTAAATTTATCAAATGACCCAACCAAGACATGGGATATCCCGATCGGGATTGACCAAATTCCTGTAAAAAAGTTGAAGAACAATTAATGAAGGAAGATGAAGGTATGGACTAATTCAATGAGCTCCAACAACCATGACTTAATGTTATACTCTTCATTAAACCCCAAAAATTGGAAAAAAAAAATTCTTAGCATTCAATTATCTAAAGCTTCAAAATTTATTTTCTTTTTGTAATCAATATTAGTTGAGTGTGGTTTGTGTGATAGACTAGGTTCTTTTTTTTGTAATTCTTAGGTTTAAGAAAGGGAAGTGAGGAACTATTTCTAAAAGGATTTTGTTTAAATGTTAACCAACAAAACACTTGAGATTTAGTTTTAAATTTAGCCTAGAAAACTCTTATTTATGTAAGGTTGAAGAGTGAGTCTCAAACTCTTATGTACACAATCAAGTAACATATTGGTGTGGGTATTCAAAATCGTAACTTAAGGATAAGTTAGGTGGAGATGTAGATTTATTTATGAATCAACCTCCTTAAATTTATGTGTTCATTCTCTCCTTCTCTTAATCTATATTTAATTCTTCCTTAAATCCTTTAATTTTATTTTAATTATTCAAAAGCCCTATTCACCCCCTTTAGGGCAATTACAAGTAGTACTAATGTTAATAATTTAGTACTAAACTATTAGAAGATGAGTGGTTTTACTCTTAATGAAGTTCAAAGGTTTAAATATTTACTGATATAGGAATAAGATCAAGGGAACTTCACTTATATGAACATAGGAAGTGGTGTCGCTTTAACAAAGTAGTGAAACTTTATAAATGTTCATGAATTTAGGAGCATAAGGCCATATTAGTGTTAAGACTTTGTGAACCTATGAAAGAAATTAAAGTTTCATGTGTGTGATATTTCCTTTTCTAATTTTAAGAAATGATGGTTTAAGACCAAATCACCATTTACTTTTATTTTGGTTTGAGAAGTATCCTACCATTAATTTCATTAAGTATTTGAAACAATTACACTAAGTAATAGATTAAATCAAAAGATACTATGACTATGGATGCAACTTGTTTTAATACTTTACACTTCAAACTAAGTGGGGGATTATTGAAATAATTTAATGTAGTTTGAAGTATAAATTATAAAAATACAAGAGAAATATGTATCTAACTTTGTTTTATGGAAAACAATTAGAAAATTATGTTGGAGAACAATGCAAGCAAGTACATGGTCATGTTGAGTGTATTTGATATAGGTAGTGGCTGACATGGTTAGAAGCACATGCATATTCTAAGTGATGTATAAAATTAGCATTTCATCCAGAAAGTTAAATGATCTAAAACACGGGCATGTTCCAAGCCATGTTCAATGGGTTTAAATCTTCTAGAGATATATATGGGCAAAAATTTGGGCTAACATGGGCATGTTGCAGGGTACTTAGACTCGGCCCGATACACAACCATGTATTTGGATGTGTTCTGGAAAAAAATATGAAAAAATTATTTTGAGTTGCAACCATTCAACGAATAGTTATGACTTTTCATTGGATGATTGTATCTTGAATTAAAAGATACATATAGCCCTATAAATATAGATCTCCTACAAATTAAAGTAATAATGATTAACTTTTTTTATTCTTTCTCTTGCATTTATTCTATATTCTTAAAAGGTTCTTTAGGAAAACTTAAGAGCTTTTTCTCTCTAAGTTTTTAGCCTTTGTTGTATCTTGAAAGTGTTTTGCCATCAACAATCCGAAGCAAACTTATAGTGGGAGCAATAAACACTTAAAAGAAAGTAATTATATCATGCCTCAAAGCCATATACATACCCATAACAATAACAATTAATTTTTCATGTCAAGTTTAGCATTTTATTTATTATAAAAATCATGTTCTTATTCCTGAGTAATATCTTGGGATAAAGTTATTATTTTCCTTATAAATTATAATAAAAATGGTAATTTTGATGTAAAGCTTTCACCTTTATGCACAATATAAAGGTGGTGGCTTTATTGACTAAGAATACTAATAATGAATTTTTTTATAGAAATAGAAATAACATTTTAGATATAAAGTTTCCATTTTTATAGCATCCTTGGTATAAAGTTAATATCTTTATTGATGTAATATAATGAAAATAGAATTTTTTAATATAATATTATTTTGCATAGATATAGAAAAATTATCTTTATTTTATTTTATTATATTTTATTTCATCTTCATCATCTTGCATATTTCATTTAATTATTTTCATTCATATAAATATTTGGGAAAATACCAATGACCTGGTGATTAATCACCTAATTTTTGTGATAATTGGAGAATCACTTGAGATATATTTTTTTTATTTTTATTTTGTTGACCATTAAAATCATGCATTGTCATTAGCACTTCTTTTATTTATTTGTTTGTTTATTTGAGTGAATGCCCCTTTTATTTATTTTGATTTATTTCCTTTTATCTAATTTAATATCATGTGAATGTATAGAATATATATAATTAGAGGCATGCATTTGGTTGGTTTTGGGCTATTTTGTTACCGAACTGAATTATTTGAACCAAAACAAATCAAAACCGAATTGAATCAAATAAGAAAACTGAATTGAACAAAATAACTTAAATTTTCAAAAAGAAATTGAACCGACAGAAATAACTAAAAAATTTTTAAAAATATCAATTATTTTAATTTCTATTACATTATTATAATATTTAAAAATATTAAAATATTAAAATTTGGCTAACCGAATTTTTTGCGTAGAAAACTTAGTCAAAATGAACCAAAATTTTGGTTCGGTTCGATTCAAAAAATAAAATTTCAACTCAAACAAACTGAATGAAATCAAACCAAATTGGGTCAGTTTAAATTTTGATTTGGTTAATTTGAAAGGCTTGCACAACCCTATATAATTGTTATAAATGTGATGTGTGTGCTTGCATGTATTTGCATATTAACCTTTATTTTGTAGGAATTATTAGAATAAGATTTTTTTTTTCACATTTTATTTTCCATTTTGGATGTATTTAATAAAATATGAAATTCTCAAAGTGATGTACCCCTTAATCCCAATCCCCTCTTATTTATTTTTCATTTTGAGGTATTTATTACAATATGTTATTTCAAGAGTGGTAATCCTTAATCTCTCAATTTTTTTTTTGCTTTTGTTTGTTTGTTTTGATTAAATTATTTCTTGCATGCTTGTTTGCTATTTGCTCACTTGCTTACATACTTATTTGAAATACATGTTAATTGTTTGTTTTGCCATGCCTACCATGCTTATTTATTTGTTCACTTTTTATTAATATATTTGCAATGTACCACCAATCCAATGTGATTTTTAATGAAGTAATATTCAAGTGTGGTAAATGTATAATGAAAACTAAAACTAGGGTAATGTGATAAGTAATGTATGATATGTATATTAAAAAAATACAATCCAGTAGATGTTGACTCTCCATATCTAGAATCTTTGACAGGGGAAATGCTTTTTATTGATTCATTTCTTATTTCCCGGTTGTGGTCAAATGGCGACTTCAAACTCATAGGGCTAGCTACAAAGGTTGTCCCTCCCATATCAATAACATCAAAAAAACAAAATATCCCTATCGCCTATCTTTTATGACTCACGATCACCACTTACATACCACATCAGTATGAATGCAAGTTTGAGATTCATGTAAGAATAATAGAGACACAATTCAAGGTACATGTAGGAATGCTCCTAAACTTGCAATGTTTTGTCAGTTTGTCCCTCCAAATTATAAATTGATCATTTTCATATCTCAACTTTCCAAAAAATCACTCATAGACATTTTTCATATAGTTCAAATGTTTAAATAGTTTCATCATATTTTATAGGAAAATTTATTTGGACACTTTAAATAATATAGAAAGTGTGAATAAGTTTTACTTTAAGTAAGTTCAGGTATCTAAACAATCATTTTGTAAGTTAAAGAGACACAATGATGAAAGACGTCAAGCATAAAGGATTGAAAGGTTTTAAACTAAACAAAGTATTAGTTAGTTTTTTTTAGAGTTTTTGAAGAACAATATAAAAGGAGAAGTTTTATTTTTGAAGATATATACATAATAAGAGGTTGCTACCTTAGAGAACAACACTCTATTGTTATTTTGCACAAGAATTATTTTTCTTTAGCTTTTTATTTTCATTTTTCAACTCAAGGTATTGGATTGAAGAACAAGAATTAATGATCAAGAACATTATTTAGGAAGTTAAATAAAAGATTTTTTCTTTTATTACTCTCTTCCTTATTTATTTTATTAATTATAAATATGTTATCTGTCATCATCTCTTGTTGTTCTTTCTTAATTTCTATGAGTAACAAAGTAGGTTCGTTAGGGTTTTAATGAACCCAGCTCAACATGAACTTAATTGAATAAATTTTCAATAAAAGAATATGCATTTCATGAGAGTTATGGGACTTAATGCCTTTCATTGGTTTGCCCACCCATTTAATTGAACTAAAAACTAGGATTATATTGAGAGATTGATTCTAGTGAGGAAAGTAATAACAATCTATTAATTTAAATTTTCCTTAGTCGACATTTCAATATGAATATTCTATAGAAGAATGCTTAAATGAATTGGTTACGTCTAGTTAATCATGCTAGTGAGAGCTAAGTAATCGAGTAATTAGCATAATTAGTTAATTGTGAGAGTATTTTAGAGAGACATCACAATATTAAAGATGCTTAAGAAATGAAATGTTATTCATAATAATAAAGAATTTACTATCCTTTTAAATTAAATTGATCCAGCGGAATTAAACCCTATCTTTAATTATATAAATCTAGTGAAAAAATTTTATATTATTTTAGATTTAATTCACTTATTTGCTTATTGAAATTATTGATAGTCTAGATAAGCAAAATAATAAGAGTAGCTCCATAATTAATACTATCTCTGTGGGAATGATATATTTATATTACTACTTGTACAATTTCGTGCATTTGTGAATTATAATGCATCAATAAGGTTAAAATGTATGCAAGGTGTGCACATGCATACCTATTAATGAATGTAAAATGGTTGTAAAAAGAATATGTGTTAGGAAATACATCTATATGTATGAATGTATGCATGGAAATTTAGAAAGAAATTTAATGTATCCATAATTGTTCAAACTTAATGCATTTTGCCAATTTTTCCCTTATCGACCTATGAATCAATTATTTTCATACATGAATTCATGAAAGATATCATTTGCCAATGATTTTTGCATAATTTAGATGGCCAAATGGTCTTTGCTAAGCTTTAAACATTTAAACAACATTATCGATGTGGCAAGTGTTTGACAAATGATCTCTACACCATATTTAGGTAAGAATAATCACAATGTAATTTGAGGGGCTAAAATGGTAAAAGGTTATAAATCCTAAGAATTATGTGTGTGTTAAATTTACATTAAATTAGTTAACATTTCTTATGGAATTAGTTATGTAACTTTAGGCATTAAGAATATATGTGGTAAGCACAAGCATAAGTATAGCAAAATTTTAAAACTTTTACTAACATAACCCTTAATGACATAAAGAATTCCATTCCCAATGATCCCTTTTGCATGGTAAACATAACTAAATTTCAAAGCAACATATATGAACATCAACCTAGGAAACTCTAAGTTTAAGAAAACTTACTAACACCTAGTTTGATGAAGACCACAATAGTGAAGATCTACATGTTTTGAGTGCTTTTAGTTCAACTCTTGAATAAAATGCTCTAGCCTCCTAAATGTAAGGCCTTTAGCTTGAAACACCAAAGCTCCACCAAATCACCTTCTTGCTTTGATTTGATTAGTTACAAGTGTCCTCTTAATTGACCCTCACATATCTTGCACTAATTTGTTCTCTTATAAGAACACTTAGGGTTTGTGTTATGTATATGTTGTTTTCTATTTTATGGTGTGTCTCTAAATTTTATTAACATTGCTTCTAACCTTTGAAACATTTCTTAGATTTGGTATATATATAGAGAAAGCATGCTCCTTATAATGTCATCCCTTACATCATAAGTCTTCAACTTGGCATGATAAGTGCACAAGTTGTGACTCACTAGTATACAAAGAAATATGTAGAGAATTGAATACATATCATGTATTATGTCTACATACATCTCTACACTTATCAATGTAACCTGATTTTTATCTTTTGCCATAGTCAAAATTTTACACATTAGAGATAATGTGTGCCTAATATGCAAACTTTGCCATGGTTAACAATTTACACATTAGAGATAATGTCTGCCTAAAATAACAAATTTGACCACATCCTTTTGTATGGACTTAGGCTTGGTAATTGAGCCAATACTTAGCCTTGGCAATTGGGCCAACACTTGGCCTAAGCCTAACCCATTAAAAAAATGGGCATAGATTATGTTCATGGGCTTTCTCAACCATTAATCTTTGGTCCAAAACTCTTTTGGGCCTAGGCCCAAACTACTTGGGCTATTAATCCAAGTCCAAATAGAAATAACATATATATTATTAATTTAATACTTCAATTAATATCTCATATTAATTAAGTATAAATTAATAATTAAACCCTTACTTAAATTAGATTTCATGATATACTAGAATCATTGCTTAAAGCATAAATCTAATTCTATTAATCTTAATTATTCAATTAAACACTCTAATCAATAATTAGATTAATATTGATGATGATTTGGTGAAACTCTTTTAAGTGTGACTTACTAGGTTCATGTCTAATTGGAAGTGAAAAGATAATATCAACACTTGATATTATTTAAAACTCCTTTCAAATCTAAATGTGAAAATATCAATTATACACATTTAGTTCTCATAAGTTTTTAGTGACCTTAGCATCGATATTATAATTTCCCAATTAGAAATGAATGCATATATTAATTCACACAAACACTAAAATCCCTTCATTAGAAGATCCCGATATAGCCTAGGGTCATGGTTTAGTCAAACTCTAATAGCTATATCATATGACCTCATCTCAAGTTCTAATTCTTGATAAAACATATCAAATACTAGAAACATTTTTCTAGCACTGAAACTCTTTTAAGCTATGTCATGTTTGTACTAGCTAAGAACTTATTCATTAAGAACAAATTAAAATAGTATAGGATCTTATACCGGTTCACTCCAAGCAATGAATCCCATCTTGGTTGAACACTCGTCCCTATATTTAACTGATTAGAGCCATTGCACACCATATACCCATGTGTTAATAACATAAGTATGTATCTGGTAATAAACCCTAACTACTCAAATGTGGATGATCGTGTCACCTTAGGTTAAAGGACTATATGCACCATTATGAGCTAGATGGTAATTGTAACCATCATATGAGTATCCATATGTCTATTCTGATATCTTATATCAAGTAGCATATGACTCACTACCTCCCACTATTAGCATCATATACTAATCAAGGAAATTAGACAGAGGTGATAGTGTAATTAATATTACTATATATTAATTTACCAACTATGAACATTTTTATAGCATATGTAATAAATAAATTTTTAGCTCATATTATCAACTCTTGATAATAAATTCATTTAACATAATGCTAAAGGGTAAATATTCAAATAAATAAACACTTTATTTAAATGAATATCTAATTGCCATATGGGTTTTTCAACAATGTTAAAATATGTGATTGGCCTCTAAGGCATACCATATATACTAACAATCTCCTACTTACACTAGAGCCAATCCTTATAGTATCTTAGATCCATCTTCTCATGATGTCAATTTAGCTATAGTCGCGTTAGTGCTTCAGTGAGTGGATCAACCATATTATTGGCTGAAGCTACCTTTTTCATGAGCACATTACCCTTCCAACAAGCTCTATAATAATATGAAAGTGTTTGTTTATGTGTTTGGATTTCTAGTGAGACCTCAGTTTCTTTACCAAAGCAATGGCCCCATTATTGTCACAATAAAGAGGAATTATGGAATCAATGGAAGGAACAACTCCTAGTTTAGTAATGTACTTTTTTAATCCAAAAAACTTCTTTAACATCATCTAATGTGGCTATACATTTGGCCTTTTTAGTGGAATTAGCATTGACACTTTACTTGGAACTCTTCTAGCTCACTATACCTCCATTACAAATGAAAACAAACCTAGAGATAGACTTTCTATCATCCATATCTGATTAAAAATTAGAATCTATAAAACTATCTATCTGTAGATCACCTCCTCCATTAGTTAAGACTAAATTCTTTAGTCATTCTCAAGTACTTAAAGATTGCCTTAATAGCTATCTAATGTTCCAAATCTGGATTAGATTGAAACCTACTAATCATACTAATGGTATAGGCATTATTAGTACTAATACACAACATAGCATACATCAAGCCTCCTATAGTTGAAGCATAAGGAACTTTGATGATTTGCTCAATCTCCTCGAGTATTTTAGGTGACATACCCTTAGATAAATGGATACCATGCCTAAATGGTAACAATCCTCTCTTGGAATCAAGCATGTTAAACTTCTTCAACACCTTTTCCTATAGATGCGAATTATTCTCTTTGATCTATCTCTATAGATGCGAATCCCAAGAATATAGGTTGTCTCCCTTAATTCCTTCATCAAAAAGGTTTTAGATAGCCATACTTTCATAGAGGTCATCATTCCAACATCATTTCCATTTAGTAGAATGTCATCCACATACAAGACTAGGAAAGTCAGTTGGCTCTTACTAACCTTCTTATAAACACATGACTCATCTTCATTCTTAATGAAACCATAAGAACATATAGCCTCATTGAAACAATGATTCTATCTCTTTAAAGCTTGCTTTAGACCATAGATAGTTCTATTAAGCTTGCACACTTTTGAGCTATCCTCACACTCAAAACCCTTGGTTTTCTCTATATAAATCTCTTCCTCAATATAACTATTAAGAAAGGAAGTTTTGACATCCATTTATCAAATCTCATAATCATGGTGTGCAGCTATATCGAGAAGTATTCAAATGGATTTAAGCATGGCCACTGGCAAGAAGGTTTCCGCATAGTCAACCCTTTGCCTTTGGTGAAACCCTTTCACTACAAGCCTTGCTTTATAATTATTAACCTTTCCATATGCACCAATATTTTTCTTGAAGACCCATTTACAAACTATAGGTGCAATACCTTCAGGTGTATTAATATGTGTCCAGACTTGGTTTGTGTATATGGAATCCATTTTGGCTTTCACTACTTCAAGCCATTTTGAAGAATCTTTATCTAATAAAGGTTCTTTATATGTTATAGGATCATTAACATGAATGCTCTCTTCATGAACATGTAACTCTTACATATCATAAAGAAAATTGTATCTCTCCAGAGGATGAGATACCCTACTAGACCTTCTAGGAGTCGATATGAAAACATTCTCAATTGGAATAGGCTCTTCGGGTTTATCAATATACATTTGATCAATTTTTTAGGCTTTCTTAAATGACTCCTCATCTAACATTATCTTTCTTCTTTTGCCACTTTCCTTAAAAAACTCTTTCTCAAAGAAAATAGCTATCTGATTATAATAACAATTTGTTCAATAGGAAGATTAAAGTAGTACCCTAAACTATCTTTAGGATATCCTTCTTTTAATCGATTTTACTTTTAACTTATTTGATAGCCTTTTGCTAAAAGCTAGACATCCCCAAATCTTAACATGTTTAAGACTTAGTGCTCAACAATGCCATATCTCATATAGTGTAGTAGAAATGGATTTGGATGGAACACAATTAAGGATGTAGGAGGCCATTTGGAGTGCATAACCCCAAAATAAAATAGGAAGATTAGTGTAACTTATCATGGAACCTACCATATCTAATAAGGTATGATTCCATCTCTCGAGCACAACATTTAATTGAGGCATTCCAAGTGATGTGAGTTATGATGCAATGCCATGTTCCTTAAGGAATTTAATGAATTCAATACTTCAGTATTCACCTCCTTGATCTTATCATAAAGTTTTAATACTTTTCCTAGTTTGGTTCTTTACATTGGCTTTGAATTCCTTAAACTGTTCAAAGGATTCACTTTTTTTCTTCATAAGAAATAAGTGCCCATACCTTGATAGATCATCTATAAAGGTTATAAAGTAGTAGAAACCACATATAACCATTTTAGCAAATGGTCCATATACATTACTATGTACGATTGCCAACAAATCCTTGGCTCTTACCATTTGCCTAACAAAAGGTGCTCTAGTCATCTTACCTTAAAGACAAGCTTGACAAAGTTGAATTGGATGTGGATTCAAGATTTCTCAAGATTCCCATCCTTTCCAACTTAATGATACTATCCTTCATAATGTGACATAATCTCAAGTGCTATAGATATTTAGAGTTAGAGGTATTTTTAATTAGCATTGCATTTGCATTACTCATATTAATTTAAGGCTCATTTTCATTAGACATTTTATTAATATAATATAAACCATGTATTAAATAACCCATGCCTACCATTTCACTTCCAAACCAAATGTTACAAACGTCTCTTTTAAAATAGAATTCATAACCCTTTCTAGTTAAGCTAGATATAGAGACAATGTTTTTATAAGCATTAAGTACATACAATATATCTTCCAATAACAAAATATGATTATTTAAATCAATGGAAGTGGATCTAATAGCCTTGGGAGCAACACTTGCACTATTTTCAAGCTTTAAGGTGACTTTATTAGGTCTCCACCTTCTTTCATTTGCTAAATCCTGCAAGGATGAACAAATGTGAGAACTAGTATTCAAATCCAATACCCATGCATTAGATGAGCTCTTAAAACATTTAGAAGTAAATAAATTACAAAAAGCCTCACCTTCTCCTTAGTTGTCTATTTTTCATGTGAGACTCAAGGAACTTAGGACAATTCCTCTTCCAATGTTCTTTGCCTTGGCAGTGGAAAAATTTTACTTTGCTTAGCTCTTCCCTCATTATTTCCTTACCCTTATTGTTGGTTATGCCACCTGTGGTCTTGAAAACACTTATCTTGCCTTTCTTCCTTTTATTGCCTTAAATTTTAGTCCTACTAGAAGAGGCAATAATTGTAACCTCCTTCCCCTCGCTCCTTTGGATAGCCTTTTAGGTCATCATAATCATATTCAAAAGCTCCTCTTAGGATGCATTTTTAGGAAGGGACTCAAATGGGCATCATTTTAATACAAATAGTATTTTTTTTAAGTTAAAACAACTTTTAGGTTCCTTTGCCAATCTATGAAATTAAGGCCTATGAGCCAATATTGGTTGAGCATGATTGAAAATGGATTTGATGGTCTTATATTATCAAGTTTCTGCAAAGTTAATATGATTAATTAGTTATATGACATTGTTATTATTACCATTAGATTTGGTCTTTAATTGTAATGGCCTCCTACTAACTTGGTGAATCCTACACTTCCAAAATGGGAAATGGAAATCCCTTGTTGGATGGATTTCTAGTGGGTGATGGAGTTCTTAATAGGTTACTAATATCTCTCAGGTACACATTGCCATTCTTGGAATATTAGTTCTCATTAAATGGACAACTCTTGTCCATCACATCTTATGTGAGGTTCCATTAATCTGCTCCTAATGTTATGGACTTCAGGTACACATTGTCATTCGTAACCTTGGGCATTAGTTAGGTCCATACCATTGGATCAGTGAAATGTATGGATTTGAACACTACAAACCTTAGGTACTCTAATTTTCCATTCTTGTCCTATAGTGTATCCATACACCCACAACATCTCACGCTTAACAATAAAACTACATGAATCTCTTAGGCCTTATGTACATCCCTATGTATCCATAGTCGATGCACATAATCCCAAAACTATACAAGTTATTGCTCCAATGGAGAGCCTAGGCCTAAATGTAGTTTGTAAGATTTTAGGTCTTTGATAAAGGTCTCACTTTTCAAATTAGCTATATATATATATACGTATAGCATGTTACAACCTATATATAAAATATATACATAGAACATGCAAAAATGGATGCAGAAAAAAGGAGCGATCATGGGCCTTTCCTAAACTTATCCTAACTCTTAAAATAAGTTACAAAATGACTTAGCCTAAGAAAAATATTCAAGGAATGAAACTCCTTGTCACCATCTCTATAGGTCTCTAACTTGAACACTTTAAGCTAAGTCACAACTTTTGTGATTTACATTCAATCCTTGGTATAACAAGGAAAATATTACATCCTAAGTCTATGTAATTAACATTTAAGTACATTCTAAAATAATAAAATTAATTATTATTACAAACCAAAGGATGTAATCTAAGTCCATGATCATTCCTTGTGAGTATGACATGCAAACATCAAATAAAATACAACTTTTTCATGTTACAATCAATTTGCAAAGCATACAAAACAAGGAAAAAAAATATATTGTCCATATGTTGACACACCTTATGACATGTCCATGTCTTGAGGTGTGTAACAATCTACCCATTAGGACAGAAGTAGACATGCCTTAATACATAACCATTTCTTAGGGCGTGTAACAATTTGTGTCATAGTATAGAAGAAAGCATAACTTGATACAAGACCATGTGTCAAGGTGTGTAGCTTGTTCTCCTAAACATAAACACACATTGTAAGCATACTAGGCCATAACACTTACAACCATCATAAAGTATAATACTAACACTTGTAATTATTAATGAATTTAACAAGTGTAAAGTGCAAAAAGGAGCTCTAATACCACTTATTGGAATCAATTATGTAATGTTAGGCATTAAGAACATGTATGGAGAGCACAAGCCTAATTAAGGCAAATTTTCAAAAATTTTACTAACATAACCCTTCATGACATAAAGAATTCCATTCCCAAGGATCAATTTTGTATGTTACATATAACTAGATTCCAAAGCAACATATACAAACATCAACCTAGGAAACTCTAAGTTTAAGAAAACTTACCAACTTCTAGTTTGATGAAGACTATAATAGTGAAGATCTACAAGCTTTGAGTGCTTTTGGTTTAACTCTTGAATCAAATGCTCTAGCCTTCTAAATGTAAGGCCTCTAGCTTGAAACACCAAAGCTCTATCAAATCACATTCTTGCTTTGATTTGATTAGTTGTAAGTGTCCTCTTAGTTAAACCTTACATATCTTGCACTAATTTAATCTCTTCCAAGAACACTTAGGGTTTCTATTGTGTATATGCTGTTTTATATTTTATGGTGTGTCTCTAACATTTTCTCAACAACACTTGTAACCTTTGAAACAATTCTTACATTATGTATACATATATATAGAAAGCATGCTCATTATGATGTCATCCCTTACATCATAAGTGTACAACTTGGCATAATAAGTGTATAAGTTGTAGCTCACTAGTGTACAAAGAAGTATGTAGAGAATTGAATACATCTCATGAATTATGTCTACATACATCTCTACACTTATCAATGCAACCTAATCTTTATCTTTTGTCATAGTTAAAATTTTACACATTAGAGATAATATGTGCCTAATATGCCAACTTTGCCATGGTCAACAATTTACACATTTGAGATTAGGTTATATTAGATTACTATCCTTCAAATACCCCTTTAGATTTACAATAAAAATATCAAACCTAAGGGGGTAGTTAATTAGTAGAAGGGGAAATAGTTAATAAAATCAAAAGTGAGGGGATTATGAGTTGACTTTTGAAAATGCAAGGACATACTAATAGGTTTGCCCAAATCTTAGGGGGTGATTTTAATTGTCCTTTTTTAGAATATAATTCAAATTTCACTTAAGAATTTTACTATCAAGTCATATACTTGATGACCTTAGGTAGAATTAACTATTCAAGGAACTTGTTAGAATAAATAAATGATAATAAAAATGTCACTTTATTAATAAAATGGAAATATAAAAAAGTCAAAGTATGGCCATTATATAATTGGCTTATGGCATATCACCAATAAAACTTTAATCAATTGACCTTTTTGGAAGTCAAATGGAACTCCTGATGTCAAATGTTAGTTTGAGACTACTTTTTTCTAGTTACGTTATGTCTGTAGATCCCTTTTGGTAAAAAGTTAAACTTCTAGCATTTAGTGGTTAAAATGGGTCCTATAAGTGCCCACCTCACTATTTTTAATCTTAGAAATAAAGCATAATTCACAAAAATGATATCCAAGTATAGAATATTCTATTTGTTGAATATACAATGCCAAGTGTCCTTTAAAGGATATATATGTTTATTCCTTTTACTATTTAAATCTTTAACTTTACTAACGTATTACATCACTTACCATTAGGTTATTTGTCTATAAATAGTGAGTTCTAGGTTCCTAAGAAGGAATTAATGACTAATGGAGGAAGAAGATATAACAATACTTGAAGGCCATCATAGTTATGAGAGAGATGTGAGTAATTACCAAACAAAATTAAGATAAAATAGAAAAATCAAAACAAAACTCTACCACTTTAATTTCTCTTTTGAAATCACATCCAAAACTCAACCAAAAACAATCCAAATACGCATGTCATATCACTCAAGTTCAAGTATAAAACTCATGTAAAAAATAACCTTAAATCAACCTTTAAACAACCTTTGTATCTCACTCAAGTCTACTTACTTCAATCTCATTCTCCTCATATAATTTGTTATTTTTGGTGAGTCTCATTATAACTTTTAAGGCTAAACACTTTTATAAACACCTCAATGATTTTATCTTGATTGTATTTGGCATTTGGGGCATGAGTCTTTTGATTTTTCCTCTAAAAGTTTGTTTGGAGTGCAATCACTACACAGATGGCTGGTTTAGGCACATAAACAGCTAACCAACTATCTATGGGCCAAAATCAGCCTTGTTCATTAGTTTGGCCAGCTATTCCTCTTGCCAAAATCAGCTAGATAGTCATTAAAACTATCCATCCTTTGTTATGAGTTAAAAATGATTCCAATGATGGTCCATAAAGGTCTTAAGTGTTTTTATGGATGTTAACACCACATATAGACATGCCTTAATAGTCTTAAGATGATCTATTTCAAGTATTTTCCTATTTATTTTCTTTTTTAAATAATTTTTATTTTATTTTAAACTCTTATTTTACTTTTCATTTGATCTATTTTTTATTGGAGTTTTGATTCATGTTTTTAGTTAATGATCAAGATCAACTTGTTTGCTTTATATTTATATTTGTGTTTATGATTTTGTGTGTTTGTTTCTTGATTAATTTGTTTTCTAATTACTCTTGATTTATTATGCTTCTCTTTGATATAAATTAATTTGTGCTTACTTGTGTTTAATTTAAGTGTATTAATATGATTGCTCCTTAATTTTGTTTGTTTTTTTACTTGTTGATTATGTGTTAATTATATGTTTTATTTTGTATTATTTGCTTTTGAGTTAGTCTAATCATGTGATTCTTTAGCCTAATGATTACAAACCTTTGATTTATTTGTCTCTTTTAATTATTATTTTCTACCAACCTTCCTTTCTTATCTTATTGATTATGTTTATTAATCCTTTTTTCTTACATTTCATTCATTCTCATGTGCTTAATTGCATTTCAGTTGCTTGGTTGCATTTTACCACCACTTGTGTTCTTCATTCTTAGATTATTTAGATGTATTTTGAATGCACCCTAAAGCTTGCATCACTATTATTCTTGCATGCACCCCGAATTTTGCATTCATTTCGTGCACCCCAAATTGCATCATGCTTTGTGTGCATCTCGAATTTATTATTGCTTTGTGTGAATCATGTGTTTGCATTCAAATCATCACTTTCTTGTTATTAATATCTAAGCTCTCAATCTCTTAAGTCACTAACTTTACTAACTCATAAATAACATCTAACATCCATTACTTTTGTCACTTATCTTAAGCTTTCTTATCTTGCTTATTACTAGTCATTTGTTTTTATTATATATAGACAATATACATAAAATAAACCCAAAATATGCTATTTTATAAGCTATCACTTGTGCTTCCAGGCTTGAGAATCTATATCCTTTTATGCACATTTTCACTTAAATATTTTTCTTGTCTCTTTTATTTAGAGTTTAATTCACTAATTAATTATTCAATCTCTACATATTATTTTCTATCATGATGTTTAGATCTTTATTTTGTATGATTACAATTAATATTTGTTATTGCCTTTATTTTTGAATTTGATGTTCATTGCTTATTATAAATCCTTATTAATTCATTTGTTTCTTGGTTAGTATCAATGTCGTATATCTTATGTAGTTTCTTATATTTTTTCTTATTAACCTTATCGTCTGTCCTCTTCTCTATTCTTCATTTTTTATTTTTCTTTATCATATTACTATTTTGATGATTATTTGATTATCTACCATGTCTTTTGCAATTTAATATTTTCATATTTGTATACGTATCATTTTTCCCTTTATTAATTTTACATTTTAATTCAATCCTTTGTAATAATTCTATTTTATGCACCTTTATTTCAACATCTTTTATTTAAAATTTTCATTTTAACCTGATTTTTTTAAATACAAAAATTTAATTTCTGATTTATTTACTGATATTGATTTATATATTTATTTAAATTCTTATTTCCTTTAAATTAAACTATATGTCATGTTGATGGTATTTTATATGTACATGTAATAAATCATAATCCTTGATCCAACCAAATGCAAGAATGTTTTATTCTTTTATTTTCCCTTCTTTAATCTTTTTTTACATTTAATGATGGTTATTTGGGATGTGGAGAAGCAATAGTTCATAATATTGAATTAATCCATTTGAGGTACATATTCATATTTTAAGGCATAATTTGATTGTTAGTTCATATTATAAATTAAGGGTTTCAACATGTTTAAGTAATTTTCATCATAGCATTTTAAAAATTATTTTCTTAGAATCTATATCCTTGACTTTCACAAAATCTTCATATTTTGTCAATTCCAACAATCTTCCTTTTAGCATTGTCCCTAAAGATGATATTTCCTACATTTTTAGCTTCAAGGGAAGTAAAATGACCTTATCTCTTATCATAGGCCTTGAACATCCACTATCTAGGTACCATTGACTTTTAACCTTTATGGACTTCTAGCACACATACAATCAACAAATTTAAACACCTTTTTGAACCTAGATATTCTTAAAGTAGTCTAACGATAACAATTGTGAGTGTAGTCTTATATAAAAGCATAAATTGCTAGTGTGACCTTGGGTCATACAATAAAAGCATTTAACATTTGTGAACCTATTCTTTCTAGGTCCATAATGATATCTTGTATTAGTATGTTATGCATTTCATTTATGATGTGCATACCTTCCAAATTGTTCATGGAAGTTTTACGGATGCATACTAGGTTGTTTGTAAGCTCTAGGATGCAAATGCGGCCTACATTCACCAGGTTATGTGTTATGTAATTGAGAAGCATGCTTTGATGTGTTATTTCTAGTGTACAATAATGCATGCTTAGGTTGAGGTCTCTTGGCTTGTGCTTGGGACCTTTAAGTCATGAATGGTAGAGTCTTAATAGACTTAGCATTGACTCTTGATGTTTGAGACTTCTTAACTTTAAGAGCTTGATTCTCGTTCTGTTGAGAAGGTGAAGGAGAAGAGTTATAGGTAGCTTTAACAAAGTATATATATAAAGATGATGATGATGATGATGATGATGATGATGATGATGATGATGATGATGAGATTCCATTAGAGTTACTAAGTCCATAGTTGTTGTTATAGAACCTTTCAGATTTAAGAAGATAATCAAGAGTCTCTTTCCCCTTTTTAAATTTAGAATTAGAATTTTTCAAGTCCAATACCTCTCTATAAAGCTTTTGATTCTCATCTTTTGCTTTCTTGAGTTTCTCTTTCAAAGAAGTGGAATTCTTTAAATCACTAGCAAGTTCTTTCATTGGATAAAAAAAATTTAAGAAATCATTTTTCAAAATTTCAAATTCTTTGGATAGTTTTGACAGCTCATGCCTATAGAGTTTTTTCTTAGAAAGTAAGCTCTACCATTTAAGCATGAGTATGCTCATAATAGAGCTCTCAATACCATTGTCATTATTGCTATTACAATCATCACAAGAAGAGTGACAAGTATATGGTACCTCATTATTGTCCTCAAGTACCATGAAGCACAGATTGACTACTTATTGTTGATCCTCTTCTTTTTTTTTTAATAGAAGGAGTCATCTTATGAAGTTTTAAATGCCTTTTTTTTTATCCTTTTCTCTGTTGCCTTTGAACTTCAACTTTGGACACTGACTTCTAATGTGTCATGGTTTATTGCATTCATAGCAAGTCACCTCCTTATTCTTCTTCCCTTTAAACTTTTTTATTTTCTTTTTACTTTGAGAAGCTCTTTCTTTTCAAGAATTTCTTAAAGCCTTTAGTGATCATGGCTATTTTATCATGTCCCTCAATAGAGTCAACAACGTTTTCATTATCACAAGCTTTTTGTATAGCTTTTAAAGAGATCCCTTTCTTCTTTTCTTCTTTTTCATCCTTCTCATCTTCTCTCTACTTTAGGGTGAGCTCATGAGTAAGTAGCTTTCATATAAAAATGTCTTTGGATAGCTTTCAGAGGTCATAAGCTTCCTCAATTGAAATAACTCTATATTCTCAATCCTTCTTAGGCAAGATTCTTAGAATCTTAGTATTTACTTCTTACTTGGAGTAATGTTTTCAAAGTTTCTTGAGAGTAGTGAGAACGGTATTAAGGCGGTTGTTCATTTTGGTTATTCATTCTTAAGGTCTCATCTTAAAGAGTTCATACTCATAAAGATGGAGTTAAACCTTTTTGCTTCTTACTTGAATGTTCCCTTCATAATGAATTTTAAGATTTTCCTAAATTTCTTTGGCAGATTAACAATGTTAAACCTTGCCTCATTCTCTTAACATTGAGGCAAGCAAGATAGTCATACCCTTCATGTCCTTATTATTAGTGATATGCACTAGGTCAATCATCTATGACCATATTTTGACTTTATCATTTTATTTAATAAATAGGCATTTTTCAATATCATTTTGTGTTATGATAATTACTTAAATAGTCAATTCTTACTAAGGTTATCAAGTATGTGACTTGATAGTAAAACCCTTAGATTAAATATGAGTTCTATTCAAATTATCTCTAGTCATAACAATATGTTATGGCTAGTAAGATGTTGATTGATGATTATGTTTTACTAATCATGAATATGAGATATTAAGTCAACTTATAGGTACTTATTTAGGAAATAATGTACTGGATTGACCCATCATAAGAATACTACATAGATAATTTTTATTAGTAATTCTCATCATAATAATGTTGATTTAGTCTTTTAACCTTGAAGTCATCATGGATTTCTATATAACTATTATATATTTTGACACAATCTAACATTGTCTTTAATAGGATGATTAAATAGATTATTGTTAGATATGAAATGAGTTATGTGAGGAATGTGAGTGATTAAGAAGGAATTTGTCCCTCATTTAATCTAAGTAAGATATCTATGGGCCCTTTAATAAGATAGACTAAGGAAAATGCATGGCCATGCTAAAGTGAATTGATAAAGAGTTATCATTCTCAGTCTATTCAGAGTCAAGAAATAATATGATTGAATTATATAAGGTGATAGAAACTATACCTTATATTCAATCAAGATATCATGTGACAAAAGGATTACAATATTTATTATAAATTAGGTTATGTCAGATTATTAACTTCATATAACTTGGGTATTCATAATGTCTTGCTAGAGGCCACTTATGACTTGTAGGCCTAAATAGAGATTTAAGGCCCACTGCCAATGTCATGAGAACCTACAGGGTCACACACCTAGAATAGACCCAAAAATGAATATGGGTTTAAGAAGCCTAAATATGCTCCATGGAAATAAATAAATAGTTTATTTATTTATTTATTTAAGGTAAAATTTATCTTAAACAAATGGAATATTATATCTGATTTAATTTTAAATAAAATCAGAATAATAATATTTGAGAAATTACCAAAAAGTTGTTTTGGTAAGTGAAACCCTAATTAAAGGTCTATACATATGTTATATTCTCTAAGGTTTCACTAACTCAATTATTAGCCACCAAAATTCATTTTTCTCCACTTAGAAAAACTAAAACATAGAGTGTTTTTGTTCTTAATTTGTGAGAAATCAAGAGAAGTGCTAGCACATAAAGTTTTCATTTTTAATCAAAGGTTGTTTGTGTGGACGCTTGTGGAGGATAGATTCTTTTGGAGACGTCTTGATCCAAACTACCAAAATCAAAAGCTCGAGGTAAGGTGTCACCGGAGTGAACCCTCTCTGCCTTCCGATAGTCTTGCCTCTTCTGCGTTTATGGTAAGATTTGAAAATCTAGTTTTAAATCAATTAATCGAATTACTTGGATCCGGTTTAGGGTTTATGGTTAAAATTTTTAATTTCCACTGCGATTTTGAATCATAAAACCTAATAGTTGTGATACGAACCCTACCTATAATAGAGATAGAACGCACATCCAACTTTGAAATCATTTCCCAAGATCGTCAAGATGAGGTTGGGAAGATGGAGCTAAACCCCTTGCTTGTTAATGTGAAGTAAGATACTTAGCTATTAAAAGATGAACAATCACACAATTCTAAGTCTAACCTAGAAATTGTAATGAAAGGTAGATGTGAAAAAATTCAACTTGCAAAGTTTCAAAAGAACAAAGCTAAGGTAAAACCTCACTTAATTGATTAAAATTGTCAAAAATACATTCTTAATTTGTCCATAATATATGTAGCCCTTTTATAGGCATGTAAATAACCTAACCCTTAAATGAAAAGGTTTTCTTCCTTATTCCCAAAGATGCCTATATAGGATAATCCTTAATTAAGGAGATTTCTTTCAAAATAGGACAACTAATGACAACTCATCTTTGAAAAGTCAAAATTGACAACTCATTACAATTCATGACAACTAAGCAAAATGACAACTCATGACAACTAAGCATTAAAGCATGCCATGTCATATGTTGACCATTGACCCTTGACTTTGACTTGTTCACTATTTGACTTTGACTTTGACTTTGACTTGTTGACTTTAATTTGGAATATTCTTGAATCTTCTCACATCTTCTAGAATCTTCTTGAATCTTCCTTATTGACTCCAAAATAGGAATAACTCCAAAATTCATCCATATCAAGCTAATTAATTTCAAAATAGAAAATTAAGCTAATTAGCTTGAATTCTTCATATTTAGGCACTTTTTGATCCCTTTTAGGGTTCATATTATTCCCTCCCTCTTGAAGATGATTCGCCCTCGAATCATAGCCATCTTCAAAATTTGATAAATTTATGAATCCTCCAGGGTCAAATACAAACACCTTTGTTGAAAACTTCTCCTTTGAAGTAATGCACCATAAATGTAGCTTCAAAATAACTTGAACTTGATTGAACATTCGAAGCATAGGAATTTTGGTCATGAACTTGTAAGGATTGCATTCTTGTTGCTTCCTTCTAAACTTGAAACATGAATATCTCAAGTTCTTCTTGGCACAAGCGAAGACTCCATAGATTACATTGTTAATATAAGGAACTTCAATAACAGCAAAGGGATCTTTGTATGGCATAGAAGTATGTAAAACAACTTTCAAAACACTAGAAAAAGAAAGAATAGAGTTGTTAGAATAATCATGATGAATAACCAGCTTGTTATCCCCCTCGTTCTTTTGTGCACAAACTTCTTGGTTTGCCTCTTCATGAGTTAATCCTTGCACATCTTCACTAGATTGCTCAAAACTTTGCAAACAATCCTTATTATCTTCAATGACTTCAACAAAGTCACTATTCTTAGTGCACTATATTTTGAAACACAACCACTTCTTTTTCACACTTTTCTTCATGAATAATGCTCTCCTCGACTTTATTAGTTTGATCATATAATTGGTCCTCATCCTTCTTCTCATGATCACTTAACGCCACTTCAGCATTAGCACCACTTTGATTATTAACCTTATTACTCCAACTCTCTCTATCTAAAGCAAGTGAAATTACATCATTCAAAGACAAATTAAGTTGCAATTGTACCACAAACATAAGATATTGTCTAATTTCACTCTTAAGCCCATTTATGAATCTTCTAATTTTCTGTCCTTCAGATTCACCTAAATCACTTGCAATTACAAAAAAACTTAAACTTTTAGCGTAATCATCAACAGTTAACACATCCCATTGTTTAAGTCTTTCTAATTTAAGATAAAATTTATTCTTAACATCATGAGGAATGAAATATCTAGACATTAACCTTTTCATTAACTCTCAATTTCTAACCTCATTTACCATCAAATCTTCCCACCATATAACAGCATGACCCACAAGTTTATTAGAAGCAAGTTTGAACTTTTTAAAATCACTTATCTGAAAAGAATAAAATATCTCCTCCATTTGTTGCACCCATTTCAAGTAAACAAAAGGATCATCCCCACCAAGAAAATAAGGCATGTCCATGTTAAAAATAATAGTTTTGAAAAGATATAGAAAAAAATCCTCACAAAGCACTCCCTTACGTGTTTACACTCACGGATGTGAATGCTCTCGTGTTTCACTACAAAAATTTTTTTTTGTTTTTTCAATTTATGAAGAATTGAGAAGAAGAAAAGAATAGATAATACATGAAAATTAAAGGATACGTAACCAAACCTTGAAGTTTGGCTTTGATACCAAACTGATACAAACCCTACCTATAACAGAGATAGAACACGCATCCAACTTTGAAATTGTTACCCAAGATCGTCAAGATGAGGTTGGGAAGATGGAGCTAAACCCCTTGCTTGTTAATGTGAAGCAAGATACTTAGCTATTAAAAGATGAACAATCACACAATTCTAAGTCTAACCTAGAAATTGTAATGAAAGGTAGATGTGAAAAAATTCAAGTAAACTTGCAAAGTTTCAAAAGAACAAAGTTAAGGTAAAACCTCACTTAATTGATTAAAATTGTCAAAAATACATTCTTAATTTGTCCATAATATATGTAGCCCTGTTATAGGCATGTAAACAACCTAACCCTTAAAGGAATAGGTTTTCTTCCTTATTCCCAAAGATGCCTATATAGAAAAATCCTTAATTAAAGAGATTTCTTTCAAAATAGGACAACTAATGACAACTCATCTTTGAAAAGTCAAAATTGACAACTCATTACAATTCATGACAACTAAGCAAAATGACAACTCATGAAAACTAAGCATTGAAGCATGTCATGTCATATGTTGACCATTGACCCTTGACTTTGACTTGTTGACTATTTGACTTTGACTTTGACTTGTTGACTTTGACTTGGAATATTCTTGAATCTTCTCACATCTTCTAGAATATTCTTGAATCTTCCTTATTGACTCCAAAATAGGAATAACTCCAAAATTCATCCATATCAAGCTAATTAATTTCAAAATAGGAAATTAAGCTAATTGGCTTGAATTCTTCATATTTAGGCACTTTTTTATCCCTTTTAGGGTTCATATTAAGTTGTATCAGAGCCACTTGTAATTCATTTAATTTCATTTTATATATATGTGATATATATGTTTTTGAGTGATTCATTTTTTAAAAAGAGTTTTCAAAAATTTTATCCAAACAGTTTTGTTTTTGTGACGTCCTCTTAAATCTTTATGAAAACAACAGTAAATATTAATTTGATTAATGTTTATAATTGTTTAATATGATTAAACAGTAATCAATATTTTAATTTTTTTGGTTTAAGTATTCTATTTTTATGAAAAACTGAATATGTGTACAGATTTTTGTCAAAGGGCGATTTGTTTAAGAGTTAAACAAATCATGCGGAATAAATTGTTTAAATGTTAAATAGAATAAATCTGTTTGGAAAAAATTAATTATTCTACAATATAATTTATGAATAAATTAAGGTTTATAGTGGCGGCTGTTTAAATGCTAAACATAAAGGAAAATGATATGTTTTGAACAAATCAATCAAGCAGTAATTTGATTGCAAAAATTATTGTCGTTTTAGGGTTTTCAACAATAACTCATTCAAAGAGTTAAGGTAAATCGTTTACCTTCGGGGGTGCTGCCCCTTGACCCCAAATGGATTTGTCAAATAATTTATTTTTCATCATAATAATTAAATTAACGTGTAATTTGATTTATTATGTTATATATGTTTATTTTTAAATGCATGGTGCATAGCATGGCCCTTGAACCAATGTGATTGGATTTTATTATTTTATTTTATTAGGTTGTAATTTTTAAATACGGCATGTGAGGCATTTTATTTGTTGTAATTATTTTATTTTATTAGATAGTAATATAATAGTTTTAATTAATGTAAATCAAGACCCAAGATGCAAATTCAAGTTAGAGGCCCATGATGGGGATCACGAGTGGGAGCCTAAGGATGAGGTCCATGGTAGAATATGGAGATCCAAAATTGAAGGCCTAATTTGTATTTGTAATATCACCTAGGTTTGACCTTTGATCTTCATATTGGCTTATGAAGATCAACTTAGTTATGGGCCATGCTATGTCACGTTTATCTTGTTATGTTAGTATGTTATGCATGTGATGCCATGAGATGCCATGTTTGAGATGCAATATAACAATAACTAAATAAGATAAAAACTATCTAAACCCTCATCTAATATTAAGTCATTAAAATGCCTCCTATTAATCAACACTTATCAAGATTTGGATTGCTAAATATAGGTTATGCCAAAGCATTGTATATAAAGCCATCTAAATAAGATAAGATGGATAATGGTGATATCCATATGTTTGAATTGGTTAAACTTAACTAGGTTATCAAAATGGTTTTGGACCTAGGGCATTTGATAGGATATGCCAGTATATGTGATATCCTATAATTATCTAAGAATTACATAAGATGTAATTGGTAAAGTGTTACCTACCTAAATAGTCATACTTTAAGTGATAAGCCAAACCTTACTTGAAGTAGGGTGAAATATGGATCTTGGCCCACTAAGAAATTTTAATTGTTGAAATTATTTTGAGGGTTTTATTATTTATGAAAATTTAGTGGGAGTTTTCTTATGCCTCTTTCATAATAAAACTGAACGTACTCTATATATATTTGTTGTAAATAATGACATCAAACACTATACCTACCATGTCACTGTGATTGATCCTTGAGAAGGATAAGCTAAATGGGACTAACTTTCTTGACTGGTATAGAAACTTAAGAATTGTTCTTAGGCAAGAAAGAAAGGAATATATCCTTGATCAACCCATCATAGAGGAACCAGCTGCTAACGTTCCTAGAGCACAAAAAGATGCTTATAGTAAGCCTCTCAATGATTCAGTTAATGTCACTTGTCTCATGCTTGGATGCATAGAGGATAAGCTTCAAAAGCAACTAATGGAAATGTTGGCTTATACTATGATAGGCTTTCTCAAGGAAAAATTCCAAGAGAAAGATAGAATTGAAAGGTTCAATACCATCAGGGCATTGCTCTCTTACAAGTTGACTGCTAGCAGCTCTGTTAATCCTCGCATTCTCAAGATGAAAGGTCATCTTGAACACTTGGACAAGCTTGGTCTCAAGATTGAACAAGAATTTGGATGCTAATATCATTCTCCAATCTTTGCCTGAAGCTTATAATGGTTTCATCATGAATTTCAATATGCATAGTATGGACAAAAGTGTTTCAGAGTTGCATGGGATGCTTAAAATTGCTTAAAAGAACATCAAGAATTCCACCAAGGATGTTCTAATGGTTAAGAAGGGAAAGGGTATAAAAAAGTTAGAATAGGAAAGGGCAAGGGCAAGGCTCCCAAAGGCTTTCAAAAGCCAAAACCAAAGCCCAAGTTCAAAGCTAAACCCCAAACAAAGCCACTAAAGGAGGGAATATTCTTTTTCTATAATGAACCAGGTCATTGGAAAAGAAATTGCAAGCTATATATGAATGATTTGAACAAGAATAATGGTACTACGACTACCTCTTCAGGTATTCATGTTATAGAAATTAATTTATCTACTTCTAATTCTTGGGTATTAAATACTAGGTCAAGATCTCATATTTGTACTAATATGCAGGGTCTAAAAAGGAGTAGATCATTGGCTAGAGGCGAAGTGGACCTAGGAGTTGGAAATGGAGCAAGAGTTGCTGCTCTAGCTGTAAGGACTTATGAGTTAACTTTGCCTAGGGAATTTTTTTAAATTTAGAAAACTGTTATTATCTGCCTACTATGTGTAGGAATATCATTTCTATTTCTTTTTTGGACAAGAAAGGATTTGAATTTATTATTAAGAATAATAAATGCAATATTTATCACGATAACATTTTCTATGGGTTTGCTCCACGCACTAGTGGTCTTTATGTTCTAAATGTTGAAGACACTAATGAAAAGTCAATATATAACGTTGATACAAAGAAGTTTAAATCTAATGATTTAAACACCACCTATCTCTGGCATTGTCATTTAGGCCACATAAATGAGAAATGCATTTCAAAGCTTCACCAAAATGGGCTTTTGAATTCATTTGATTATGAATCATTTGAAATAAATGAATCTTGTTTACTAGGAAAAATGACTAAAACACCTTTTACTAGAAAAGGTGAGAGAGCTAATGATTTATTAGGCCTTATACATTCAGAAGTATGTGGACCATTAAACTTAACTGCTAGAGGAGGATTCCAGAACTCCATCTCTTTCATAGATGATTTTAGTAGATATGGCTATATCTATCTAATGAAACATAAATTTGAATCTTTTGAAAAGCTCAAAGTTTTCAAGAATGAAGTACAAAACCAACTTGGTAAAAATATTAAAACACTAAGATCTGATTGAGGTGGTGAATATTTAAGCCAAGAATTTGTAGATCATCTGAGAGATTGTGGGATTATTTCACAATTGACTCCTCCAGGTACACCATAATTAAATGGTGTGCCTGATCGAAGAAATTAGGCTTTATTGGATATGGTTCGATCAATGATGAGTCAATCTAATCTTCCAATCTCTTTTTGGGGATATGCTTTAGAAACTACTGCATTCATTTTGAATAGAGTTCCAACAAAGGCAGTTGAAAAGACACCATATGAGATGTGGATTGGAAAACCTCCCAGTTTGTCTTTTCTCAAGATTTAGAGATGTGATGCTTATTTGAAGCATCAAATCTCAGATAAACTAGCACCCAAATTTGATAAATGCCTTTTTGTGGGATATCCTAAAGAAACTAAAGGATATTATTTTTACAATTCTTTTAAGAATAAAGTGTTTGTAGCTCAAAATGGTGTATTTTTGGAAAGAGAATTTATTTCCAAAGGATCTAGTGGGAGCACAGTCTAACTTGAAGAAATTCAAGATCCACAAAATAGCGTTGTACCAAGTATGGAACTACAGTTGGATCAACAAGTAACTATTGGACCTGCACAAGTACCAGAAGGCCCAAGGAGGTTTGGTAGGACACATCAAATTCCAATGAAATATGGACTTCTTATAACCAATGATAATGATGTGTTGATTATGGATCAAAGTGAGCCAACATCCTATCAAGAGGCCATAAATAGTCCTAACTCTTAGAAATGGATAGAAGCCATGAAATCAGAAATGTAATCCATGTATGATAATCAAGTTTGGACCTTGATTGACCCAACTGATGGCTTAAAAACTATTGGATGCAAATGGGTTTTTAAAAAGAAAATAGACATGGATGGCAATGTGCATACCTTTAAGGCAAGATTGGTTCCAAAGGGTTTCAAACAAACATATGGGATAAACTATAATGAAACATTTTCACCATTTGCTATATTGAAATCTATTCAAATTCTCCTTGCTATAGCTACATACTATGATTATGAGATATGGCAAATGGATGTCAAAACAATGTTTCTTAATGGAAACCTACTTAAGGATGTGTACATGACATAGCTAGAGGGTTTTGTCAGTCCTGAGAATTCTAGAAAGGTATGTAAGCTTCAAAAGTCCATTTATGGACTAAAGTAAGCATCTCAGAGTTGGAATCTTCATTTTGATGAAGCAGTCAAAAAGTTTGGCTTCATTAAGAATGAAGATAAACCTTGTGTTTACAAGATGGTTAGTGGGAGCACAATTGTGTTTTTAGTGTCGTATGTTAATGACATACTACTCATTGGAAATGATATCCCTATTTTACAAAATGTTAAATCATGGCTAGGGAATTATTTTTCAATGAAAGACTTGGGTGAAGCTGATTATATATTAGGCATCAAGATCTATAGAGATAGATCTAAAAGGCTTATTGGCCTAAGTCAGAGACTTACATTAATAAAGTATTGAATAGGTCTAGTATACAAGACTCTAAGAGAGGATTCTTGCCAATTTCATATGGCATTAGTCTCAGCAAGACTCAATGTCCTATGACATAAGAAGAGTGAGACCACATGAGTAAGATTCCATATGCTTCTACTATTGGATCTATCATGTATACAATGTTGTGTACTCAACCTGATGTTTCATATGCCTTAAGCATAATAAGTAGATATCAGTCAAACCCAAGTGAAAGTCATTAGACAGTAGTAAAAAATATCCTCAAGTACTTGAGAAGAACTAAGGATGCATTATTACTATATGGTGGTAAGGAAGATGAGCTAGTTGTAAATGGTTACATGGATACCAACTTCCAAGCTGACAAGGATGATTTTCGATCATAGTCAGGTTATGTGTTTTGTTTGAATGGAGGTGTAGTGAGCTAGAGGAGTTCTAAGCAAGACACCATTGTTGATTCTACAAAAAAAGCTAAGTATATAGCTGCCTCAAAAGCAACTAAGGAGGCTATTTGGATCAAGAAGTTCATAACTAGACTAGGTGTTGTTCCTAGTATATCAGATCCAGTGAACTTATATTATGATAATAATGGAGCTATAGCTCAAGCTAAGGAGCCCAGATCACATCAGAGATCCAAACACATACTCAGGCATTATCATCTCACTAGAGAAATCATTGAGAGAGGAGACGTGAAGATTTGCAGAGCACCCACAAATGATAATGTTGCTGATCCACTAACTAAGCCTCTTCCACAGCCTAAGCATGAGAGTCATACTAGGTCCATGGGTATTAGTTTTAAAATAGATTGGGCCTACTATAAGTGGGAGATTGTTAGTGATATGCACTAACTCAATCATGCATGACCATGTTTTGACTTTATCATTTTATCTAATAAAGAGGCATTTTTCGTTATCATTTTGTGTTATGATAATTACTTGAATAGTCAATTCTTACTAAGGTCATCAAGTATGTGACTTGATAATAAAACCCTTAAATTAAATATGAGTTCTATTCAAATTATCCCTAGTCATAACAATATGTTATGGCTAGTATGATGTTGATTGATGATTATGCTTTACTAATCATGAATATGAGATATTAAGTCAACTCATATGTACTTATTTGGGAAATAATGTACTGGATTGACCCATCATGAGAATACTACATAGATAATTTTCATAAGTAATTCTCATTATAATAATATTGATTTAGTCCTTTGACCTTCAAATCATCATGGATTTCTACATAACTATTATATATTTTGACACAATCTAACATTGTCTTTAATAGGATGATTAAATAGATTGTTGTTGGATATGAAATGAGTTATGTGAGGAATGTGAGTGATTGAGAAGGAATTTGTCCCTCATTTAATCTGAGTAAGATATCTATGGGCCCCTTGATAAGATAGACTAAGGAAAATGCATGGTCATGCTAAAGTGAATTGAAAAAGAGTTATCATTCTCAGTCTACTTAGAGTCAAGAAATAATATGATTGAATTATATAAGAATGACAAAAACTATGCCTTATATTCAATCAAGATATCATGTGACAAAAGGATTACAATATTTATTATAAATTAGGTTATGTCGGATTATTAACTTCATATGACTTGGGTAGTCATAATGTCTTGCTAGAGGCCACTTATGACTTGTAGGCCTAAACAGATATTTAAGGCCCACTGCCAATGTCATGTGAACCTATAGGGTCACACACTTAAAATTGGCCCAAAAATGAATATGGGTTTGAGAAGCCCAAATATGCGCTGTGGAAATAAATAAATAGTTTATTTATTTAAGGTAAATGTTATCTTAAATAAATGGAATATTATATCTGATTTTATTTTAAATAAAATCAAAATAATAATAATTGAGAAATTACTTAAAAGTTGTTTTGGTAAGTGAAACCCTAATTAGAGGTCTATAAATATGTTATATTCTCTAGGGTTTCACTAACTCAATTATTAGCCACCAAAAATTCATTTTTCTCCTCTTAAAAAAACTAAAACACAGAGTGTTTTTGTTCTTGTTTTGTGAGAAATCAAGAGAAGTGCTAGCATAAAAATTTTTCAATTTTAATCAAGGGTTGTTCATATGGACGCTTGTGGAGGACGGATTCTTTTGGAGACGTCTTGATACAAACTACCAAAATCAAAAGCTCAAGATAAGGTATCACCAGAGTGAACCTCCTCTCTGCCTTCCAATAGTCTTGTCTCTTCTGCATTTGTGGTAAGATTTGAAAACCTAGTTTTAAATCAATTAATCAAATTACTTAGATCTGGGTTAGGGTTTGTGGTTAAAAGTTTTAATTTCCATTGTGTTTTTGAATCATGAAACCCAACACTTATTATTTTATTCTTTTTTATCATTTCACCATTGACTTCTTTATATTGTAGTTTCAAGATCATAAATTGTGCCTTTTATTAGTTCCTAACCTTTTATAAAAACATCCCAAAGTCTAATTAGATCACTATCTAAGTATAGCTCTATCTTGAACTTCCAATGTGGATAGTCACTACCATTAAAGAAGGGTCTTAGAGAAGAAAAGTTTATAAATTCACTCGCTATGATATATTCTTCTTTTAATTAAGTACTAAGAAGTCAATCTCTAATACCAATCATAACCACCCTATAAGGGGTGAATAGGGCTTGAAAAATATAAAGGAAACTAAAAGAGGATTTAGAGGAAGAAAAGAAAGTGATATAAGTGTTTAAAAAGTTTAGTTTCTTAATCAAACCTACATCTCCACATAACTCTCCTAAGTTAGGATTTTCAACTTATTTGGGTCATTTCTTAGAACCCGGATTGTCGATGATGAAAAAGCTAAAATGTCTCATCAAATAATCAATTTGATAAAGAGAATTGACAATCAAACCATTATAAAACCAACCAAACCACTAAAACCTTACCCGATCACCAATTACACCATTTTGAGACTCAACCAAACCCCAATCAAACCTTAACCCGACCATTTTAGTATTGAGAAAAAGGTTTAAAAAGAATAATGAAAGAGAAGTTTACTCGAGTCATGTCTTCTAAACTAATAAGTACATGCCTAAATAAGGGTTGTTTATAGTCTATATTCTGTAGTTTTCAGTCTAGTTTTGATTCCTAAAGCTTAGGTTTAACCTTTGAAAGCCTTATGAACAAAAGTCAAACTTTAGCCAATGGGACTTTTTAGTAATCAAATCGAGCTCCTAGAGTTGAAATTCAATTTGAAACTGTCTGTTAAAATTCCATTGTGTCAATACGTCTCATTTGGAAAAAATTTAAATTTTAACCTCTAGTAGTTAAACCGGGCCCCACAACTATCTACCTCTCCTTGTCCTTATCCAAAAAGGGACACTTATCAAAAAGGTTGCTTTCCAAGTTTAGAATATTCCAAATTTTAAATATACTAGGTCATGTGTCAACCTAGTAAAAGTAGGAGGGGAAATATTATTACATAATAACCTTGAACATTCGAGAATATTTATATTAATTGCCACTAACCTTAAATGCCTATATGTGAGCGACTTAAAATTTTTCCTACCTAAAGGGAAAAAGTTTTGAAGAGTGAATGAGTAATAGGAATTTAGCAATTTTACCAAAGGGACATCCATTCCATTTATGGAATAGGGATAGATGGTTGTCTCAAGGGGGTGTGAGACGCTTTGTTTGTGGAGTCGCCACCCAATTTTTAGAAAATTGGGAAAAAAATTTAAGGGACAACATTAGGTCACTCAACGAGTATCGTCCCCAGCAAAGATTCTAGATTTAGGAGATCACATTTAGTTTTTGGCTATCTCATTATACAATAATCAATACATAGCCACCGTAGCACCTTAGTTTTGGTAATGACAGTTTATATATGCACATTCACACCACACAATAGATAATAACTAAAAGTGAAGAAATTATTTATTGTTATTACAAGGCTTTCCTAGCAAAATACATTTGAAATAGAAAAAGTATGAAAATGTAAATCTTGTCCTAATAATATGAACCCTAAAAGGATGAAGAATTCAAAATCATTAGTTTAATTTCAAAATTAATTAGCTTGATATTAATGAATTTTGATTTATTTTTCTATTTTAGAGTCAATAAGGAATATTTAAGAAGATTCTAGAAGATGTGACACAATTCATGGATATTCCAAGTCAACGTCAATAAGTCAAAGTCAATGGTCAATGGTTAACATCCTACATGACATGTGACATGGCATGCTTCAATGCTTAGTTGTCATTTTGCTTAGTTGTAATGAGTTGTCATTAGTTGTCAGTTTTCACTTTTCAAAGATGAGCTATCATTAATTATCTTATTTTTTAAGGAATCTTTCTTAATTAAGGATTTTCCTTTATAAGAGTCTTTAAGAATAAGTAAGAATACTTTTCCTTCAAGGATTAGGATGTTTACATTCCTATATAAGGGCAAACCTTATGTAAAATGAATTTAGAGAATTTTTTGACAATTTTAATCAATTAAATGAGGTTTTCCTTTAACTTTTTTCTTTTGAAACTTTGCACGTTTACTTGAATTGTTTCACTTCTACATTTCATTATAATTTCTAGGTTAGACTTAGAATTATGTGATTGTTCATCTTTTAATAGCTAAGTATCTTGCTTCAATTTAATAAGCAAGGGGTTTAGCTCCATCAATACAACAGATCCTTGATGATCCTTGGGCTAGATTTTCAAGTTGGATGCGCATTCTATTTTTGTTATAGGTACAGTTCATATCACCTAATCTAGAATACACCTGTAAAATAAAGACTAGCACAACTATGTGCGATTCCATCCATTCATCCATTAGGACAACACATAGGCAAAATATGCTCGTAATGGAATTAGTTATGCTATTAGGAAGTGTGGTGAGCACTAACCTTAAGTAGGGTAAAATTTTAAAATTTTTAACCCTTCATCATATGAATAATTCCATTCCTATAGATCCATTTTGCATTTTACATATAACTAATTAACACATTAACATGTAAAAGCAACAACCTAGGAATTCTAAGTTTAAGAAAACTTACCAACTCCTAAGTTTGACGTAGACCACAATAGTTATCTATAAGCTTTGATGTAGTTAGGTTCAAATCTTCAATCAAATGCTCTATCCTCCTAAATGTTAAGCCTCTAGTGTGAAACACCAAATCTCCACCAAATCACCTTCTAGCTTGGATTATATTACTTGAAAGTAGCCTCTCTAATGACCCTCATGAAACTTGCACTAATTTAATCTCCTTACAAGAACACTTAAGGTTTATTTTGTGTATATATTGTTTTCTTTTTTGTGTGTGTCTCTACATTCTCTCTTTTTTTTAACATTAGGTTATGTATATATATATATATATATATATATATATATATATATATATATATATTAAAAAAGCAAACCCTATCACATGATAAGTATACAACTTGTCATGATAAGTATACAAGTTGTAAAGTGTGTAGAGAATAATTCTTGCCATGTATTATGTCTACATACATTCTCTACACATATCAATGTGATATACACCATAGCATACCCATATTAAAAATTTTACACATAAAAGATAATGTGTGCCTAATATGACAAATTTGCCATGGTCAACATTTTATACTAAAGAGATAATGTGCCTAATATGACAAATTTTCCATGATCAACATTTGACACTTAAGAGATAATGTGCCTAATATGCCAAACTTGCCATGTTCAACATTTTACACTTAAGAGATAATGTGCCTAATATGCCAAATTTTCCATGGTCAACATCTTACACATAAAAGATAATGTGTGCCTAACATGATAAATTTAACCATATCCTTTGACATGGACTTGGGCTTGGTAATTGGGCCAACACTTGGCCCAAGCCCAATCCATCAATTAAGTGGGAATAGATAAGGTTCATGTGTCTTCTCAACATCTTGGACTAATCTTTGGTCACCTAGGCCTAAACAAATTAGGCCATTAATCCAAGTCCAAATAGAAACAATATATATTATTAATTTAATACTTTAATTAATATCTCATATTAATTAAGTATTAATTAATAATTAAACCATTACCTGAATTGGATTTCATGATATGCTAGAATCATTACTTAAAGCATATATCCAATTCTATCAATCTTAGTTAATTAATTAAACTCTTTAATCAATAATTAGATTAATATTGATGATGATTTGGCAAAACTCTTTTAGGTGTGACTTACTAGTTTCATGTCTAATTAGCAATGAGAAGATAATATCAACACATAATATTATTTAAAACTCCTTTCAAATTTAAATGTGAAAAACCCAATTATACACATTTAGTTCTCATAAGATGTGAGTGACCCCTAGCATTTATATCACGGCTACTCAATTAGAAATGATTGCATGTATTCATTCACGCAAAGCCTTCGATTATAATTATTGTGCACTAAAATCCCTTCATTAAAAGATCCCGATATGGCTTAGAGCCAAGGTTTAGTCAAACTCCAATAGCTATATCATATGACCTCATTTTAGGTTATAATGCCTGATAAAATATAATAAATACTATAAACACTTTTCTAGCACTGAAACTCTTTCAAGCTATGTTATATTTGTCATGGCTAAGAACTTATTCATCAAGAACAAACTTAAATAGCATAGGATCTTATCCCGGTTCACTCCAAGCAATACATCACATCTTGGTCGAACACTCATCCCTACATTTAACCGACTAGAGCCACCACACGCCATATACCCATATGTGATTAACACAAGTATGTAAGCAGTAATAAACCCTAACCACTTAAATGTGGATGACCGTGTTACCTCAAGTCAAAGAACTATAAGCACCATTTTAACCTAGATTGTGATCGTTGACTATAAGTGAATATCCTCACAATGACAAATCTAATGTCACGTTCAATCCCCCATCACATGAGTATCCATATGTCTATTATGATATCTCATATCAAGTAGCATGAGACTCACTACCTCTCCCACTATTAGGATCATATACTAATCAAGAAAAATAGATAAAGGTGATAGTCAAATTAATATTACCCAAATATTAATTTATCGACTATGAACATTTTTATAGCATGTGTACTAAATAAATTTATAGCTCATATTATCAACTGTTGATAATAAATTTATTTAACATGATGCTAATGGATAAATACTCAAATAAACAAACACTTTTTTTAAATGAATATTATTTATTACTATTAGGGATTGGGATTATTTACAGTGTCAAAATATGTGATTGGTCTTTAAGGCATACCACTTATACTAATAGCTCGATCCAAGGTAGCTTCGGCTAATAATGTGGCTGATCCGCTAACCAAGGCACTCACTCAATTAAAACTAGATAGTCATCTTATTTGAGTATTTAACCCTTAGCATTATGTTAAATAAATTTATTATCAAGAGTTGATAATATGAGTTACAAATTTATTTAGTACATATGCTATAAATTGTTCATAATCATATAATTAATATTTGGGTAATATTGATTAGACTATCACCTCTGTCCAATTTCCTTGATTAGTATATAATACTAATAGTGGGAGGTAGTGAGTCTTATGCTACTTAATATGAGATGTCAGAATAAACATGTGGATACTCATGTTATGGGTGGATCGAACATGATGTTAGATTTATGATTGCATGGATATTCACTTATAGTCAAAAATCACAATCTAGGTCATAATGTTGCATATAGTCCTTTGACCTGAGGTCACACAGTCATTCATATTTGAGTGGCTAGGGTTTACCGCTTACATACTTATGTTAATCACATATGGGTATATACCATGTGGTGACTCTAGTTAGTTGAGTGTAAGGATGATTGTTCAACCAAGAAGAGATTCATTGCCTGGAGTGAACCAAGATAGGATCATATGCTATATAAGTTCTTTATTGATCAATAAGTTCCTGGCTAGGATAAATATGACACAAACTGAAAGAGTTTCGGTGTTGGTTATAATTTATCAAGAATAGAACTTGAGATGAGGTCATATGATATAACTATTAGAGTTTGATTAAATATTGACTCTAGGTTATATCAGGATATTCCAATGAAAGGATTTTAGTGCATGGTTATTATGACAATAAGGGTTTGTGTGAATCAATAAATGCATTCATTTTTAATTGTGTAGTTGTGATATCTATGCTATAGGTCACTCATAACTTATGAGAACTAAATGTGTATAATTGGGATTTTCACATTTAGACTTGAAAGGAATTTTCAAATAATATCAAGTGTTGATATTATCTTCCCATTGCCAATTAGACATGAACCTAGTAAGTCACACCTAATAGAGCTTTACTAAATCACCATTTATATTAATCTAATTATTGATTAAAGAGTTTAATCAATTAATTAAAATTAATAGAATTGGATTTATGCTTTAAGCAATGATTCTATCATATCATGAAATCTAATTCAAGTAAGGGTTTAATAATTAATTTATACTTAATTAATATGAAATATTAATTAAAGTATTAAATTAATTATATATATGTTGTTACTTAGATTAATGGCCTAAGTTGTTTAGGCCTAGGACCAAAAGGGTTTTGGATCGAAGATTAATCTAAGATGTAGAGAAAGTATGATAATGTCATGGATGATGTCATGTATTATGTCAATTTTATACTTTCATGGCAAGTAATGTGATGTCATGAATGATGTTAATTCTATACTTGCATGGAATGTAATGTGATGTCATAAATGATGTCATGGATGATGTCAATTCTATACTTGCATGCCAAGCAATGTGATGTCATGGATGATGTCATTAAGTTCTTTACTTGCATGGCAAGTTGTACATATGATGTAAGCAATGATATCATTAGGATTTCTTTTATATATATATATATATATATATATATATATATATATAACTTAAGAAATGTTCTTAATGTAAGAAAAAATTGAGAATTTTGTGTAAAGACACAAAACCAAAGCAAACAACATATACTCAAAAACTCTAGTATTCTTGTAAGGAGATTGATTAAGTTAGTGCAAGTTTACAAAGGTTCCTTAAGAGAGGCTACTTGCATCTAATCAAATCAAAGCAAGAAGGTAATTAGTGAATCTCTAGTGTTTCAAGCTGGAGGTCTCACATTTGGGAGCCTTGAAAAGTTGATTCAAGAGTTGAATCAAAGGAGCTAACCATTTAGTAGATTAATTGTGGTCTACACCAAACACTTGGGAAATTATAAGTATTCTGCAATTTAAATTTCCTGATTTTTTATATTCATACATGTTAATGTATATTAGCTATATGTTAAATTGAAAATTGGATCTTTAGGATTGGAATTCTTAATGAGATCAAGGATTATGTTTAGCAAATTTTTAAAATTGGCCCTACTTAGCATTTGATGTCTAAGTAGCATAATTGATTCCTTCAGTTATTTGTGATTTGACTGTCTCGCAAGATGCAATTTAGGACGCATGCAATAATGTAATTTAAGATGCACAACGAATGAAATTTCATAATTCATGTAAAGTTGTTAGTAAAACATACAAGATACAATTTCGGGATTCATGTGAAGATGATAGTAATACATGCAAGGTGCAACTTCAAGGTTCATGCAAAGATGATAGTGATTCATATAAGAATGCAATTTTTAGGATATGTAAAATGATAATGACATATGTGAAATGCAAGATGTACAATGCAGTTTTGGACATATGCATGATGCAACTTCAAGACTCATGTAAGAATGAATGCAATTTTTAATAGTGATGCATTTTTTAATAGTGATGCATTTTTTGATTCATGTAGAATGATGCAATTTGAGACACACACAAAATGATGCAATTCAAGATATAAGCAAAGATGCATTGTTCACATGAATTATTCAAATGAATGAGACAAGCACATGATATTGATATGTAATTAGGCATATGATATGTAAACATGTGCATGAAAATGCAACGACCACCACTTTGGGCATCGTACTTAACACTCTCTAGTCATGTTAAAGGTTTAATGTTCCCTTTAATTTTAGGGTATACTAGTAGTGCTACTTTCACAAATTAGAGTTTTGAACAAAAAGTGAGCCCAAATAAAGCTTAGTAACATGTTTATGTGTGCTATTTTTGGTGCGTGATTGTGATTGTGACTGAAGCGTGATTATGATTGTGATTGATGCATGATGCAAAATGTATTGTCTTTTTACCTTTTGGATTTTTTTGTAAATGCTTCTTGATCTAAATGAATTTTTATTGATTGGTTATGGCTTGAGGTCCTTCCTTTATTTTGATCTTCTTGTAGGTGCTTTCTCGATCTTGATCAGTGATTTTGGATTTTTATTGGTTGGTTACAACTCAAGGTCTTGAGAAGACGAGGAAGATCATGTGAGTAATATGTATTCGAGTTTCTTTGAAATATGTTTACAGAATTTCTAAGTATATGCATTGAAAAAATTATGGTAAGTCAAGTGCTTGTATTCTTGGACTTCTCATGGATTCAATCCTCCAAACATGATCATTATGTATTTTCTTCCATAATCACCGTAAAAAAGAAAAAAAATTATGATTAGTGAATAAATTACAACAATAATTTAAATAGAATTAAAACTCAATAAAATCAAAAAAGAAATAAATAAATTAAGTTAAATAGAATAAGGAGAAGATGATGCTTATAGATGATTTTAATGAAACGCTCTTCAGATTTTGTAAAATCACCATTCTTAATAGGTCTTCAAATCTTATTCTTCAAAAATCCTCCAAAGATCTTCAATTAATCAATTAAGCAAAGGGGAATTTTTGTAAAGAATGCTTTTTCAAAACAATTAACAAAGGAAAAGAGTCAAGAATGCTTTTTGCCAAGAAAAATCCACAAGCCAAAAGACAATTTGGCATAGAGAATGCTCTTCAAAATATCAAAATAAAAGTTGTGAATAAAAGTACTACTCCTCCCAGGATGTCCTCCTTCCCAGGAGCCAAAACACCTCCTTTGATAGTAAAACAGCCCTTCAAACCTTACATATAAATTGATTCCTAAAAGAATTATATTTCCTTAAAAATATCAAATAAATATCAAAAATAATTTTAAGAAAATTTCATACCAATCAAAATTCAAGAAACAGCTATTTTTATTTTTTGAAAATCAGAAAACTAGACAGAAAACTCTAATTTCAACTGAAATTGTGTAATTTCGATCGGAATTATAAAATTTTGACCACTTTTTTTACTTTTAATTACAAAAAGGTCCTTAAAAGAATTTAAGTTTTGCAAGTAGGTCCTTAAAAAATCATTGCAATTTAGTCCATGAAAACATTAAATTCTTTTTTTGAAAAGTACAATTAGACCTCTGAAGTTTCAAAGTTCAAGTATTGAAGATCCATTCATGACATTTTTATCATTGAAATCCTTTGTCGCATCCATAACTCATCATATTAAAATTAGGTGCTTACATTGTGTTTGTTGTGTGTGTACATGTGCATGTCTTAAAGTATGTGCACATTTTAAAGTGTGTGCGCCTCTTAGTGTATGCACATGTCTCAAAATGTCTTTATATGTGTATGTACATGAATTTTTTATAGTGGAACATGCATGAAAAGTTTTTAGAGTGCATGCGTGAGGGCTTCAGTGTGCGTGCGAGCATTTCAGAGCTCGTGAGGAGGTATAGCATGTGTGATCACGCAGTGGACCATGTGGCAACGCATGATCATGCATGTTAGACCGCATGACCATTCATTTAGTGCATGATCATGAGCCCTAGGGTGCATGGCCACATGTTGGACGCATGTAGCCATGGTCCAAGCACGCACACTCATGCCTATATAAGCCACTTTTGGCTCTATAAGGGGTCCTTACCTTAATCTTGACTTCTCCCGTCATCTCTCATCATGTTTTTGCTTTGTTTGGCTTCTCTTTTCTACTTTTCTCATTATGTTGTTGCTCTATTATTTCTTTCTACATTTTTTAAGTCATCGTTCTTCTTCCCCTTACGTTCTTGATGATATTCCTGAAGATCTCAAAGATGGTTCTCTCAACATTAATGATTTTAAGGTAGAGGAGGAGGCTATATAGACTACAAAGATTGTTATAAGGGCTATAGAGACTACTGCATGAGGTAGCTTTTAGTGATAAGGCACTATCACATGTTCCATTTGACTTTTAAGGAGATGACTATTACTCCATTGGATTTCGCTGCTATCACTAGGTTGAGCTTTTCTAGGGAGCCAGTCCCTTTTAGTTATAAGGCATATCATTTTATCGTGGAGAAAAACAGGTGGAATATAGAGTTGTTTGGAGTCACCACTGTTGGGTTCCGTGATGCAAACGCAGCGGAAAAATTAAAATTTTATCACGTTCCCAAGCCAGGATCCATGTAATTCGACTAATTGATTAAATCTAGGGTTTTTAATAATCTTACCAAAACGCAGAAGAGGCAAGATTCTTTGGAAGGGTGAGAGGAGGTTCACACCGATGACACCTTACCTCGAGCTTTTTGGCTTGGTTGTTCGGATCAAGACGTCTCTAAAAGGATGCGTCCTCTATAGGTATCCACACGAACAACCCTTCACAAAACGAATTTGAGTGTGTGTGCTAGCAACCTCTTGACTGTCTCACAAATCAAGAACAAAAGGAAAAACTCTATCTTTGTTTTCTAAGAGGAAAGAAAACGAATTTGGAGGCAAAAACAAGTATGTGAAACTCTAGAGAATATAACATATTTATAGACTCCAAGTTAAGGTTTCACTTACCAATAACCTTTTGGTAATTTTCCATTTATTATATTCTGATTTTGTTTAAAAACAAATCAAAAATAATATCTTGTTTATTTATTTAAAATATTTAAAATAACATTTATCTGAAATAAATAAACAAATAAATAAATAAATAAAACACTTTAATTATTTATTTCCACAGAGTTTATTTTGGGCTTATTAAACCCATATCCGTTTTGGGCTTGTGCTAAGTGTGTGACCCTGTAGGTTCACATAACATTGGCAGTGGACCTAAATCTCTATTTAGGCCTACAAGTCATAAGTGGCCTCTAGCAAGACATTATGACTACCCAAGTCATGTGAAGTCAATAATCCGACATAACCTAATTACAGTGAATTTTATTGTCCCTTTATCACATGATATCTTAATTGAACATAAGGCATAGAATGTCATCCTTATATAGTTCAACATTATGACTTGATTCCAAGTAGACTGAAAATGATAACTCTTTATCAATTCATTTCAGCATGGCCATGCATTTTCATTCAGTCTATCTCATCAAAGGGCCTTTAGATATCTTTCTCATATTAATGAGGGATAAATTCCTTCTAAATCACTCACATTCCTCACATAACTAATTTTATATCCAACAACATTCTTTTAATCATCCGGTTAAAGACAATGTTAGAATGTGTCAAAACATAAAATAGCTATGTAGAAATCCATGATGATTTCAAGGTTAAAGGACCGAAATAAAATTACTGTGATAAGAAATACTTATGACAATAATCTATGTAGTATTCTCATAGTGGGTCAATCCAGTACATGATCTCTCATCATGTACCTATGAGTTGACTTAATATCTCATATTTATGATTAGTAAAACATAACCATCAGTCAACATCATACTAGCCTTAATACTTTAAAATTCATATAATGAATAAATGGCTAGGGATAATTAGAATAGAACTCTTATTTTAATCTAAGGGTTTTACTATCAAGTCACATACTTGATGGCCTTAGTAAGAATTAACCATTCATGTAATTATCATAAAATCAAATGATAATATAATACCTCTTTATTAATAAAATAAGAAAGTCAATACATAATCACAAATGATTGACCTAGTGCATATCACTAACAACCACCACTATGAAGGAGGGTTCTTCTTTACTTGCTCATTGTACCTATTTTGTCTTTGATGTCAGGTCAAAGTATAGTATTGGTGACATTAGCTCAAAGTTACTAGCTCAATGCTTTTTATTTTATATGTTAAGTGTGGTCATCTTTCTGAATCCTTCAGGCACTAGTCCTTTGTGGCTATTAACTGCATTGAAGAATCTTGATGATTTGCCAAAATATAGCTAGGGCACTGCCGCCTTCTCTTACATGTACTCTGATTTGGATGTGACTTGCAAAGGTGCTTAAAGGATATGTGGTTGCCTATTCGTGCTAAATGTGAGTGCAATTTCTCTTTTGGTTGGCTACTTTAATCATTTTGAGTATATTGACACCTTTTTCTTTGGCAAATTTAGGCTTACGAGTTAGGGATTCTTCCTTATCCCACTGTTGAACATTTTTTTAGAATGGCTTTCCTCGTTATCCATAATGAATTTGGAGGACTTTTAACTTGATAGAGAGCCATGTGGAAGCTATAGATTACATGAGCGGGCTAATTATTTATCAAGTCTAACAAATTCCTCTAACTCTTTCCCTCTTGTCTTTCAGTAATCTTTTATTCATCTTTTAACTTTTTGAACAGATGTGCACCAGCTGGTGGTTAGTGAGGGGGAGCTGGTCATTGGAGATGGTGGCAGCTTAGCATTTGATGTGTCAAAGGGTATTGTTGGTCGGTCTTGTTAACAAGGCCTACTATCTGGGTGAGCAAGTCCATCATTGGTGGGATGGACCATATATAAAGAGAGTCCCTTTTATTCCCCCTAATGACACGTTTTGGGGTCAAGAGTTGATCATTAATGAGCTTACTATAGTAGAGAGAGGATATCCCTTTAGGGATCTTTTGAAGGATGAGAACTTCTCCTATTCTAACATCTTGATTCCATCGTTGGTTAATGCTATTACTAGTTATTTCATTCCTCCACCTCCTTAGGTGAATCCTGCTCAACCTTTCAGTTCGAGGGTTGGGACCTCACAAGCATCCTATGGTCATACTACCTCTCGAGTGTCATTTTTTGACTCGGTATGCTTCTTAGCTTTGCCTTTCCTATTTTTGGACAAACATGTAGCAAATTTTGTTAGTAATAACTTGAAAATGACATGAGTTTTAGGAATTTATCTGTAGCAATGAAGGTCTCGTCGAAGGAGATCAAGTTCTTCTTATATTAATGAACAGGAGGATACTCTCATGACTAAGGTGACAACTCATGCCAATGGGCTAGCACCTAGTGGTTCGGTTCATGGGGACCTTGTAAACATGATGGCCCCGGGATTGTCAGGGATGACGATTTCAAGAGCTGGGACGTACTATCTCTTACCTCAGCCTGGCCTACCTTAGTCAAATGTTACACCTCTAGACAACACTCATGTTCATTTTCTATCTTTGTTCAGGGCTTCTTCTTTCGTTGATTTGTTTATTTTTTAAATTTTTGGAGTATTATTTGTTTTGTAGGTGCCTGTTTCTACTGCTCAGTTTTGGTATACCACTGCAATAAGCGCGCAACAGTATTTTATGGAGTTCACCAGTGCACAAAGCGTATGTCTCCTTTTATTGATTGTTTATTGTACCTGCTTATGCAAATGCATGTGCTTTTATGTATGCATGGTATGTAATTTTTATTTAATGCAAGTTCAGCACACTCTTGCCAATCATGAGTGGGGTAGAGAGAAGGCATCTCTGCATAAGCACATTGGACAGCTGGAGGTAGAGCTAGTGAGATTTCGTATGGGAGATAGAGATGAGGTGCGTGGACTAGATGACAAAGATGCTTGAGTGGGTTTAGCTCTTGCTTAAGATGACGACTATGGCCAATGTAGTTGTTTAGAAGGCTAATTGTAGGCCTTTGTAACCTTGCTTGAATATTTCTTTCCCCAGTTTATTTATTACACCATGTAAAGGTGCCTTCTTTATATCTTTTACTTATGAGAAAGAAAGGAACTTACCTCCCATTTTCTCTTCTACTTTTAGGCAAGCATTGAAATTCCCAATTAGCAACCATAGAATACCTCCTTTCATGTCAAGCTTTCTCACTTCATTCCAAATTTCTAATCTTTTTTCCTTTCTTAGACTTTTATAAATCCCTATGAAGTGCCACTTTTTTTCTTCTTTTACCCATAACATCAAAGAAATTTAGGGATCTATGTAAAATTTTTAAATCCTAACCCTCAACCCACCATAATGGCAAATCTCCCGATTTGCCTTATGGATCCTTGTATTCTCCATGTTTGAAACCTAACTGAGCTCTCAATTTATCTATTTTACCTGCTTGTTGTTTTGTTTCAATTAAGAACACCACACTTAGCTTAGTCCTAAAGATAAACTTCTTAAGGACTTTTATTGTCAAAGTACTACCAATCCTCTATAATTCCATGATATAATATTAATTATAACTTATAAAGATCTATCACCTGGGCAAAGCTAATTCACCATAGCAGAGACCACCATTTTTTCCAATTTTTTTTAATTTTTTTTATATGATCCCTTTTGGATAGTGTATCCTTAAGGGCTAATGCTAGATTTAGATGGTTTATCAACTAGAAAATCCAAAGTTTAGAGGCATATTATTAGGTTAATGTTTGTGGTTGATGACTGTCTATATTAAAATTACCAATGATTGATGAGTCCTAGAGATTTTGGAGTTGTTTAACCAAACTCTTAAAAAAAAAAGGAAATAATTTAAAAATCTTTAAAATTGAAAAAAAACTTTAGGGACTCATCAAGTCTATCCCTTTTAAATCATATGTTCATTCAATGGTCCTCCAAAAGATCCGATGATGAAAGTTTATGTCAATGAGACAAAGGGACATTTCTCCAAAATTTGTTCCAAGTGTGCTTTAGCAAGATGAGAAATCCAAAAATATATCGCAAAACATATAACTGAACCTTAAAAACCACCCGAAATAGCCCAAAAGTGCCAAACAGTGGAAAGTGTGCGAGGAAGGACCCCTGCCAACTCATCCCAAAAGCTTGGGTTTATCCAACGCACGTGGGTTGACTGACCCACACACGTGGGCTATTAACCCATGCTCATGGGTCAGGAGCCTTTAACCCACACTCATGGGTCACACAACCCATACTCGTGGGTCGAGCCCCTAAGCCTATAAAAATGCAAATTTTTACCTTTTTGGAATTTTTTTGGAAAGACTCAAAATGACTTTTAAAGAGAGAAAAAGACATTGAATTAGGACAAATTTATGACTGATTTTTTACTAATTCTCACTCTAAGGGCAAACAAGGTGAACGACATGTGGAGGCCCACTACCCAAACACTACAAGCCCTTTCTTTTTTTATTTTTATTTCTTTTACGACATTTTAGCACTTTTCTAACCAAACCAGGCATCATCATAGCCAAAGCACACGTCTAGGGTATATCCCAATCCTGTTGAGGATCTATAAATCATTATATATATATATATATATTTCATCCTAAAATCCCTATTGTTATGGTGAAAATTGCATTTTTACTATTTTTTGAATTTTTGTGATTTTATTTTTTACAGTAAAATTGTATTTTTTATTCTTTTTACTATTTTTATTTTTGCTATATTTATTTTTATTTCCTTTGCATTTTTATCATTTTATTTACATTTTTAATATTTTTATCATTTTTATTGCTTCTACTATTAGTTTTGCACTTTTTATCATAAAATTCACATTTTTATAGTAAAATTGCATTTTTATCATTTTTATTTCTTTTCATTATTAATATTACACTTTTTATCATAAAGTCCCCATTTTATGGTAAAAATTGCATTTTTATAATTTTTATTATTCTATTTGCATTTTTATTTTATTTTTTTTATTTTTATTTCTTTTCATCATAAAACTCCCTTTTTTATGGTAAAAATTACATTTTTATCATTTTTATTATTTATCTGCATTTGGGATAAATGGTTGCCTAAATCCGTGTGCCCGACACACCACATTGATCCTGTTCCGTTTTGACAAAAAAGACCGACCACAACACCATCCAAACATCTGATCTGTGAGAAAAATACCACTCACAAAGTCGAATAAATTTTGTGAAAAGTGGTGTACAAAAGCTTTTACTATGAACTCGGCTCAAATATACATTTATAATGCACAGATTACAAAAGTAGGAAAACAAAGGCTAAGCCTAGGGTTAGAGCGGCCAAGAATGAGAAGAAATCCCCGCTTAACTGATAAATAACGCCAAAATAACCTAAAGTACAAGAATGGCAGTAAGCTGGGGCGCTAATCTACATTTTGGATAAACCTAAGATGGACTTATAATCATATACAACAGGGTGACAAGCCACAATAATTTCACCCATAGCATATTGCAAAATATTATTGGAAAAACAAAACCAAGTACAAATAAATTGCAATCAATCCAAAGGTGTTGCAGTTGCAGACAAAGCCTCATAATTATCTAAAGATTGGTTTGAAGTACCTATAGCTCCTTCAATATAGAGCAACGGTTTTAATCTTCTTTCAACCTCATTCCTTTGCAGATTAATCTCTTGGAGGATCATAGACAAGGCAATCTTGCAAGATTCTTCATTCCTGAAGGCTAATGTCCATCTTCCATCAACCAATGCTTTTGCTTTTCTGGAGGTTACAGATTTAGTAGGATGGACGGAGGATAGATAGGATGGACGGACACGCAAGTGCAACCATTGTGAATGCTGGTCATCAATTTTAGGCTGCAGGCAGAGATAGAAACAGAGCAACTGCAAGTTATTATCACTCGCATAAGGCCCAAAACAAAAATGTAAACACTGATGAATATCAGTCTCTCAAACATTTTCGTCTGATCTGTGCCGAGCACAGTACAAGATACAAAAAAAAAAAAAGGTTTAATGCTCTACATTTTTATTGCAGTCTAATATTAGAGAATAAAGCAGAACATAGATGAACATACATTGGAACCAGCCAAAGGAGCTATAAGACGGACAACTCCATATTGATGCTTCAAAGGTAATTCTTCTATGAGGAGTATCCACCCAGATACGCCCATAGATATTGCTAGGAAGTGAAAATGACGCTCTTTGCCCCTCTCAAATGCAATCCTACAAGGCACGGCATCAACTGCATATGGCAGTGACCAAAGAGATTTGAAGTGACTGATCACATGATTGTCATGATGTTATACCTCTAAAAAGAAAATAAAATCATACTCTTTAAGAAAACAAAACCCTACTATAAGACATTGGAAGTAATAAGAAAAAGAAAATGCAAAAATATTTTTCAGGCGCTTGTCCACACATGCAGGCGCACATATTATTATCATCATTATCATAGTTTACAAACTACACACAACATTAAGAACTAACCAATTCTCAATTCAATGCCTGGTTTTGGAACTGAAAAATCCAGGCCAGCAGTTCTAACACGGGAGTTGTCAGAGACATCAATTGAAGGACATATAGGAGGCTGCTCAGGTAAAGCCCTACCAAAGGAGAAATTTTGAAGTTGATGAAGGAGTACAAACACCTAAGCCGGAAATGGTGAAATTCATTAGAACCTGTAGGAACGCCCATGAAATGAAACTACACAACCGATAACATGTATGCAATCTCTCATGCCAGATCACATAGATAATAATTATTTCCTGTTTTAATTGAAAAGAAAAAATAACTTAGGGGTTTGACTTTAATACTCGAGTCCCTGCTAATTTAAAATTATCAAATTTAGTCTTCGAAATTATTTATGAAAGTTCTACAATTTGAAAGACAATAGTTTCTTACAATGCAATAAATCAGGGATAAAATTTAAGGGTTATAGTGAACAGTGTAGTATCATAAGAATGTTGGAGATTAGACTATGATGAATAACTGAAGTGTAAGAGTTGCTAACAAACCTCAAAGGTAATTTTGAAATAGCTTGGAGTCAAGTACTTTTGAGACATAACTGATGCAGGTTTTTTTTTCCAAGAAACAGATTAAGAAAGTTGAATCTAGGAATTATTTGTAGTTAACAAAATTCATTTTGTAATCATCTTTCTAGGAACTTGAGAATTGCGTTTAAAATTTTCCTAGTTTAGGATTTCTAATCCTGTAGAGTTAGGAGTATTTTTTGGTTCTATATACACTAATATTAGCTAGCTATTTGGAGGATATGCGGCGAATTAATAATTTCAGATATTAAAGGATATCTTCTTTTAAGCTTTGTGCTTTTTCTTCAGCACTTCAGGTTTTCCACATCACTAACCTTACATGGTTATTTGTCATTAATCCTTATTTTTTCAAAGTAATTCTAAGCTAGCAGCATAACCAGCACACAGTTTCTGTAATGCTGACAGGCATCTGATCTATCATAACTTTATTTGTTCAAAGAGCAAAATATATTTCAGAAATGATGGGTACAAACCTTCACCAATTCGCACATTCTTTCACCAGCAATTACTGATGATTCATTGGGAAGTAAATCTGTAAGCAAAACAAACATTTTCGAATGAAAAACTTCTTCCAGAATCTCCAACATAATCAATAAAAGAAGTTGTACAACGCATTTTAATTTATTCAAATATATAAGCTGCTTTACCATAATAAGAAGATTTCTGTAATGGTAAGAGCATGAACTTTGGTTCTTTGCGAGGCGACGAAGCTTCAATTACTGCAAATACAACATAAATTGTTCAAATATATAAGCAACAGATATAACATCCCAATATGTGTCATTCGTAAATAGAGTTTCATCATGCACCTCTTTTGCAGTTTTTCCATTCATCACATAGGACTGTCAGAAGTAGATCAGTCCAGATACCCCTAATCTCCTCTACAACAGCACTGATGCAATTACTGTGTGAATCCTGTGCCATAAGTCCTTCATCTTAAAATAATAATCTCTAGCTCTTTTAAAGATGCATAAGAAATTAATTATGAAGCCCACAGTAAAGTCCACAAACATAAGACATAAGACAACAATGATGTTAATATATAAGACCCCCTAGCTAAACACATGGCACATATTTTACAGCCAGCTGGGTCTATTTATGCATCTCTTTGGCATCATAGAACCTGGAAGAGAGGTGCATACAATCTGTGCAAAAAATGCAAATGAACTGATATGAAAAGGAGGAATATGATAATAGACATTCATTATAAAAAATATATGATAATAGACATTCATTATAAAAAATATTTAAGAACTTCATCATCAAAGACTTGAATCATTCCCAGCTTTACCTTTTTTCCATCTGTTAATTTCTTAAAAGATTGGTACTCTCAAAAACCATTTTTTGTCTGTACTCGTCTTTTTCCCTTCCAAGAATTCCACATTACCATAAACTAAATGAAACATAATAAGTAGCATTGGGTCCTTTCCCTTGTTTTCTTGAAAGAAAAAGTCTTACTATTTCATATGCTTTGCTTTTTCTTATCTACTTACCAACAAAAAAAGAATTGCTAGCATTATTATCCCAATGAAAAATCATTAACACCATCCTCGTCTATGCCACACTACACTTGACCCCCACATCTATAGAGAGATAATCAGCCCAGTCCCCGAGAGCTAAGAAGCTTCACTCTTATTCCTAATCTCCATCTTTGCCTTGCTATCCCCCTGTTGCAAATGGTACTTTTTCTTGGAATGTTAAATATTCTCATTAGTTGTTTTTATGGATTTTATCCATTTCTTTACGAGAGAAAATGGAAGAGGTTAGCAGAGCTTATGGTGTTCATCCTTATTCCTAATCTTTGTCCTGCTATCCCACTGTTGCTCCTACCAAGTTCTCTTGGAATTTTCACTTTCGTAAGCTGAATAATCACAACAGAAAATATTCTCATCGGTGATTGTGATGGATTTTATCCTCTTTTTTTCTGTTCATCTATTTGAATTTATTTTCCAAGAAAGAATGATATACTGATAGGATTATATATAAAAAAAAAATAGACCAAATGCATTAATATGACCCTGAACTTGTATGAAAATTTTGGTTGCTTCTGCGAATTTCCACTTCAACCTGTCATACATGTTTTTTTTTTCAATCATAAATTATGTACATCTTTCTTCCTAGTCAGCATATCAAGTCTAATCAAATTCAATGAAGTGTCTTTCTAGATTTAAGGAATTCAACATGGCATTTAATACCATTTAATATGCAAACAAAAACGTTCTCTCTTTCTTTCTCCATTCTTTGCTCACTTCTATTCTTCTTTAAAAAAACAAAAAGCAAATTTCTCTATCGGTAAAACCAAGGCCACTGCTTTTTCTACTTTTTTATATCTCCATCTCTCTGCAATTTCTATGAAAAGAAAAGGAGAAAAAAAAAACAAAATTTCAACAACAGCCAGAGATCAAAATTAAGCTGTTTAATCAATAGAATCACAAAGCCAATAAAGGTATCTCAAAGTTGCCAAAGAATCAAATTAAAGAAAAAATACTGTTCATTTAATTGTTTTCATTGAAATATTGTGATCCACTTCCAAACACAAGAACTATAGCCAGAAAAAAGATCTCAGATTTTAAGCAATCAACAGTGCCTTGAAACAACAATGACAAAAAATAGTAACCATGGATAAAAATAATAAAATGAAAAAATATGACCCAATTCTGCACAATTTTTTAGTAAAAGAAATTTTCATTTTCAAATTCCTTGAAATAGCATAAAATTCTTCACAAATTAACCACAAAAGAAAAATTCAACTCATTAGCTGCAGAGACAGAGATGCATCCAGACCACCCAATTCAGATTTCAAAAAATAAAAATAAAATAAAAAAATTACTACCCAGATAACAAAAGCTTGCAATTTCTTTCTTGAAAAAAAAAGGAAAATTTTTTAAAAGAAGTTCCATAAAATAAACATAGTTAAATCCATCAATCAAAACAAGGCACTAAGAGTATAAGCAGAATCAGTAATTGATTATCGAAACTATTTGGCTCTGGTCCCAGTTAGAAGGTTCAAGATGACTTTTCTCAAACAATATTCAGTCTTTATCTCTTTATTTCCTTTTCTGTTTTTGATTTCTTAAGTTCAAAAAATCCAAATAAAAGTCTGACTCAATTTAAATATAGCAGCATTGTTATTTTCAAAGACTATTTTGTCTAGAGAGGAAAAAAATTTTCTTTCTAAATCACTATTTAGGCTATAATGCTTCTCTTTTTAATTCATGTCATTGCATTTGTAATCATGCACAACTACAAGTATGTGATCAATTAAAATTGAAGTTCAAGGACGCAATTGACTTTTCCATAGAAGTTTTGGCATATATTTATGCATCTAGCCAAAAATATATGAAGAAGTAAATTTACCTCAATTTGAAATTAAATATATTTTAGAATTTGAATGGGTTTGGATTTGGATCGCTTTCAATACTAGCAATTTGTGTATTGGGTAGGATAATAGTATCAAGGGATAAATTTTAATCAGGTTTGAAGCATGCTCATATTAGAAGATTATAAAGAGGTTTTGGTACAGGTAATGTAATTTTAGTATATATCCTACCCATTATTATCCCTACTTTGTAGGGGCCAGAGACCAAGAAAAAAAAATCATCATACTATTCTAATATCAAACAACACTCAAAAATTATGATCAACTCATTCAAAATTTCCACCTTCAGTTGATTTGTCTAGTACCAATTATGAAATTGTCACAACGTAAAACACATAAATTAGGTTTACTCAATAATTGAAGTATAAGAAGTTACACGAAGAATAACATCAACAAAGAGAATTAAAATATACTAAAACTCAAATGGCTCACCATAACTGAAGCCTCACCAAACAAAACATTAAAAGAGAAAAAAATAAGTATTTGTACTTCTTTTCATTTTTCACAAAGAAGAACCATGAACAGGATCACATTTCAAGTCCCTTGGCACAACGTAAGACACATAAATTAGGTTTACTCAATAATTGAAGTATAAGAAGTTACACAAAGAATAACATCAACAAAGAGAATTAAAATATACTAAAACTCATATGGCTCACCATAACTGAAGCCTCACCAAACAAAACATTAAAAGAGGAAAAAATAATTATTAGTACTTTTCATTTTTCACAAAGAAGATACATGAACAGGATCACATTTCAAGTCCCTTGGCATAACTCATACAGTGCTTGTTTGGCTAAATTGTTATTGATAGTTGATAGTTGTTGCTAGTAACTAATAGTTGATAAATGGTGACTGGTAGTTAATGGCTAATTGATACTAAGTGTTTGATAAAATAATAATCATGGTTGATGATAATGTATTTAATTACATATATAGACATTATATATATATGATAAAAAATATTATTTTATATTTATAATTAGAATTTTTGTACATGGTTTCATTTATATAATTTCCAAAAATGAATATATCTATTTTTATCAAATTTTTGACAATCTATTTTAAATAAAATATTATTATTATTATTATTATTATTAGACAATGTGAGAAGTAAAATTTTTATAAACTTTTTTATTAATATAATTTTTAATAAAATTTTTATAAATTTTTTTATTAATATAATTTTTAATATTTTTATGTGGTTAATATTTTTAATAACCATAATATCAATATCTTATTAATATTTTTAATAATTATCCAAATAATATTTTATTAAATAATGATAATTAGTTAAAGTTAAAAGTGTTAGATAATAAATATAATTTATGAAATAGAGTTGTTGGTGAAAAGTTATAAATTGAAGCTTATATGAACTGATACAGTTTGGGTGTCTAATAGCTACTAGCTTCTTTTTAAAAAAAAAGAAAATTATCTAACATGCTTTTCTAGTTGTTAAGCACTAAACAGCTAACAGTTGTATTCTATTAGCTAAAACAAACACCCCACATAAACAATATATGCTTAAAAAGCCATGCTTAGTAAGCCATGTGTCTTCCAAAAGATCTTTAACCAACCACATTCAATATTTGTTACAAAACGGACAATAAAACTAAGGTCTCCTCTCCCATGTCATTTCACGACAAGCCTAGAAGGAAATATCAGTACCCTAGCAACGCTCAACTACTTGAGTAGAAAAATGACGTTGCACTTCAAATTAATTACGCTCAAACTATTTGAGTAGCAAAATGGTTTCTATACTACAAACTAATTTAATTTCCACAGACTTAGTCATGTAGTACTATCTCATCCATAAACCAAACCCATCTACAAATTAGGGGAAAAAAATGACTATGAAAGTAGAGAATGCTAAAGTTTATAAGAAGGTAAAACCAACTACCTTTTAATCCGTAAACCATAGAGAAAGCACTTAATACAGAACATAACTTACCTTCAGCAAATTCATATGCTGTTTATTGAACTCTGCTTCACTATATGGAAGTAACTGACGCAAAAGCCAACCACCATCCCACAATGTATCAGCAGATATATCTGACCGACAAAAGAGACTGAACAATGCATCAAGCACCTGTGAATTAAAATTTCATTTAAAGAAAAATAAGAAAAACAGGCACACAAAATAAAACTCCTAAATGAATCAGAGTTGAACTATCTCCTCTTCATCAACAAAAGTAAAGTAAACCAAAAAAAACCTTTCATGACTACAAGAAATCATAAACAATCTAAGAAATATATATATGACTCCATAAAGGAAAAATACCTGGAATCTATGCGGACGAGGGCTTGTTCCCACCTCTGGGAAATAGCATACTCCTCCGAGCTGATCCTGTCAAAAATAGTTAAAAGAGTTAATGGGACATATAATTGAAACAACATAAGGGACAACTTTTGAGAAAGTAAAGGTTAAAATACAACATAAAAGTGATGCAACTTTTTTAATATTCACTGGTATTTTCTTTTACAAAAATAAACAATGAAAGAAAACTTTTTATCTCACAGGCTAAACAGCATTTTAAGAATCTTACTGTTTTCAGATATATCTGACTCAAATCATGAATGAATCAAAAGATTAAGAGATGATTGACATTTTTATAAATTGTTGTCCAAATTTTTTATTATGGACAACTTTAAAGACTTACCAAATCATAATTCAAATCAGTCAAACCAATCTATAAGTATTCATATTGAAGTTCAGATTATAACATCCTAAAAGGCTAAAACATCACAAAAAGCAAAGCGCTACAATAACCAACTTACAGGAGTACAAGCACTGTCACAATATCTTGTTAGTTTATATCAATTGACAATATTTTAGGAATAACTTGCCTAGAGCATGGTTACTCTAGTATATAGAACAGCAATGAGAATGCAAAATATCCTTGACTAGAAATAAGGCAGATTGGAAAAGTGGCATGGGCTTCTTCAAATTGTATTTTGTGAGCATATAATGAATGCCGATACTGTAATACACTCCTTAAAATTGCCTATCTAAGGGCAAACCTAAGGCACAAAGTGCTCTCCAACTTAGGACAGGGGCGAGGGAGGATGGGGGCAAATATACTCAGCTTTTCGCTTGCATTTTAGAAGGCAAGCCTTGGCATACAGTAATAAAAAACATGCAAATAGTCCATAATGTAAACATTATTTAAAAGTGCCTGTGTAATGAAAAATATGCAAAATATGAAGCCAAAACAAAAATAAAAACAACCAACACAGGTTCCTAAAAGTATAATCACTTTGTTTCATTTAAAAAAATAAAATGTTAAATAATCCAATGCCACTAAAATCATCCCAAGTCTCCAAGATTGTAGCATAACAGTAATGAAATCACATAAAACTTGTATGACCAAGATTGTTTCATTCTTAGCTATGGTTGTTCACATGCCAGACCAGTAATTTTAACACTCCTTGTTAATGATGCATGGTCCCAATCATAAAATTCAGGTTGCAAATTGCTAAAGCTGTAGCCATTACTAGTAACATTATCTGATAGACAAGAAAAAAAAGAAAAAATACAAGGAAAAGGCAATATTGCCTTCAATTTTTGTAGATAGCTGTCAAGCTCACTTCTACAAGCATGTCTACTAGAACCAAGATCTGAAGCAAAAAGTTGATCTTCACCCGATCCCTCACCAACCAATGCTTGCTGCAAGAGTAGAAAAAAATGATATTAGTTTGATCTCCTGAAGCAATTAACATAAAATTCTTTATACATAATAATATCTGTCCAAATGAAACTTAAAAAACTTTTAAGACAATAAATCAAGGGTCAATGAACACGAGCATGTCATATCATAGCTTCACTTCAATATTGGCCAAATGTTTTGAATTTTGGAATTCAACATAAGAGTGTGAAAATATGCTGCAATTTGCCATCATTAAGGCCCATTCCAATATAATTGTTAAATTGAGGAATTGGATGCCAACTAAGATCTGTTTTCAAAATATAAAGTTTCATTACCAAGTTGAAAAATTAAAGATTTTGTCTTAGTAAAATGATTGGCATAGGAGAATTGTAATAAGAAATCCCTCGGTATTTTTACCCCAGCAACAACATGTACAAAATGTTGTGCGTGTGCACAAACAACAAAAGTTATTAATTCACACATTTTATTTTTTAACGCTGCAATGATAATACCTTCATGTCAAACACTATAGTCAATTAGTTATAATTGCTATTGCATTAAACAATGCTCCCAACAGAAGCACTATGGAAAACACAATTAAAAAACCTTCAATAAAGAAACACCTATAAAATACATAATAACAAAGTAATACAATTAAATAATCAAATTAAGGGTGGTCTTGTTGATACTTTCACTTGTGAGAATTATGGAGGTCTCAAGTTCGAGTCCCACAACCACCATCCACCAATATTAGTGAGAGTTTATCAACTTTATAATGAGTGATAGGAAGATGGTTACGCATGTTGTGTACTCTATGGCCTATAGGGCCTCCACTAAATAAGTAAACTATTATGTTAAGCAAAAATAATTTAAAAAATCTCAAATAAATTTCATCTAATAAAAAATAATTTTAATGATAAATTGCACCAAAGAGAAAGAAAATGAGTGGTATAAGCTATCAAAATTTAACTCAGCCTTGTGAAAGTATTATTGCATGTCAACTTTGTGGTAGGACACAGTTGAAAGGACAATTACTAATACTCTTTGCTATAGTATGCACTTTGCCCTGCATTTTCCAAATTAACAATTTAAGTCCCAAACACTTACTTCACATCGAACATTTTAGTCCTCCAGTTAGTTTATTAGTTGCAATTATTCAAATCAAACTGATGGGTCCCCAAACTCACATCCAGATGGATTAAATTGCTATGGTCTTAAAAAATATATTTTCTTTACAAAGTTGTTTCAATAACTTATTGAAGCAAAATTTTATTCTTATGTAATATTTATTTCACTAAATAATGCAGGAGCATTGGCTAGGTTAGTTTTCCTTCAAGGACTAGGACTTATTCTAATCAATATAAACACGAGCTTCATGGGGCTGTTTAGCTGTGCAAATTTTGTCTGATTTCCAAAGAATTATTCTAAGAAAAATATTTTAAAATAATGGAAAATAATATTGGTAGTGAAATTTTTCCAAATAGAAAACTTAAAAACAGGTTTCAGATTTTTGCAATTTCTAACTAGTTGTGGAAACTCATTTAAGTAGTTTTCTAATTTTACTTCATATGATATATTTTGGAAAACAAGGAACTCTAGTATCCACTTATTCAACCATATATCGAATCCCAACAACCACCAAAAAAATTTTCTATCTTTTTTCTATTTGGAAAATGAAAAGTTAGAAAATAAGCAAATGCAAAAATCTGAAAATGAAAATAGAAAATATTTTTTGTAACTAAACAAGGCCTAAACAATTTCTGAATTAAGGTTTTGTATTTTGATTTCAGATATAATAGTAACTGTAGGATTTTTGTTTAATCCCCAATCATTAATTATGTTACAACATTAAATCAGAAAAAAGGAATTAATTTTTAATAAATCAAACAGTGTATTATACTGCAATAAAAAAAAATGCACTCTTAACAATCATTACACAATTTTAAAAGGAATTAACAAGGAAAAACATAAATTAATTTTGCTATGGTGATTGAAAAAAAACCAAAAATTACCAATAAGAAAAACTTAATTCCTAGCAAAGAATTCTTTTCCAATCCACCACCGAAGCCTAGTATCTTTATATGTTTCATATCATTTCTACCCAAAATCTTCATGTGCTGCAGTGCACCAGATCCACCATCCTCCACCCAAAACCCAAAAAGCAAAGTTAAATAAACAAGAAACATATTCATGTTTCGTTGATGGACAGTGTGTAAATTGAGAGCTCACAGAGAAATAGTTAAGAGCTAAGAAAAGGCACAACCAGCAGCACCAGATAGATCGCACACTCAGTTGTAAGCTCTCTGTACCTTCCCTACTCGCAAGTTGGTGTTTACGTCTCCATCAAGATTGATGGAATTTCATTAACTGAATTTGAAAATTAAATAGTTGTTGAAGTTTTGCTTTTCTTTTTCAAACATGTTAGTATTTCTAACAGAGATCAAGGTATAGCTAACCATAGAGAGGATACATTAACGGTATATCAAGTATAGATCATACCAGTGCTCAAGAGGCTTGCAATCAAAATTTATGCTTCTAAGAAGTACCATGAAAAGCTATTCAAATTTATGGTAGCAGCAATATCAGAAGAATATTTGTCAGCATTCAAGAGTGACAACAGCAATATGTTCTCAATAATATTGATGTAAAAGTTCATGAGATTTATTTCTAAAACTTACCAGTAATAGTTTCTTATGTTGCTTGCGTTGAGGAAGAATGCCAAGAGCATCTAGCATTGTTTCGTCTAATTCTGCAAATGAGGATATATTAAATGAGATGAAAGCAAAGATATCAATAGAAACATAAGTTGAATAACTCTAATAGCAAAACCTTTTGTTTGCAAAAGAGTAGCCAGCACACTCAAAGAACCCAGAACTTGTCGATCATTGCCATTTGTAATGTAAGAAAGCAAGGTATCCCTAGAAATTTCACAAATATCATCATAGAAATTACAAAATGAAAAAAAATCAAAAGCAGAGATGAACAATAATTGATAATATACTCTCACTAAATAGCAAAACAATAAATCAGAAAGCTATCACAATAGAAAATGCAAGTCAGATAAATAAAGACACATAAATATACAAGGAAGTCAAGTAGATTAAGTACTGACATAAGAAACAATATTAGAGTGAAGAGGCCACAAGGAATGAGATAAGAAGATACCAGACTTGATATATAAAGCTCCATGCAACCTTCCGTTGATGATGAATATTTTTTCAAAGAATGTATGCACAAAAAATAAAAAATACAAAAAAAGGTTTTCCTTAAAGAGGCAATTTCCTAAGTGAAAGGAGTTCCATACCAATGCCAATAACAAAACCTCAAATGGCATTGTAGTGCTTCTCTTAAGGCTAGGTAGTTGTAGAATAACAAGAAGTCCAGCCTCATATGAAGGACTTGGTTACACCGTATTACTCATGACAAGCAAGATTGTGTAAATATATTATTAATATGACACAATTTCCGTATTGAGATCTTGTTCAGTGGCTTCTCCATGGATGTGCAACTTCTATGAAACCACATCCACTTTCTTTATGTAATGAATGTGTTCTATATAGCAAAGGAAACTTAACAATACATTTCAATTGTAAACTTTTTATTTGAAACACTTTGGCATTAAAAATGAGATGGCAGGAAATTTTTGGGCAAATATATTATAATTAATTGAATAACCATTGTATTTAAAAGCTCATTTTATCCCATCATCCTACTTTCTTTTTCAATCAAACATCAGTTATTAAAGATGTTGCTCCAACTGTTCACCTTAATACAACACTTCCATGTCAAAATAATGAATGGCTAAAATGGGAACAAGTTTCCTCCAAATGCAAGGTAGTTAAAAGTAGGGCTGCGCACAAGTCAAAAAATCCGGAAAATGTAAAATCTTTGAATCCAAACAGAAAGTTGAAGAATTTAAAAATAGAGAAACTGAAACCCAATTGAAAATTTAATTCTCTATCATGAACCGCTCTGTTTTTTCAAGATGAAAATTCAAGGCAAATATAAATTATATATATTTAAAATTTTAATCAAAATTTTTTATTTTTTATAATTTTATTTTAATTAATTTTTTTATTATAATTTTGATCAATATAATACATTTGATTTTAATTGCATATACTCTAACTAATATGGCAATCAATTTAATAAAATCAATGTCAAATTTTTTCTTTTGATTTAATATTATTAGGATTTAACTTCAATTTGTCTTTTAAACTCACATTTCATAAATTTAATAATGTATTTTTTGACAAATTAATTTAATCTCCCATTATTATTTATTACTTGCTTCATTAAACTATGTAGTTTTGGTTAAAACTACGTAGTAATTTTCAAATTATATCCACAAAATTAAATCTTAATAAATCAATGACTAATAAATATTATAAATGTTACATCAATAATATTATTAATGTTTGGGATAATAACCGCACAAGTTCTATAAGTTATCCAAAATTTCAATCAAGTCCTAAAAAAATTATTTTTTTTAATTAAGTCCTAGAAGCATTTACATGTTTTCATGTTAATCCACTTCCATTATATCAAACGGAATGGACTAACATTAGCAATTAACGGAAAGGGATATGACCCCATGAGTCTTGTAAGTTACCCAAAATTTCAATCAAGTCCTACTTTTTTTTTTAATTCTAATTTCTCATGATTTTTCAGGGGATTTAGAAGAGAAGAACTAGCTTAATTATGTTGTGTACAATCCCTAATAATTAAATTATTTAACTTTTCTATTAATAAAAAATTAATTAATTTAAAAGGAAAGAATTTTCCATCGTCCATCAATTATTAAATAGTTTAATCTTTCTATTAATAAAAAATTAATTTATTAAATGACTTTATATAGTGGATTAAGTAATTCAATATTCTACTTTATGTAGTGTATTAATCCACTACATAAAGTAATTTAATAAATTAATTTTTTATTAATAGAAATATTAAATTATTTAATAATTGATGGACGATGGAAAATTCTTTCCTTTTAAATTAATTATTTTTTTATTAATAGAAAAATTAAATAATTTAAGTGTTATGAATTGTGTACAATATAATTAAACTAGTTATGCTCTTTTAAATCCCTAGAAAAATCATTGGAAATTGGAATTAAAAAAATTTTTTAGAACTCAATTGAAATTTTGAATAACTTACAGGACTCGTGGAGTCATATCCCTTTCTATTAATTGTCGACATTAGTCCAATCCGTTTGACATAATGGAAGTGGACTAACATGAAAATATGTAAATGCTTCTGGGGCTTCATTAAAAAAAAAAAAAATTAAGACTTAATTGAAATTTTGGATAACTTAGAGGACTTGTGGGGTCATTATCCATTAATTTTTTTAAAAATGTCATTTTCAAACTTTATCTTAATATTTATATTGTGTGATTTAAATATAAAAGATAGGATGACTTTAAATTTCATTATAATAATTTTATGCGTGTGATTTAAATATACAAGATAGTATGACATTAAATTTCATTATAAAGATTTTATGAAATAATGCATTCTAATACCTCCGTACTCTTAATGTTTTTCGCATTTCACTTTTACACATTTATTTTGGCACATTACACCTTATGCTTTTAGTTTTCGACACATTTAGCTTTTATTGGACATGAAGGGGATGACAGACGTTCAAAAATATCCATGCTGGTCCATGTAATTTTAAAATTTTTCTATTAAATCCTTATATTGTAATTTTAAAATTTTTGTATTAAATCCTTATATTTTTATTTTTAATCAGTTAAATCATTTGATTTTAACACCAAAAATAAAAAGGAAAAGGAATTAGCAAAAAGAAAAAGTATCATCACACTCAATTGTTATTAAAAAAAAAAATTTCAATCACCAAATTGTCAAATTTTAAAAAGTTGAGACAAGATAGATATCTTTATCCCTAGAGGAAGTTATATGAATGGTCACAAAATTTGAATTTTGTTACAATTTGGTTTCAAATTAATTTATTTATTTTTAATTACCTAGCTTTAATTTATGTTTCATAAGGAAGTACTTTAGCATTATCTAATTGAATTTGATGAAGTGGCAACTAGAATGGCCACATCCTATGACATGTTTTTTTTTTTTTCTTATGGAGTTTGTCATTTATCCTAATCATCCTAAAATTTACTCTACCATCCACATTGACAAGCTCTATCAAATAAAAACATGATATAAGATGTGGACATTTCAATTGTCACATCATCAAATTTAGCCAAAAAATATTAGAGTACATCCTTATAAGATACAACTTAAAAGTTAAATAATTAAAGAGAAACAAATTAAAATTTAAAACTAAATTGTAGTAAAGTATAAAATTTGGTGAACATCTATATAAATTACTAGTAACTAATAAAAACAAACTACAAAGCAAATGCACTATATAATATCAAATTGCAATAATCTAAACTATGAAAGGGAAGTATGAAACCCTAGCCTCAACCTAGAAAAGGACAGAAAAGCCAAGGAATAGTAGAAGTCAATGGGCAACAGCTTTCTAATTTTTTACATTAATAGTACAAGTTTACTTTTTTAATCTTGTAAACTAACCTTTTGTTGGAAAATATATCCCATATTGGAAAAGTGCAAAACAATAAAGTGACTTATAAATGATGTAGATTGGACCTTAACATAAACCAATTGATTTTTTGTTACATGAGCTCAACCACATTTATAAATTCACATATGTGTATGTGGCCACACACTCTTAAGGCCCATGGACGTGTTAACATCGTATCAGAGAAGTAATCCTAGGCTTGCGTTTAAGACCTAGATTTGGATTTGGCCCGTTTGAGTTTGATATGACCAATGTGAGTTGCTAGGTGTAGTCCATTTGTAACTCCATTTAAGTCATTGGGTGTTGCCCGTTTGTGTTTGGTAAGTGTAACTGATCCAGGTCTAGTTACACTTGAATAGAAGTGTTAGAGAATATATCCCACATTAGAAAAGTGCAAAATAATAAAGTGACTAATAAGGAATGGAGATTGGATCTTAACACAAGCCTATTGATTTTATGTTACATGGGTTCAACTCCATTTACAAGTTCACATGTGTACGCGTAGGTCAACACTCTTGAAACCCATAGACTTGCTAATACCTTTAAATCAAATAAGACCAAGATATCCTCCAAAAAAGACAAAAAGATGCGTAATAAAATCAAGCATGCACCTTCTTCACTTTGTTCCCACATTAAAGCATAGGCTTAAGTGCAAAAGGTACAGACGTATTGAACGCGCCTAGCTTTGATGGGTTTCTTTTGAGCCCCATGGATTTGTTAACACCTTTAAATTAAATAACACCAAAATATCCTCCAAACAAGACAAAAAATGCATATTAAAATCAAGCATGCACTTTCTTCACTTTGTTCTCGGATTAAAGCATAGGCCCAAGTGCAAAAAGTACAAGCTTACTGAACGCACCCAGCTTTGATGGGTTTTTATATTAACACAAGACTTTTGCGTTTAAGCACTATTTGCAATTTTCACAACACTATCAATAGGAAAAAACTACATAAATGTTTGACTTGTTAGAGATGAATGTGTTCCCAATTTCTTTTTCCTAAGTCTAAGAAAAATAGTTATTGCATGTTAGCTTCATCTCACAACTATCTCTCCTCTCCACAAGAAACCTAGCTTTGTTTGTTTTTACCACAAAAAAGACATTATGCAATTTATTATCTACATGTGCATGGATAAGCCAAATGACTACTGTGTGCTTCTATGGATCTTTCTATTCACACTATTTACTATTCAATTGCCACTCTTAACTTCGTATTTTAAGAAAAAGAGTCTATAACTTAAGTGCTACTTGGTTCAATTAGGAAATATAAAGAAGTAGGACATCTAGTAACTAGTGTTATGATAATTAATAACAACCGAAGTGACATTGTTATTGTCTTTTCATAATCATCAAAGCAATTTAGCTATTTTGATAATTAACCATCTTCTAAGTTTAAACTTTGGCCGTACAGTTATGCAACTCTTTTTATTAGCAATAACTTGTCAACTATCTGAAAAGAGTAAATATTTGTCAAAGCTCAAAATTCAATGTAGTTTTTATTTAAAGAGGTTTTGTTTCTTCACTCCCATTATGATGTAGGACAAAAGGGTTTCTAACCTAGGATTAAAGAATTGAATCGTACAAAATGACATCAGAAACCTACTGTAATTTTATTAAACTGAACTCTCAACACTAAAGTAAACTATGACAAGGTATTTATTTATACACTAAAAAGTAAAGGAAAATTATAAACTAATATTAATTAGGATAAAATTAAAACTTCCATTCTTCATAATGACAATCAGATTCCTAGATAGCAAAATCTTAATCTTCCTAAATAATAATTCAGCAGAAAGCTTTTGATTCCATAATTAAAAATTAAATTCCTCATTTCCATATGCTTGATCAATCTTACATTAAAGGCAAAAATCACTCACTACGTAGGTTTTATCTCTTTATCATCAGCATGCATGTGTTTTAGGAACATGAATTTATAGATCCTCCAGCAAAGCTGGCCAGCAGTAAATTTTCTCAGGTTGGAAAAACTATGGCCATCCAACAAGGACAACTGACAATAGCAGCAATAAAACTCTAGCATGAAAGACAAAATCTACTGCCTGAATTCAGAAGGATAACTTAAGCAACTGTAGCACAAAACTCAGCAACATAGGAATCAAGATTAATAATAAAGCACTTATCCTAAAGTTTCTTGATCATTCAGTAAAAGAGTTGGGTGAGCTTGCAGACAAGTAGGGCACAAGGAAATGCAAACTCAGTATCAATTTCCAATAAAACATACTGCTGCAGAAGAGAATTTGAGTGTGTGTGTGTGTGTGTGTGTGTTTGAGAAAGAGAGAGTTTACCTCAAAGTCCTGTCTGGTCTACTACAATCATTTTGTATAACATCTTCACGATTAACTTGTGAAGGACCAGCCAAACTTGGCAAAGTCACTTTCAGACAGCCATCAAATTCAGAAATAGTGTCACTTTCTGACTGCAATGTTTCATTCATACAATTGTGACCAGAAACAAAACCATTAAGCTTAGCTTCTGATTTTGGAATGAAGAGCTCTGGCGTACAGAAGAGAGCAGCAGCAATGGTATTTGCCAAATCTTTTATTTTAACTATGTGTAAGATGCAACAAAGTAGATACAGAGAAGAGATAGCATCCAACTGTATATCCTGGTATACAAGCTAAAGTAAGTCAAGTATAATATATACTCAAAAGTGCATTAGCAGACTGGTAGGAAAAAGCCATTTTGGCCAGGGAGCAAAATTAACGAATGAATGAAAGCATGCAAAAGGATTGAGGCCATTACATTAACAGCATCCAAGTGCAAAGATGGAAGAAGCAACGGAAGTACCAAAGATTGCAACAATTTGTCAGTTATTAACCTTCCAACATCAGGAATCCCAGCAGAAATAACATCGCTGAAATAGTAAAGCTTGTCCTCAACTTCATCCACCGCAGCGAGAATCACTGCAGTTGCATCTGTGTCTGAGTTTCTGTTCAGAAATCAAATGACACCATTTAAAAGTAGTTTTAGAAACACTTTCCACTAACTTGTATAACAAGTTAAATCATCCTAAATCTTACCTTAGTGCTTCAGAGACCATTCCATTTAGATCAATGCACTGCTTTTGGAAAAATGTTACCAAGTTCGAAAAATAATCAGAATGGGGGGCCTTGGCAACAAATCTATTCACAGATTCATCACCAACTGTAAACCAGAAGGATTGTAAAAATTAAAACCTGCTCCACCAATAAAAAATAAATATAAGCAGTAGTAGAAATTAACTCACCATGATAAACATTTAATGTCAGAGCACGCACTGCAGTCCGAATCATATTCTCTCCATGGAAAGCAAATTGAATTGCCTCAACATACAGCGGAAAAGAAACTACTTCTTCCTACATGCATAATAAGTAAAGAATTTGTAGCAATGTAGAACAAGGACTTCCATAACAAGTTTATGTAAAGTATATATGCAATTCAACAGGACTGCATAACTGCTAAAACTTGATTAGGGTGGACGAAAAAAAGTCCAGGCATCAACTCATATACGGCTTTCTGAGTACAATGATAGTCAGACAACAATTAATACTCAAATAGAATAAGAAGGGTTGCTCCAGGAACTTGTTCAATGTGTTATTTGGTCAAATTGACCAACAAGAACTGGAATGAAAAGCATAATTAGTGTGTTGTGCATAGAAAACACTAAGGGATGACCAATCCATGTATACCAAGTCTTTATTGAGTGTTGTCTTGACTTGGGACAATCTTAAGGACCATTATGAAAAGCATAGGCCAGATGAAAGAGAAAACTAGCTTGATTAAGACACAGAAAAACATAAAAGAATAATAAAAATAAATGATTTAATTATCATAGAGCAATCAAAACTAGAAAAAAGACAAATTATCATAAAGCAATCAAAACTAGAAAAATGAAAAACTTACATTTTCAGTCTTAACAAGCAGAGAAATAGTGTTCCTGTTCAACTTTCCACTTATTGCTCTTCATGAAACAGAAAATACGCCATTAGCAGTTCACAAAATTGCCATCAGTGGCCAAGATTTAAAACATAAATAATAGAAATGATTAATTGCAACCAGAATAACTCAACTGACAGAAACATACCTTAAAAATGAAATGTAATAAGACAACAGCTCCTCATTGCGAAAGTCAAATGAGTAAGTAATTAAGAAGTTTATGTGTTCATTACTAAACATGTAATCTGCAAAATTTTTTAAAGTTCGTTAAGAGCATCCTAGCTTGGAAGCAAATATTTTAGAAATAAAAAATGCAAAAGAGCTTACTTAAGGAAGTTTTTGTCCCAAAACCAACTTACATATTGCATGTTCAGATTTAAGATTCTGAATCATAATGCTCATTGTCTGCAGCAATTGAAGTGAAACAGACACTGTTCTACTGACCTTAAGAATTCGTACAAACTCCCCCATGACTTGCTTCTCCATAAAATATCTAAAGGGTACAATAAGGCATAAATGATTTGTACTAAAAACTCAAATATGAAATGAATATTAAGAATTAAGAAATCTTACTCAAAAAAGTTTGAGTCATGTTGATCACCGTAGGTTATCAACTCTGCTATCGATCTCAGTGCCTCAATGACAAAATCCTTTGAAATAGAAGACAATTTTAAAAATAGTGGGCGAGAGAAGAGAAGATAGAGGGGGGATGTTGGTTGGGGGCAGGAACATGGATGATTTTATCTCAAAGCTAAAATAGATAGAAGGGAAAAGATAACACCCACCCACCTTATTAACCTCATTTACAATTTGAACTTTCTGGAGCTGATCAGTTAAATATCTGCTCAAAAGAAATCATGAAATTAATGCAAAGAAAAGTCATCAACAACGATGACATACAATGATGTAGATAACAAGAAACTTGAAAAAAAATAAAATAAAATATAAAACTTGGCAAACTTTATAGTCTAAAATTTACACGTGGCTTATCTGGGACATTATCAAGCATCTTGAACTCTATATGCAGCTTATTTAGGACACTATCCAGCACCTTAGTCTGACAAGCATGTTTAATTTTTTATAAGTCAGCTGCTGGTGTGATATCGGAAGTCAGGGTATTGTTGCAATTTCCAGCAGTGCTAGAACAACATTCCAGATGGATTTATTAAAGGCTTTTAGTTTTCTTCATAAGTGTAAATCCTTAGAATATTAAGATTAGTTTATGAGAACATTGTCTTTGAGATTGAGGATCAATGAGCCTAGAAGATCAATGTTTGTAAATACATCTAGTTCAATTTTCAGCTTATTTTTCATAAAAGTCCATTTTTTAAGGCACTTTCAATGGCATGGCACAATTCAAGCCTACGAATGATGTCTAAAGACTTGGGTCTGTCCAACATTGCTATTGAAGATGCTGTTAAAATAAGTTCCTTCCTGAACTGCTAAATGCTAACTATTAAACAGATGCTTTTAAAGTAAATTTGACAATCTTCAGTCATAAATACTTCAAAAAGCTTAACAGCAGTTTCAAACTGCTTTTCAATGACAGCATCTAACATGATGCTTTTAGGAAAAGATTTTTAAATATCTCAATGTGAAACAAGCTAATAGGGTGTTTGGTGGTGCAGTAGAAACCTCTTTCTTTTTATGGCTGCTTTTGGAATATAACTTTGGGAACATACAAAATAAACCCTGCTCAGTAAAAATTTAAAAAAAAAAAATCAAATTTCTAAAAGTTGGGTTTTCCTCACCAATGCCAAACAGATCCTAAACATGTGATGCTTGGAATCCAAGTGTTCTTCTTTATCACTCTACTTAACCAGATCTAAAAACCTGCAAAATAACTGCAGATCTCAACTTCCTAACTCCTCTCTTTCCCTTCCATAAAATTCCAATCTATATGCTAGCCAGCAAGCCATTCTACGTCATTATAATGCAAGGATATCTTTAGCAAAAATCCTCTTCCTAACTCCTCTCTTTCCCTTCTAGGAGGTTGGTTTTCATTAAATTCCTCATTTCAATGAACAAGGACTTCCATGATTTGATTTTTTTTTTTTTTATAAATTCCAAAGACACTCTTCAATTTCATGGACTCAGTTTATACACAAACAATAGAGATTGCATACATTCATGGAATTTAAATGTCATTAAAAACATTTTTAATACCGTGGAGTTTACAGCTCTCAATCAAAACTATGCCTTGGTACCATTTAGGGGTTAAACATGATCCAATCAATAAACAATATTCAATTTTCATGCCTAAAAGGTGTCAACAAAATCTACATCATGAAAAACATCATAAAAAGTATATACACTACATTGAACAACTCAAGCCTTCTGTTATTTTTTCTACAGTGCCTTTCACATACTGCAAAGCAATGAAACAATGTTGAATTGAAAGCATCCACTAAAAGCATTCCAAAATGAATGAGAATGGGTTCAAAGATTCTAAGACAAAAATCAGTAAACAGCATATTGGAAAGAGAGAGTTCGAATTGAGGGGGAGGCTGGTGAAGAAGAACAATAGTGAGAGATTCTCACTAGCTTACTAGCTTCAAATTCGTTTTAGAGAACAAATTTACGAGTAAGGGAATAAATTAGAACCTCCAACTCGACTGGCATTAAATATTAGATTTAGTAGACTTTCTACAAAACAATAATTACTAGAAGAATGTTGAGATTGCTCTTAAAGAAGCAAGAAAAAATAGCAATTATTAATAAGACAAAGCTAAAGAGATAAAGAATTGAAGAAAACTATATAAGAAACATATCTTAAAACACCAGAAGGAAAACTTTATAATGATAAGGATTTAATGCATACACATACATATTATTCCATCCCAAAAAAATTGCAAAGCAAATTATAATGATTAATAGTTCGTGCATTGCACTCCAACCAAACACATCACATCACCACTAATACCACATATCTCAACAAAACCTTTCCATTATTCCCTTTAGAACCTTTGAAAATACTAAGAGGGGTGTATTCAATTAGGATTTTAAAAGATTTTAATCGATTCAAAATTTGGGTGATATTCAATTAGAACTTTTTAGGATTCCAAAGTAAAGCGGTATTCAATTAAAATTTATAATGACTTAAAAAAAATCTATAAAAATTAGAAGATATTCAATTGCAACTTTAATAGAGTCTATAAAAGTAAGGTGATATTCAAAAAGTCATTGACTTTTATAGGCATTAGACTTTTATGTTCTTTTATAGACTTTTTATGTAATGTTATGCATAAATATTTTCTTTACTACTCTCAAGATTTTAATGGACTTTAAATAACTTTTTGTAGGTTGATATAAAATAGAAGATCTAAAAAATTATCTTTCGCCCTTTCTCAAAACTTTGAATGAATTATTGCTATTTTAATTTATTCTCACTTTTTATATGTTTTTTTATTTTTTTATCATTTTTTTATTATATATATGTTAGGTAAATATTTTTTAGTGGATTGTGAATTTTCAAATCGACTTCAATTTCGCTATCATTTTCAAGATTTTCACAGTCAAGGTCATCATCCTGAAACAACTCTTTGATTTTTTTTTTTATTTAAAATTAACAAAATAAACATCCTAATTATTTTTTAAAAAATTAATTAAAGACATCCACTTTTAATAATTATTTTAAAAATTTTATTTTTATTATACGACAAAAATTAATTTATTAGCTCAAAATATGTATATTAAAATCAATAAAAGTCATAATAGAAAGTCTTTCAAAATAAAGTCTATAAAAATCATTAACAAATCCATAAACTCTACCAAATTCTTCAAAAATAAAGTCTATAAAAGTCATTAAACTCTATAAAATTCATTAAAAAGTCTATAAACTCTACAAAAGTCATTCACTTCAAAAAGTCTATAAATGTCTGTAAAAGTCCAAATTGAATACAACCCCCTAAACCAAAAATTTGAGTAAGAAAGGCATAAAATAACTTGAATGAAAAGCAATTCCTAAAGAAATACAAAGTCTTCATGGATTTAAAGACTATAATAGCAAAAACAACTATTACATAAAAAATTCATCCATTTACTAGCTATTTTAAATTTTCTTTATGTATTTTCGTAATGTTCTTTTAGGTTTTTTTTAGGTAAATATAATATTCCTTTTGATGTACTGCAGATTTACATTTGCTCTTCATTTATTATTGATGTGGATCATTATGCTAATTGTTTTTAAAAAATCAAAATAGTTGCAGCATTATGGTACAATTCAATGCAATACCACTGCACCATGTCTGATACCATTATTAAAACCTCAGTGTCCCCTTAAGTGTAAAAGGTACAATTTTACTGTCCTGACTGGCTCTTAATTTTCCAAACCACACAATAACCAAAAGAATCCAAATGCTGAGAGTTACCTCTAACTGGAACTCCACAATATATGTTACTCTCAATTTTGACAACATACCAAAGATACATCCATAGGTAAATATAGAAAGACATGAATCCTAGCAAAGCCACTCCTGACTTTTGTTTCAATATCTAACATCAGGTCCTTGCCATTATCATTAGGTTGATTGAAAGAGTTCATATTAACTCATCAAAGACAAGAATTGACTAAAAACTAAAGCTGCAAGATGTTACCTCCTCCTAAAACTTGCACTGTCATGAGCAAGTGGAATAGCCATAATGTTGGCTTATTTTACTATTTCTGATTTATGCATACCCAAAAAAAAAAAGTAAATTTCTAATTCCAATGTATTTTCCAGACAAAACAGAGCAACAAAATTTATAATTCCAATGTATTTTCCAGAAAAAACAGAGAAAGACGGTGAAATCTACTAGCCAACAAATTGCATTCAGCTAACAAATTTAAAAAAAAAAAAACAGCAAACTGAATCCTATAAAACTGTAAAAGCCAGCAATTCAACAATCAATTGACCAGAACTAACATTGAATTTTCCCAATTGCATTTTCCAACACTAATTAGCAATCCCAAGAACAAGTAAAAGGAAATTATAAAGGAAAGGTTAAAGGTAAAAAGAAAGAAAGAAAGAAAACCTGAGTTCATTTAAGGAAAATCGATCTCTGGATCTCCAAAAGGAAAACCACATGATTATGCGATCAAACTTTCAAACAAGAATTTACTTGGCTGCAATTCATTCTTGGCATCGATTATAAACAATTTGTTCTCCTTCTCCTCTTCGAATTAAGAACAAACTCTGTATCAGAATCCAGTTCCACTTCCATGGCAAGGATAAATAAATAAATAAATTATCAAAAATTGAAACTGATTACAAGTTATGTTTTATTGGAATTGTAATTCTATTATTACCGCGATTTTCAGAATATTGTGATCGGGAAAAATACAGAATCTGCCAGAAAAGCAAAGAGGCTGCATTCGGTAAGTGGAGTGGAGATCGACCTGAAATGTTCGTGGGTTGAGCTGCAACCCAATTAGTTCATCAGGCCCATTTGTTATCAACCTGGTTTATCGTCTGCGTCACACAAGCGTCACACAATCGGTGTGTTGGTGGCGGGATTCCCACGTTATTATTGCAATATGACCAAGGTCCATAGCAAGTGCCAAGCTGCGCTTAAAATAATAGTTCAACTCTGCATCTTTCAAAACCATATTTTCTAACATTTTTTTTTAATATAAATTATCCCTCTTGTTACTTTTATTGTTAACCTTCTTTTTTTTCAACATTTTTCCCTTTTTATCAATTTTTTAATTTTTTTACTTTATATTTTTTTCAATATTATATTTATTTTCTTTTATTAATAATTTTTTTCTTTATACTATTTTTTATTATTTTCATCTATTTTTTCTTAATATTTTTTAACTCAACATTTTTTTCTAATATTTTTTTCTATTGTTCTTCATTTTTTTCTCAACATTTTTTCTAAAAATTTTTTTTTGTTTTTATAGTAACATATTTTTTTCTCACCATTTTTTTCTAATATTTTCATCTTTTTTTCTCAACTTTTTTTGCTAAATATTTTTTTATTATTTTCAAAGTATTGTCTTCATTTTATTCTCAACATTTTCTTTTTTTTCTCATTTTTTTCTCTTAAAACCTTTTTTTCAAATGAATAATTATGAACTAAACATTTTTAATTATTATTAAATCAAGCAATAAATATCTTTAACTGTTGTAACAACAATAAATAAACAAAATTTTCTCCTTTTATATTCTTAAAGATAAAGATTTTATTATTTTTTACTTTAATTTGTTTATTAAAATGTTTTAAAAAATTTTTAAAAAAATTATTTGATACTTATTGATCATCAATTGATATGTAACAAGTTTAAAATTCTTATGATATATTTGTAATATTAACAAAAAAAAACTGAAAAAAATTAAAAAAAAAATCAACAAACCAAAACAAAAAAAAAACTAAAAACAACAACAAAACAACAAAAATCAACAAAATTTACTATTGTTGATTGTTGTTTATTGTTGTTTATTTTTGTTGATCATTAGTTGTTGATTGTTGTTTATTTTTATTATTTTTTATCATTGTTTAAATTATTTTTTCATTATTAATGACATAATTAAAGCTATAAATAAAAATTTTACTTTTATTAGTATTAATGATTAAAATAATGATTTTTTTAATATATCTCATAATTTTTATTGTTTTCTATTGTTATTTTTTTATTTTTGAAAAAAAATCAATGAATATAAACAAAGAGAAACAACAAAAATAGTTGAAAACTACTGCCGAAATAACAAAAGCAACAAAAAAATTGCAGTTATTGATTTTTGTTTATTTTTGTTGATGTTTTTTGTTTTTTCATTATTAATAATAAAATTAAGATCACAAATATAATTTTTACTTTTATTAGTATCCATAATAAAAATAATGATTTCTTTTATATATTTCATAGTTTTTTTGTTATTTTTATTGAAAAAATAATTATTAAATACCATGAGTAATTTTTAGTTTAATTTCTAAGTTCTAAATAATTATGAAAAAAAATTATTAAAGACTATGAGTAATCTTTTGTTTAATTAGCTTAATTTTTATATTCTTTATTTACATGCAAATTATATTTGCCTCCAAACAATTTCCAAATTTTATAATTAGGTCCATATTTGCGGTTAGTTAGTTTTCCATGCATTTTAATGTGATTCATAACACTTGCAATATCATCCACTCTTAAAACAAACAAATAACCAAAAAATATAAATAAAGATGAATGTGCATGTAAAGAAATGAGGGGGGAGAAATGAGTTACAACTCTTTCACATACAATAATAATCAAAATAAGAATAAGAATAAATGTGCATGCAAAAAAAAGAAGGGAGGAAAAATGAGTTACAACTTTTTTCACACACAAGAAAAATAAATAATAAAATAAAGCACAAATTAATTAATTAATTAATTAATTAATTAATTAATTGCACAATAGCCAAAATACTACTTGCATACTTGAGACCAAAATTTAAATTAGTTCTCCAAAAGAAAGAAAATAAAAACCTACAAGAAAATGATGAAGTTGTTTCCACAAAATAAAATATAAATTAAATGCAAAAATATAGGATAAAAAACCTAAATTAATTCAATATACAAATTCTACCATTTAAATTTCTCAACAATCAATAATTCTAAAATACTATTTACTAAAATTTATTAAAATTACTTTGTGCTTAGCTATTTGAGAGGGCCTTCTGATTTACCTCTATCAACCTTGATGTCCAAAATCATGAGATAAACGGTCTCATACTGTCAACACTAACGTATCAATCAAGAGATTTGAGTTTGTTTTTTTTGTCGTCCTTGAGGTACAATTCAAGAAATCTAAAAAAAACAAGGGATTTTCATTCAAACATGTAAATTCATGTTGGTAGTGTTAAGATGTGACACAAGATAAAAGTTTTATAGCCACTTTCAGCGTTAGACGAGGTTAATTAAAAAAATAAAAGCTTCGTATAGCCTCTAGGGCGTTAAGCGAGTCCACTAAAAAAGCTTCATGTAGCATTTATTGTTCCATGTGAGGTCAATAAAAACTGTGTTGTATAGCCTTTGGGGCGTTAGGCAAGGTCCATTAAAGATGCAACATGTAACCTCTGATGGCGTTAGGCAAAGTCAACTAAACATGTGTTGTATAGCCTCTAAGGCATTAAATAAGCTTAATCGAAAGGTGTCATCATGTAGGGTCAACTAAAAAAGTGTCATATAATATATAGGCATTGGACAAATGTAACTAAAATTTATTGTATAGCATCTGGGGCATCAAGCAAGTTATTTGTGACTAGTTTGCATTCTATGTACTAGAGCTAACTCACTCTTCGGAAAACATATTCACAATAAGTTCAAAGTTGATGTATGCATGATCGTAATCTTTAAAAAAATTTGAAAGTGATTTGATAATATACACTCATGTGGTGTGTGCAATGTTTATGGAAAGCATGCATTATTCTAATGTCATATGTATATGATTTGAAAATGATTTTTTACAAAACATTTTCATGTATGCATGAGCTAATAGTTAGAAAAAAAAAAAGCAATCTATAATGATTTTGTATACATCAATTAGCCAAGTGACTTTTCTAATTAGAGCTAATTTTTGGTAACTAGCCCTCCTTTTATTAAAGAATTTAAGTTTAAAAGTTGAGTCTATAAGAGACTGTCATTAAGGCTGATTTATCCAAATGGAATAGAAATTAAGACCCTCTTATAATCTAATTAGGATGATGACAACAATAAATGTCCCCTGCTTAGTTGCCTTTTAAGAATGCTTCATTGTTGTAGTAGGACCATTGTGTTTAATCCTCAGTGTGGAGGAGACACTTTGTTTGCCTCCTAGTTTAAGAATTCATTGAAAGACCCTATCACTCTTAAGATTCATACAATTAATGCATCATTAAAAAAGATCCTATGATTTTAAAGAAATTTCCCTCCAAATTGAAAATGCAACTAATTTTATTTTATATTCCCTTTTTTGCCTAGGTTGCCCCCTTTGGGAGTTTTTGAACTTAGCTAGGTTTTTATTTTTTCTTTATTTTTATATTCCCTCTTTTACTTAGGTCGCTTCCTTTCTAGGAGTTTTCATAATGATGATTGACCATTGTTTTGTTATGCTTGATGTCCATGTTGCCACTTTAGTTGTTCATCACTCAATGCTCTTGTTACTAACCGTCGAATATTGATGCCACTCACACTGTTGATTAGTGCAAAATTGATTATCATTTGATACTTGTAAAAAGTTCATGTCTAACACTTCACGTGGTAACATTATGTTGGTCATGTCTATTTTACATGATTACTTCTTTGTTATAATTAAGCATATTACATAATGTTTGTTATTAATCAACCTTTTGTGAGTTTTCTAACCAACTATTTTTCAGCTCATAGCTGGTGAGAATTTTATTTCAGAATTTTGAGGTTTGGCATCATTAAGAGTTATGAGGACTTTCAAAGGATTATTTAGGAATGACTTTTCCAAATGTAGATAGCACAAATAAAGATTTTTTTCTTTTTTCTTTTTTTTTTCTTTCCTTTCATTCTTTTTTTATTTTCATTTTTCCTCTGCATTTGGTGAATATGGTCAATTCATTTCGCATAAAGAAAAATCTGAGGTTAAAAGTGCTAGAAGGGAAGTTGAAAGTCAATTATGACATTTAGCCCTCTCATTTTATTTGTTTTTCCTTTTCCTTTTCTTTAGAATTTCTCTCGCATTCAATCATAAGATTGCATAAACAATTATAACAAATTCATAATCATATAAATTAGACAATCAGACATTTATTAGTGTAAATAAAAATTATTAAAATAAAATATTATTCAAAATCATTACGACCATAACTGACACTAATTATTTATGAGTGTTCATATTTAAGTCAGCTTTAATTTGTACTTTAAAATGATATAGCTCTTTGAAGTCCCTTATGCCTATGCTCTTCAATTTATAGGCCAAAGGTGGAATGCATTCTTCTATGGCTATGATCAGTTAGTCTGACTTTATGGGCCTATGCTTCATCTAGGCTAATTTTCCTCTCCATTTAGCTAAGAAGCTTGTGAAAGGTTTGCCTAATCTTTGCATTATGTTTTGTTACTCTAGGGGAGAGACTTCAAATTGAGAATTTAACCCACACTACTTGATGAAGGCTAAACATAACTCTTTCCAATCTTTATGAACATGTGCATCTAAAATGTAGTACCACTTGATAGTAACTCCTTTGAAGGACAATGGACATTTTTTTATAATTTAAGCCTTAGACAACCTAGTGGCTTTCATATAGGTGATGTACTTCAGGTGCAAGTGAGGATTATCAGTTCTAAAGTATTTTTTCATATTTGAATATTTGTATTTTAAAGGCAATCGTTCCTCTTCCTCCAAATCTAGGTCCTTATTGGTAAAGTCATGGATGAGTCTATTATTTTCCATTATAGTATGTAGTTGATCCATCTTCCTTTTCACATTTTTCATCCATGCTAATTTAGTTGGATCTCTTATTTCTTTTTATTTTTCTTAAAATGGCTCGCCAATAATGGTCCTAGTTTTAAAGTTTTTTTCATTAATGGGCTTATTTCCTACTTCTTTAGCTACCATGTCTTTGAGCATTTGTTATGTCTCATCCTTAATTTCTTACAAAAGTTCTTGCTTACAAGATTGAAAATCAAAATTAGAGGGTCCTAACATTCTACTCTCTCATGAAGCAATCTTAATTATTTGATTGGATCTTTGATATTTATAGGCCAAATTATCCTTTGATTGGCTTCCAAATGAGAAAAGGCTTATAGTTATGAAAAATCCATTTCTAAAAATTACAATGATGTCATGTATGGATGAAATGTAGAGTATTTATAATTATTATTACTTATTTATTTATATACAAATAAAACAAACATAAAAAGTCATAGAGCAAGAACTTCCGACCTTATTCCTCTCACACACATATTTAATGGTAAGCCTTTTATCCTAGGATTTTTTGTCTGGGTTTTGATTATTATCAGGGGATAGCAAAACTAATGAATAAAATACATCTCTCAAGACAGTATTTAGCAAATAAGTAGCATTAGGCAAAACTTAACATGGTCCATCATTAGTGGGCTTAGGCTTTATAAATAAGACTACTATGTGGCATCATATTCATGCGTTTTGGAAAAACCTAAAGGAAATTGCTAAGTCACTACATGAGCTGAGGCTTCGGCTCCCATAAAGATATACCTCCATCACGTCTCCTTACTTAAAGGTTCGTGCAACGAAGGATTAGTACATGCCATAAATGGCAATATCTATATACCCCACCACCAAGTTTGAGTAAAAAAAGGCAATAGAGTAACAACTATTATCATGTTATTTAGGACTGCATGTACAATATATGAAAAGTGTTATGAATGCAAAAGAAATACAAAATAATTAAAAATGATAAAATATAAAACACTGGAACCAGTTTCTTTATGCCTAATGGGGTCACCATTGTAGGTAATGGAGTTCAATACGCGCCTAAATATTTGGCAACCATAGCACTGTGCAAGCTCAAGGCCCACTAAGAAATACAAAATGGACTTTGTAATTCCATAAGTACCAAAAAGGGAAGTGAATTGGATTTTTGAGTTAAATGGGTAACTTTGATTTTACACTGAAGAGCAAACTAAAAATAGAGTTAGAGTTGAAATGAATGAAAAAGGAGAGTAATAAAAACACAAAGGATTTATAGAAGTTCAGCCCTTAAAGCTTACGTCCTCTCCTCAACCACTTGCTGAGTATTTCAATCCACTATTAATCTACTTCAAGGTGTAGATTAAAACCTTTACAAACTTAATCTAATCTACCCAAGTGTTTTTAATAAGGTTCACACTTAAACTTAAGTGTTTTCCTAAGGTTCACACTCGAACCCAAATGTTAAGAACAATCCTTTTAGATTACAAGTGAATAAAACTCTAACTCAACTCACTCAATCACAATATTGAGCTATTGAATGAAGGTAATAAACACTCACTAACTCCCACTCAAGAACACTATTAAGATAAGTAGAAATTATAAGAATTTAAGATGAAGATTTATGTGATTGAAGAATTAAATTTAAGATTGAATGCTCAAAGATAACTCTAAATGTGTTTGCTCAACTTTACTAACTTCTTCTAACTCTATTCTTGGTAGTATTTAAAGCCTCATAAAGAAAAAGAGCTTTTAGAGGTACATTTAAAGCAAATAGAGCCATTTTATGTAACATCCTTGACCCTAACCATAAACATTTCATTTAAATTTGCATGCATTACATATAATTCACTTAAACATATGCATTTAAAATCATTTTATTTGACTATGTGAATTCCACATGATTTTATTTATTTTAGTGTATTGCAATGGTATACTCAAATATGTGTAATATAGAATGTATTTGGAGTATTATAAATTTGAAAGCTAGTCAATATATAAATATGTAAAGAATTAAATTTAATTGATTTGTTTACATAAGTAACTTTAGGGACTAGATTAAGCTTTTGCATAAAAGGAGGATTGATTTGAACTTTTGCTTGATAATAATAATAATAATAATAATAATAATAATAATAATAATAATAATAATAATAATAATAATAATAATAATAATAATAATAATAATAATAATAATAATAACTAGTGGATATGTATGGGAGGTAGGAAAAAAACTAGAAAACTCCACTTGTCCACCTCCTATATGTCTTTTGACATTAAAAAAATATATAAAAATAATAATAAATCAGTAGATAAATGTAAGTGAAAGGGGCTAGAACCTGAGAACAAAAAAAAAGGAAAAAAAGATAAGGAAAAGAAGAAGAGAAGAAGAAGAACGAAGAAAACAAAAAAAATTTTAAGGGTTTTCTAATTTAGCAAAAGTAAGTAAATTTATCTTATTTTCTTGTATAATTATTCCATCTTGATAAGATGAGTATGGTAATTAGGAAGAATTAGCAAGGGTAAAAAGTTAATTAAATAATTATAAAAAGGAAATAAGTTGATTGATTTTGATAATGAATATAGTGTTCTTTATGCTGAAAATCCTTGTTTATAGCTGTAGATTGCACTCTAATTTTTTAGGCCATAAAAGCATAATTAGGGGAAGTTAAAAACATGAAACTTATGGGTTTATGTCTTATATAGATGTCTGTAAAAGGGTTTTATAAAATATTAATTATGTGAAACTCTATGGAAGCTATTTGGGATTGGTTTGGGTAACTATTCTAGCAGGGTACCTTTTGTTTATTAATTATTTTGAGGATGTTAGAGATTGATTTAAACAAAGTGGTAAACATGAGTTTTTTTCCTTTATATTTTATCTAAAACCATGTTATGTAGTTTTGTGAAATAATAAGTGTGTAATGAGAAATCACCCTTGGAGTGGGACTAGTTTTGCTTGCAACATCTGTAGGTAGTTCAATTTTCCTTGATTAATATAAGAACCTTAGAGGCTTAATTAGACAAAGTGTAGAACATGAAAGTTGTTAATTTTATGTGTCAATAAAGTGCATGAAAAATATTTTTTCAATTATACTTGTATAATGTGAGAAATTCTAAATTGATTAAGACTTGCTCAAACTGTTTCTGTGCAGAGCACATGTATGAATTTAAAAATTCACATTTATTGTGAAGTATATATATTGAGTTCATTTTTGGATATGTTGTAGCCCTAAGTGTCTAGTTTTTTTAAAAAATTGAATCAAGTAATTTGGAGTTGTTTGGTGAAAGTTATTCACTCCCAGGTCTAGTATGGTCAAGCTACCTAACACAGAGAAAAATATGCATAAATGTTAAGTTTATACATATACAAAACATGTCTCAATTGTATACCAAACATAAACACTTAGCCTAGGCATATTTTTTTAATCAAATAGTTACTATATTTTAGGATCCCAAAGTATTGGTGAAGCTCGAGAAGGTGATTTAAATCATCCATAGAGTGTTTGACATCTTAAAAAGTGTGAAATTATGTGATTAAGGTGAATTTCCTTTTGATTATTTAAATGTATATGGTTTGCTTATTGATTGATTATGTCTATACATTGGTGTTTACAAGCTAAATGCAAATTCATATGTGAGCACTTGCATATGGATATAAAAAGATGTTGTGATAGGCTTAACAAATATTTGAAAATCACATGGCAAATGCAAATGATCAAAGAAAATCATTTGATTCACATGTTATATACTGGCCAGCAAAATCAAATGGCAATTATTTCACATTAATCCCGGGAGCAATATTTGTCTCATCAGGCCACAACAAAATCAATGAATATTTCATTAACACTTGCATTTGAATAAATCGTACTAGTATTGTGATTTAATATCATTTGTTTGCTTTTATGCCTTTAGAATTTAATTGATATTTATATTCATTGAGTCACAACTCACCAAATTGTAATTATTTTTATAGATAGTGAAGTTTGAAGTGTGACTATTTTGAATCATATCGCATTATAAATAAATTATGGAGCAAAGGTCATTGATTGAACTCTCTCTCTCTCTCTCCTTGTATTATAAGCATACACTTAGACAAAAAGGATATGTTTTGTACTTAATTTTAATTGTAACTCTTATGTATTATAAGAATAAAAATTTTGTAATCTTTTGTGTGTTTAAATAAAATATGGACTTTGTTAATCATGATAAAATTGAATTAATATGTTAAACAAAGACTTAGATTATTTTAATAGCAAAGAAATAAGGTGTTACAGTTTAAACTACCCAAAAAGAAGCAGGTCTATAACATTGTCATAATCATGAAGAATTCATCATGATCATGATAATCAAGGGCACCCAGATAGGATTTTGAATTTATGCGCTTTCATAATTATGACACTGGTGGTGACAACTCTCGGGAACTTTTGGACTTGGTCTTCATGATCGTCATCATGATCATGACACTAGTGGTGATAGTCCATTATAATCATTATCATAATCATGACACTCGTGATGACTAGCCTTAGGAATTCTTGAAATTTTGCAAAATCAATTTTTTCAATTTTGCTAGAAAATTTTTTCTAATGATTGGAATTCACTTATGTTCACTTATAATGAAGATTTCCATCATTTTTCACCAAATCCAATTTTAGCTTTTACCACAAAAATTCGATCTTTGATTTTCCCTTTTATCACAACCATGACGCATTAATCACTGCTTGTGCCACATCTGACGTTTGATTATTTCAACTTTAATCAACCTGAACAAAAACCCTTGAACACCCAGATTAAATATAATTTTACTTAATTACTTGTAAACATAAAAAATGACTATTTTAACCCCTCTAGGTTCAATAATCTCCCCTTTTTTTATTGTAACAAATAATTATATAAAATTAGGCTAAAAGATTATACGGAATTACTCCCCCATAAAATAAGCCTAAAGTAAAAAAAAATGCAATGCTCAATATGTAAGTCCATTTTGCATATTTTAGTAATGAGTCATCAATAAGTGAAAATTATAAGAGAAGCGCTATCATGAACATTAGCAATTATAATCTCAATTGTTGACATATTAATTTTCAAAATTTAATCAATTATTAATCATGGTCAAAACCATGACTTGGTGAGCATACATTATACCTATCAATTTGCTACAAAACATGCAAGTTAAAAAATTTGCCAATAGAATCACTAGCTAACTAAGATGAATCCAAAGTTCACAAGTTCACTATTTGCTCATTAGCCAACAAATCACAAATCCAAGATATAATATCCAATAAAATCAAGCATTAATAACCAATATCAATTTTAACAAAATCAAGGTTTCATAACTAACAAACAAATCATAGACTATCCAAAATATAACATCTCTAATTTAACATTTCCAATATTCATACCAAGTAAAACACAAAAATAACAACCTTTGCAAAATCAATATCTAATAACACAGACACAAAATCAGTATTCACAAATCAATATCAATTAACAAATTTTTCAAAGTACCAAATATCCAAAATATATCATCAAATATCCACTTAATCAAATATATATAACAGTTCCAAAAATCATAAAATAACTGAGCCTAACATCTTATCTCCCCTTTTATTAATATAAGGGGAGTTGTTGTTCAAGGAAGCCAACAAAAGACATAAAAGTAATATGTCCTAAAAGTTTGATAGGATGCAACCACATCAAGTTCTGTCAAAGACTTGAAAACCAAAATAAAACCAAAAATAAATTTATAAAATGATGCAAATTAAGGAGATTCATGAAGAGTAGGTTGGCCTTCAAATAAGTGACATCAGTAGCCATGGTGTCAAATTTCTTTTCTAAGCCTATAAGGTGAGACCTCAAGCTGGAAAGAGAAGTCTTAACTGGTCCAAGCTTAGTAATAAGGTGGAGTTGAAGCTTATCAAGCATAGAGTGAAAAGGAGTGGTTAGCTCAGTTTCTTCATTGTCTTTAAGGATTAAAGTGTGAGGGTGCTTCTTAGAGGTTAAAGGAGCTTCACTTTCAGCCAATTTTTGAAACTCCATGGAATCATTGTCATGCTAAATAATGTTTCCTTCCTTATCTCCTTCACGCCAATAAATGGCACCACTGACCACAAATTTTCTAATTGTAAAGTTACGCTCCCAAGTGTGCAGGTTCAACTTATCATTTGGTTGAATTATGAGAGAATAAGAGAAGTCTTCATTAGGATCTAACAGGTGCAAAGACTTAGTAAGGACGATGATATAAGCTCTAATTCTAATTTTTTTGAACTTAGCAATAGTAATGCTCCATAAGTGTTCTACAAACAATTTAGATAGAGCCAAGTTTATCCCTTTTTCTCCATACCAAAGCATGAAAAGCTCTAATTTCCTGACATTGTTATGGCTCTCACTTTGAGCCAACATAGAGTATGAGATAAATCTGCACAAATACTTATGAACAAAAGAAATTAGACTAGAATCCTTATCAATTTTGGGGACTATGAAACAAGTGGGTTTTATAGCTGATTTGATATTTCCACTTGGAGATGATGTGGTGATGAATGATGATTATAAAATAAATTATGAGAGTGATATGGGATTTAGTTGGAAACAAAAAGGGAAAAAGACTTTTAAAAAATAGGTTAAAAGGAGAGAAGGTAGTGGTGTGTGTTGTTGGAGGAAGAAGATGGAAGATAAGGTTAAAAAAATGCTTTAAATACCCCAGTTCTAACCTAGATGCATCATGGATAATAAAGGGGGGTGTCATGATTATAAAAAAAAATTATAACATAATTAAAGCACATTTAATCATAACTACTGACATGATGAATTATGATCATGATTAAACAATCATAATTGAAAATCATAATAAAGATAATGACAGTAATCATGAAACTTACTATAAAAAAATGAAACAATAACTTATTGCAAATTAATTTTAACCTATAATATCAATAATCATGAAAATTAATTCATTAAACATAGTTCTAAATAAAATATGAATTTATTTTGAAAGATAAAAAACTTTCACAACCTATAATAGTAGAATGGTGATTACAATTTTAATTCAAAAATTTCAAAAATCAAACTTTGAACTTTGGTTAAGCCATTTTAAACACAATAGGGATTGATTTAATATTGCACCATCATTAATCAAAGTTTAAGAATATATTAAATTAAGCACTCAAGGTTCAAAAAATTAATTATAATGCCATAAACAAGCATGTATCACAATGTATTACCATCCAACATGCTAATTTCTCTTTTGATGAAATTCATTCTTTCTTAATAAAAAGGTTTAGTAAATATATCTATAAGTTGATTTGTTATATCAATAAATTCTAATACAACATCACATTTTTGCATATGATCATGCAAGAAATAATGTTGAATATCAATATGCTTATTCCTAGAATGTTGAATTGGATTCTTAAATAAGTTTATTGCACTTGTATTGTCACATTTAATTGGAATGTGATTAAGAACCAATCCAAAATCCATGAGTTATTGTTTAATCCATAGCACTTATGTGCAACAATAACCTTTGGCAATATACTTAGCTTTAGCGGTGGATAATACAACCGAATTTTTTTCTTACTAAACCATGAAATAAGGAAATTTCCTAGGAATTGACAAGTACTAAAGGTACTTTTCCTATCTAGAATATTCATGGCATAGTTCGCATCCAAATAGGAAATAAGATCAAATGATGCATTTTTAAGATACCAAAGTCCTAAGTAAGTTGTGCTAATAAGATATTTTAAAATTCTTTTGATCATATTCAAATGAGACTCTTTAAGACAAGATTGAAAACGAGCATAAATACACATGACAAATATAATATCAGGCCTACTTGCGATAAGATAATGAAGACTACTAATCATACCTCAATATTTCTTTTCATTAATGCTCTTACCATTTTCATCTTTATCAAGTTTAATGGTGATGCATATAGGAGTCTTACTTGCCTTTGCTCCATCCATTCTAAATCTCTTAAGCAAGTCCTGGGTGTACTTTACTTGATTGATGAAGATTCCACTTATGCATTGTTTTATTTGCAATTTAAGGAAGAATTTAAGTTCTCCTATCATGCTTATTTCAAACTCACTCTTTAGGCACTTAGAGAACTCTTCACATAAAAGCTCATTAGTAACACCAAATATAATATTGTGAGTGACCATTCTTTTTTTCGACATGAATTGGTTTCATAAGGGTCTTTTCATTTTGTTTTTGAGGGACATGGCAACTTTACCGAATAGGGATAAATGATTAGTCTCGAGAGAAATAAGATACTTTTTTTATTTTATAGGATTGCCACCTGATTTTTAGAAAATCGAGAAAAAGAAAGGGACAATATCATGTCACTCAACAAGTATTGCCCCCAGTAGAGATTTTCAGGTTTGGGAGATCACATCTACTTTTTTTACTATTTCTCATTATACGATGTTCGATGTATAAGTACCACAACACTCTAGTTTTGGTAATGACAGTTTGTATAGCATTCACACAATTCATCAGATAGCAGAAGATAATAAAGCTAAAGATATTACTATTACATTGCTTTCCTAATAAAATACATATAAAAGGAAAAAACAATTGCAAAAAAGTAAATCTAATTTAGATATGATGAATCTACAGGTAAATACGACAATTCACATAGCTTGCTTGATCACATGAATAATGGGATAAGCAATGGACACTTAATCACTTAAAAGAGTAAGCAAAATGTACATGATCATGCATGTTTATAGTGATTATTTATGCTATGATAATAATATAGGGAATTTATGATGTCATAACTAAATTGAAAACATGATGACTCTATTCTAGGATATGAACTTTTCATATTATTGATATTTACAATGTGATTTCATATTTCAAAACTAGAGGATGCAAAATGATGAAATGAAATAAGCATAATAAAGTATAGATTATTCACATAGCATGCAAAATTGCCAATCTCATCACATAAGCACAACAATATTCCTAAATGCTAATGATAATAAAATAAAATGCAATATGATAAAATAAACGTGCCAAAATGATTGTGTGGTCCTCAGATTCAACTGAGCTTATGTGGGTTTTGAAGCTTTATCTTCGAGGAATTATCAAGCTTTCCTTGTCAAGAGGTTTAAAATGACTATAGAGTAATGCTAGTTTGTATACCTTTGAAGCATTCTTTGATAAAGGTGAGGCTTGGTTTGGTTGAAAAGAGATCTAATCACCTAAAAAAAAGTTGTAGGAGAGCAAAAACTATCTAGAAAGGGATTTCCAGCGCCTTCAATTAGATAGATTTTTGAGTGTGTGTGTTTCCACTTGCTCCCCCCCTAAAAAAAAGGGGTGTGGAGGTGTCTATTTATAGCAAAAAATGTGTGGAATAAGGGGGTATAGGCATGGTCATGCATGCGTCCCTAGGACAGGGCGCATGGCCATGTGAAGTGCGCATGGTCATGCATGTACGTGTGTGCTCATATGCACTCATGTGCTCTTTCACATGTTACGCTCTCCAACTAGGGCTTATGTAGGCTTTCCAGAGGTTGATTACCAAGGTTTTTGGGCCTTTTAGACGCATTTTCAAAGTCTATTTTAACAAATTCAGCCTCAATTTTAGCACGTAACACCTATGGGTATTTATGGCTTTACACGCACTTTTAAGTGACACACGTTGATCCTTGATTTGTGTTGGACCATTTTGGGACCATTCTGAAGGTTTTAGAGCCTTTCAGGTGTGTTTCAAAAGTTCATTTTATCAAAATTGATTTTTATTTTTTCACAATGAAATGAACACCAACCTAATAAGCTGAGTGTCCCGAGAAAGGAATTCTCAAAATAAGCTTCTCATTGTTCCGATAATTCATATTTCATAAGGTCAGAGCATAACTTAATGGCTCAATGATTGATTTTGCATATTAGTGGGATTGATTAGTTTTTTAAGGTTACGCACTTCAAAGGTGTTACGAACAAGCAGACTCTAGTCATCTTGGAGGTTCATTTCATCATTAAACCTTTTTAGGGATAATAAAATTTGAGGTATGACAAATATCATCCGCATATATTTATATAATGAGAATGTCATCTTTATATTTTTTAATGAAAAGTGTGGCATCAACTTTTCCTTTGGAAAAATTAGTTTTCAAAAGAAATGCATTTAATCTTTCATACCAAGCTCTATAAGCTTGTTTTAAACCATATAAATCTTTTGACAACTTAAAGACATGATTAGGAAAGTCATGTTACTCAAAACCTGAAGGTTGTTCAACATAAACTTCTTCCTCAATAAAAACATTAAAAAAATGCACTCTTTACATCCATTTGAAAAGCTTAAAATTCATGTATGATTCATATACAAGCAACATCCTAATTGCTTCTAATATAGCAAACGGAGCAAATGTTTCATCATAAACTACACCCTCTTCTTGATTATAGCCTTTAGCCACCAACTTAGCCTTATTCCTAGTAATTGTACCTAACTCATCAAGTTTATTTCTAAAAACCCATTTGGTGCCAATTATAGGATAATTCTTAGGTTTAGGGACTAAAGTCCACACTTTATTTCTCTCAAATTGATTGAGTGCCTCTTGCATAATAAAAACCTAACTCTTATCATTTAAGACCTTATCAACACTCCTTAGCTCAATTTGAGAGATAAAGGCAAGATAATTTAAATGTTTGAGAGAATGTTTAGTAGTTACCCCTTTTAATGGCTCACTAATGATTAAATCCTTAGGGTGGTCTTTCTTAAAGTGCCACTCTATAAGTAAGTCTTTATGAGCAATTGAAGCTATGAGGGCTACTTATTCCTTTAAAACTTCTTCTTTTTGAGTATCCACCATATCTTAAGATGTCTCAATAGGAGGGGAAGCAACTTGATCACTTTCTAATGCTCCTTATTATTGATTTATTCTTAAAGAATACCTACATCATCAGCAACAACAACAACCTTTCTTGGCTCAAATGGATTAGTCTTATTAAAAATAATATGCATAGACTCTTCTACCACTAGTGTTCTTTTATTGAAAGCTCTATATGAATTGCTAGGAGTTTCATAACCAAGGAAGATTCCCCCATTGGTTTTAGCATTAAATTTTCCAATGTTATCCTTGATATTTAATATATAGCACTTACAACCAAATACCATTATATATGAAATCTTAGGTTTTAATTCATTCTAAAGCTCATAGGGAGTTTTATTTAAAATAGGCCTAATGAAAACTCTATTGGAAAGATAACAAGTGGCATTGATGGCTTCTGCCTAAAAGTATTTAGGCAAATTGTACTCATTGAGCATAGTCCTTGCCATCTCAACTAAAACTCTATTTTTCCTTTCAATGACCCCATTTTGTTAAGGTGTTTTAGGAGAAGAAAAATTATGAGAGATTCTCATTTCACTGCAAAAGGTTTTGAAATAATAATTTTCAAATTCTTTTCCATGGTCACTTCTCAAGGAAGAATTTTTAAAACTCTTTTCATTTTGAATTCATTTTACAAGAATTTTAAAAACTTCAAAGCTATCATCCTTATGAGCATGAAAAAGTACCCAAGTGAATCTAGAGTAGTCATCGACAATGACATATGTATAGTGCTTCCCACCTAGGCTAATAACTCTACAAGGACTAAATAAATCCATATACAATAATTAAAGAGGTCTAGTAGACGTTACCTTATTTTTGGGTTTAAATTAGCATTTTACTTGCTTACCCATTTGACAAGCTCCACATACTTTGTCCTTTTAGAATTTTACTTTAGGTAGACCAATTACATGATCATGTTTGCTTAGGTCTCCAGTGAGCTCCATACTAGCATGACCAAGTCTCTTATGCCACATCCAAGTGCCATCCTTAATGGCAATAAAGCACTCAACACCTTGGTTAATCAAAGAGCTTAAATCAATAATATAAACATTATTGACTATTTCACCTTTGAAAATGACTTTATTATATTCCATGTGAGTTACAAAGCATTCATTGGATTCAAAAGTCACTATATTACCTTTGTCACATAATTGACTAACATTAAGTAAGTTATGTTTTAAGCCATTAACTAAATGTACATTTTCAATATAGGTAGAGTCTTTCTTACCAACTCGACCAATGCCTACAATCTTACCTTTAGCATTGTCACCAAATGTAATTTTGCCTCCCTTCTTCATTTCTAAATAAGTGAAGAGGTTGGCCTTTGCGGTCATGTGCCTTGAGCATCCACTATCTAGATACCAATTTTCTTTACATGTTGTGGATTCCAAGCACACCTACAAGGAAATAGTTCATCTCACTTTAGGTGCCCAGATATAGTTAGGTCCATAAGGGTTAGCATTGAAAGATCCATGATTTGAGTAGCCTAAATGAATCTTTCTAATAGAGCATCTATAATTTTTATGCTTTATCATACCATAATAATGACATGTAAGATTTGGTGCATACTCTTTCATTTTAAAACTATGAAAACCATAAGAATAGGAACTATAGAATTTTCTAGGCTTAAGTCCTCTTGAGCTCTTAGCTCTAAATATGTTAATCTTGTAACCATTAGTCTTTTTAGATCCATGAGTATTAATACTAGGTTTTTGGTAAACCTTAATGATTGGAGTACTTAGGTTTATAATTTTTAAAGCACTAGCATGAGAATTTTCAAAACCGATTCCACCCTTAGATTTTAAAGGAGTGGAAGTCATAGAAATCATACCATTAAGAAGTTCCTTTCCTTTATTAAATTATAGAGATGGACTCCTTGAGATTGCCATTTTCTTTTTATAAAAATACATTTTGTTTAATAAGTTTTTCATTCTCATTAGCAATCTTAATTTTCTTAGAATTATTTTCATTCAATGAAATGGTTAACTCTTTAGTAAATGATATTGACTTTTCAAGTGCTTTTTTTAGAGTTTTTACCGTGTCTTTAAGTGAATTAATTTTATACAAGTATTTTATCACATTTAGGCATCAATATTTTATAAGCAAGTAACCTTTCATCATTGAATTCAAAATCTAGAGTTACCTCATCATTTGAAGGTTCCTCCAATGCCATAAAAAGCAAAGATTGGCAACTTCCTCATTGGTGTCATCATTACTAGACTCACTAGAATCATCCCAAGTTACTTTAAGTGCTTGTTTCTTTTCTTTCTTAAACTTCTTATCCTTTTTGAAGGATTTCTTCTTTTGGGTTTTGTGATCCAAAATGCAGCAAAAAAATAGACATTTATTCACAAACCCAAAATAGGATCCATATAATTTCATTAAACAATTAATTTAGGGTTTTCCATAATCTTACTACAGACGTAAAAAGGGCAAGATTACTAGGAAGAGAGGGGGTAAACTCCAGTGACACCCTACCTCGAGCTTTTAGTGTTTTAAGCCAGATTGAGATGTCTTTAAAAGGCTATGTCCTCTACAAGTATCTATACAAATGACCTCCAATCAAAACGAGTATGTGTGTCCTAGCACTCTATTTTTTAAAAGTCTTACTTTTAAGAACTCTGTATTTTTCTTATAATGTCAAAATGAATTTATTTTTAAAATGAAAAGTATGTGAAACCCTAGAGAATATGATATATTTATACACTTCTTAATTAGAGTTTCACTTACCAAAATGTTTTTTGGTAACTCCTCACTTACCAAAATGTTTTTGGTATATTTAGCACCTTCCTATTTCTATTTTGATTCAAATTCCAAAATAGAAATTATTTCCTATTTAATTAAGATAACAATTACCTTAAATAAATAAATATCTATGAATTTATTTACTTATTTATTAGAGTTTTTTATTGGGCTAGTAAACCCAATTTCATTTTAGGCTTTTTTTAAGTGTGTGATCCTATAGGTTCACATAACATTGATAGTAGGCCAAAAATCCTAATTTAAGCCCATTAGTCATAAGTGGCCTCTAGCAAAACATTATAACTACCCAAGTTATATGAAGGCTAAGAATTTGATATAACCTAACTTGTAATGAATATTGCAGTCACGATATCTTGATTGAACATAAGGCATAGTTTATGTCATCCTTATACAATTTAACCATATTATATCTTGATTCTAAGTAGACTCACAATGATAACTCTTTATCAATTCATTTCAATATTTCCATGCACTTTCTTTAGTCTATCTTATCAAAGGGCTTATAAATATCTTACTCAGATTAAATGAGGGACAAATTCCTTATTAATCACTCATATTCCTCACATAACTCATTTTATATCCAACAATAATCCTTTTCATCATCCTGATAAAAACAATGTTAAAATGGTCAAAATACAAAATAATTATGTAGAAAACCATTGTGATTTTAAGGTTAGAGAATTAAAATAATATTATTGTAATAAGAATTACTTATGATAATTATCTATGTATTATTCTTATAGTAGTACATCATTTCTTAAACAAGTACCTATGGGTTATTTTAATATCTCATATCATAATTAGTAAAATAGAATCATCAATTAACACGATACTAGTCTTAATTCATTATTATTTCAATAATGAATGACAATGAATATGAGAAATGTATTATTTTTAGCACTGAATGTGTTAGAATTTGGTGTCATTCTAGTTGCATTTGTAATCTTTTATTACATTTCTTTTTAGTTTAAATGTTTGTGTTGCAGGATTTGAGTTTGTGTTTATATTTAGATTTTGGGTTACTTTTGGTTGTTTTTATCCATTTATGTGTTCAAAGAACAGTGATGGAATGAGGCATAGGACGTCTGAAGGCTATGGAAGTGCCCAAGGAGCATTCAAAGCATACTCTAGCAAGTTTGAGGCTTCAAAGAGGTGCATGGTCATATGCATAATTGCACATGGCCATGCCTGATTGAAGGATGGATGCAAATGGCCATGCCTGATTATTAAAATTCTTAAGAAGATAGTATGGATAACTTCAGTTTGATCGGCCCGCAATAAAAGCTCAATGATGAGAAAGTACAAGTTTTAAATGTAAAGGAAGCTCAAAACTCCTCTAAAATAGACTCAAAAGCCTAAAAGCACTAAGCCTGAGCCCAAAATTGAGCTTCTAAGCCTAAGCCCATTGCCTTTTGGCCACTAAGCCTAGACCTGGCTTGGGTGAAGAGGCGTTCCCTCTTCATCCTTGGCATTGGTGAGGCAATGCCTTATCAAAGAGGTAACACCTCTTCACAGCCAACCCTTATAACATTAAATGGCATTAATGGCAGTAGTTCGGGCTAACCTACTCTAAATTTAGGACATTTTCAGATATAAAAATAAAGGGAAAAGTAGAAAAAGAGGGAGAAGGTCTAGGGAATGATGGAAAAGCATGGGGAGAGCGTGAGAGTGGTTTTAATTTTGAGGAATTGGGAAAGGGAAAAGGAGGAGAGGCTTAAAAGGAAGAGAGGAAGAAAGAGAAAAAGGGGGGACTTTTTTGAATGGCTTTAGCTGGACTTGAATCTCTGAAAAAAGACAGAAAAGAAAAGAGAAAAAAAATAAAGAAAAGGGAAAAGAGAGAAAGGAGAAGATGAAGGGGACTTTTAAAGCTAGAAGACTTGGTTCTCTTGAGAAGGGGAAGGATTCTTTTGCATTCAATGGACTCAAATCTATCAACCATGCTCTGAGGGCTTAGTTAGGAGCATCATCTCATCCAAATCAGTGTGACTCCCCATTTTTAATCTTTAAGTCCTTTATTTTCATTAAAAACTTTGATTTATTACTCTTTTGCTTAAATTCTTCAGTTGTGTTACTTATTTAAGGTCATAGAGAAGCATAATTGTATGAAACATTAAATATTAGTAGTTGATCTTTGTATATTTATGTCAGTCTTTGTTTATTTGCATGAATATTGAGTTTCTTAGAATTTAGGAAATGTAGTTTGTATTTGTCTCTGTTGAAGAGGTGACATCTCTTTATAGAGGCGTCACCCCTTCATGTTGCGGCAATGTGAAATTGCCTCATGGTCAAGAGGCGATGCCTCTTTGAAGAGGTGTCGTCACTTCACCAGAATCCTACACCATTTTGTTTTGATTTGTAATGTTTATTTAATATACTTTGCATAATTCTTATGTTTTTCTTGTTATACGTGTTGAGTTTATACATGATTATGATGTTATTCAATATTGTTATTAAATAATGATTATTGTGTTATTTATGGACTATTTTGTGATTTTATTTCTGTTTCCTATGAATATTATTTAATTGATCATTGTTGTAAGATAATATTGTTGCTTTGTGAGATGGGGCTAATTTGTGTTTATTGCATGAATAGTTTGATGATTTTTAATCATTAAATAGTTATTCTATTAATTAGTTCTTGAGAGGTTTTATTTGTATAATTAATATAGTTTATTCTTGGTTTATGTGTGGTTTATTTTCTGTTTATTTTACATTTTCTTTAAACAAAATGTTGTAATCCCTAATGCTTTCCTTTATTTATTAGAATGTATGGTTGTAAACTATTATTATTATTATTTATTTTATTTGTGATGTATATCGGGCTATAAGCATGAAAATGGGACTAATGTGCAAACTCAGTTTAAAATATAAAATTGGAAATGATTGCAATCCATGTAAAAATAAGAAAATGATTAAATAGTCAAAGGTAATAAAATACAAAACACACACAGAGGCCAACCATAAGGTTGGGTGGGCATTCCAAAAGCCCATACCTAGTTTATGAACTCGATCTTTGATGATGGCTTCTGGGAACCTCTATGGAATCTAGTTATTGTATAGTGTGTCCTGGCTTTTATCTAGGTGGCGACTCCATTTCCATTTTGGGCCCTAAGCCCATTTTGTATTTCTTAATGGGCCCTAAGTTCACATAATGTCGTGATCACCAAACACTTGGGTGCACACTTGACCTCACCGCCTACAGTGGCAACTCTACTAGGGAATAGAGAAATTGATTCCAAGTAGTTCCTTTGTAAATTCTTGCATTCACTATATGTTTCCACATAATGTGCACACCAAGTCCTAAATAAATGACAATAGTTTATGTTTTACTACTTATGTTTCACTCAAACCTAGTGGTGGAGTATTTGACTATTGTCACTTATAACATGTACTTATTTGCATCGCACGAACCCTTGAGTGAGGAGATGTAATGAAGGTATATAGTTGTAGAAGCTGAAGCTTATTACCCGAGACTCAACTCATATAATGACTCAGTAATTTCCATTAGAATTTTTCTTAAATGCATGTGCTTTATGACATATAGTAATTCTTTGAATAAGGCCCAAGCCCATTATAAACAAACCTTGCCAAGATGGGCCTCTCGTGCCTATTTTAGCCTATTACAGATGGATCTTGACAAGGTGGGCCTTTGATGTCATTATTGGCCCATTAAAATGGACTTTGGCATTATTTGAAGAAATTACTACTTGTTTGTACTATTTTGAGAATTACCTTATATCCATTAGTTTTATTATCCCCTATTGATAATTAAAAACCAGAACAACAATCCTAGGATAAGGAACTCACTAGTGAATATGTGTGTGGGAGAAATAAGGGCAGAGATATTGTTTAAGAGCCTTTTTTTTTATTTCTTTGATACGTGTAAATATAGTATATATTGATTCCTTTTTTTATAAACCCGCATCTTATGCATACACATCATACATATTTCTAATCTTCAATGATTACAGATATAGATTCAGGACAATCTTCCAGTTGGAAGTGATTTGACATTGGTCGTCTGTTTAGGATTTCTAGAGAGACTAAAATGGTAAAGTTTAATGATGAGAATTTTGGGCATAAGTTGAGAGTAGAGATAGCTTATCAGAACTTGCCAATTATAAGAGATATAATGGTCAAAATAAGGACACCGGTTAAACAAGAATCACCGGCACCTCAATCGCCAAAACCTGAGCCCCAAGCATTTGATCTAGATGCTGAAAACTCCAAAAGACGGGAAAGGGAGGATGATTAGGAAACTTTGATAGCATAGCCTATAGCCAGATAGAATGTGAATATATATATTGTAGAGAATGTAGAAAAACCTGATTGGGCAAAGAATCTGACCAAGACCATGGCTCAAATGTAATTGATAATGAAAGGAAAAGGGATAGATGCTTCGATAAACTACTCTGATATGAGTTTGGATGAGGTTAATGACCCCTACCCCGGAAGTTTAAATTCCTTGATATGAAGAAGTTTACCAACATAGAGGATCCTCATCTACATTTGAAGTAGTATGTAACCTATATAAAGATGATCAATTTGACTAAGGCACAAATTGTAAAACAATTTCCTTTGTCTTTGGAATAAGCACCCATAAAATGGTACTATGCTTTAGAATCCCAAATCCAAACTGATTGGGAGGGATTATGTGCCACATTTATAAAGTAGTACAGTCTTTGTGATAAAGTGATCGCCTCGTTGAAAAGGCGATCACCTCATCAAAGAGGCAATGCCTCTTCGTGTCGATGATTGGATAAAATTATTTAAATTTTATAATTTCATTTAATAAATCAAATTTCTTTTAGTTAAATTGATAAGCATGCATCGTTGAATAATAACCCCATGTTATTTAACATTATTTGCAAGAAAAATTAAAGAAATCAGGTACTAACCTCTCCCGTGGTTAATCCACAAATATGGGATCGTATGTCTGTGAAAAGGGAGATCTTATCTTTAATGCTAAGCCCAAAACTATATGAGGGATGCACTGTACGTGCTACTAGGTCCTATATTGGCAAATCCAGGGTCTATGTAGTGTCCATAGCAATAAAAGGTTAGAAGAGTAAAGAAAAAGAAAAGAGGGACAAAAGGGTTTGAAAACAAAAAAGTGAAAGTAATTTTGAAAAAGGAAAAGAAGAACTTATATAGGACGTTGAAGGGTAAAAGAGGAAGACCTATTGGAAAAACTAATAAAAGAGGAGGGTGAAGCCCCTAGGATGGAAAGAAACAATTTGGCCCATGGCCTATCAGAGATATGTTCTCTAAAAAAAAGAAGAAAAAAAGTGTGTTTCGCTTCTCAGGTGTACCCTGAAATCCATATTTAAGAGATGAAGATAGTTTGATTAAAGCATCAGCAAAAAGAAGCATGTAGTCAGGTTTAAATCCTCGAAGTGTATAAAATAAGAAGCATCTAGTCGAGTTTGAATTCTCGAAGTACGTGAAATAAGAAGCATTTGGTTAGGTTTGAATCCCCGAAGTGCATGATAGAGGAAGTATCTGGTCAGGTTTGAATCCCCAAAGTGCGTGGCATAGGAGTGTCTAGTGGAGTTTGAATCCCTAAAGTGCATTTTCCTTTCTAAAATGGCATATGGTCTGGTTTGAATCCCTGAAGTTCATCTTCCTTTACTGAGTGACTCTTGGGCCAAGAAAACTCGAGTTTTATGTTAAACTATAATGAGTGGTTGATTGGGCCATGAAAACCTGAGGATCACGGTCATGTTTTCATCTCTCTACTAAGTGACATCTCGAGCCATGAAAATTTAGGAGTGACACCAAACTATAATGAGTGGTTGATCAGGCCAGGAAAACCTAAGGATCATGGTCACATTTTAAATAAAAGTTCAACCTCTTGAACTTGAATTCCCAAGGCTGATAGAATGAGTGAAGCTTGAAGGTTAAGTATGTTGTTCTTACCCTTTACTATAAAAAGAAAGGAAAAAGTAAGAAAAAGTAGGAAAAAGAGGGAGAAGGGCCTAGGTAATGATGGAAAAGCATAGGGAGAGGGTGATAGCAGTTTTGGTTTTAGGGAATTGGGAAAGGGAAAAGGAGGAGAGGCTTAAGAGGAAGAGAGGAAGAAAGAGAAAATATGGGGACTTTTTTGAACGACTTTGGTTAGAATTGAGTCTTTAAAAAACACAAAAGAAAAGAGAAAAAAAAAAGAGAAAGAAAAGGGAAAAAGAGAGAAAAAAGAAGAGGAAGGGACTTTTAGAGCTAGAAGACTTAGTTGTCTTGAGAAGAGGAAGGATTCTCTTGCATTCAAAGGACTCAAATCCATCAACCAAGCTCTTAAGACTTAGTTAGGAGCATCAGCTTATCCAAATCAATGAGACTCCCCATTTTTAAGCTTCAAGTCCTTTATTTTCATTAAAAACTTTGATTTATTACTCTTTTTCCTATTTTCTTAAGTTGTGTTGCTTATTGAAGGTCATAGAGAAGCATGAATGTATGAAATATTGAATATTAGTTATTGATATTTATATATTTATATCATTCTTTGTTTATTTGCATGAATATTGAATTTCTTAAAATCTAAGAAATATAGTTTGTACTTATCTCTATTGAAGAGGCGATGTCTTTTCATAGAGGCATCTCCCCTTCGTGTTGCAGCGATGTGAAATCGCCTCCTTGTTAGGAGGCAATGCCTCTTTGAAGAGGTATTGCCACTTCACTAGAATCTTGCACCATTTTATTTTGATTTTTAATGTTTATTTAATATACTTTGCATGATTCTTATGTTTGTCTTGTTATATGTGTTAAGCTTATGCATGATTATGATGTTATTCAATATTGTTATTGAATAATGATTATTGTGTTATTTATGGACTATTTTGTGATTTTATTTCTATTCCTACGAATATTAGTTGATTGATCATTGTTGTAAGATAATATTGTTGCTTTATGAATGGGGCTAATTTGTGTTTATTATAGGAAAAATTTGGTGATTTTCAATCATTAAATAGTTATTCTATTAATAGGTTCTTCAGAGGTTTTATTTGTATAATTAATATAGCTTATTTTTTATTTTTGTACGATTTATTTTTTATTTATTTTACATTTTTTTGAATAAAATGTTGTAATCCCTAATCCTTTCCCCTATTTATTTAGAATGTATGGTTGTAAATTATTATTATTATTTTTATTTGTGATGTATATTGGGCTATAAGCATAAAAATGGGACTAATGTGAAAACTTAGATTAAAATATAAAATTGGAAATGATTGCAATCTACATTAAAATAAGAAAATAAGTAAATAGTCAAAGGTAATAAAATATAAAACACACAGGGAGGCCAACCATAAGGTTGGGTGGGCATTCCAAAAGCCCATACCCAATTTTCGAACTTAATCTTTATTGATGGCTTTTAGGAATTTTCATGGAATCCAATTGCTATACAATTAATCTGCGTGGCGACTTTATCTCCATTTTGGTCCCCAAGCCCATTTTGTATTTGCTAGTCGGCCTTGAGCTCACATAGTGTAATAGTTGCCAAACACTTGGGTGTGCGCTTAACCTCACTGCCTATAGATAGGCACACGACCGTGTTCCTAAACACGTATGGCCATATGCCCTGCTGGCAGCTTTTTGAAATTTGAATTTTTAAGCATTGTAAAAGGGGGATTTGAGGGATCTTTGAAAAGGAAAGATGTCAAAAGGCTAGAGGCTAGGGTTTTATGGATGGGTAGCCTCTAGGAACAATGAAGGCTATTCAATTTTTTCTTATTCGACATTTTTTACAAGTTTTTATTTTTCCTTTTATCAACAAAGACTTGCTTGTTTATGTTGGTTTTGGAGATTAAGGAACTAGGTTTAAAGAACAATAACCTTCTACTATCAATGGGTTTTTTCTAAATACTTGTTATTATTCATTTTTATTTTAATTAATGATGATGATTATTTTCTTTTATTCCTCTTCTTTTTCTCTTATTACTAACATGAGTAGTTAAGTTCTTATTAGGGTTCTTATATCAATTCAACTATATAATAATTACAATTAAACCTAAGCCATTAATCTTAATCCATTGGTTACTATTGAATTTAATATCTTCATAGGATTGATCACCCTTTGATTGAATCTACACAATGAAACTTGATTGAGAGATAGTTTTCATTAGATACAAATAATAACCTATTAGATGTTTTTTTAGTTGAGAGACATTAAAGCAACTAATATTGATTAAGGGCTAAAGCTTTAAATTGGTTAACCAATACTTAGTAAGTGAGAGCTATAAATCTATTATGTTAATTTACTTGGTTAATATCTAAGAGGAAAACCTAGGATTCCTAATATGTCTTCAAATTGGATTAAGCTTAGGTATGACTTATGTACTAATTAATCTTAAAAAATGGTTGAATTAATAATAAGAACCCTATTCTTTTCAATTGATTGTTATTTAATTTAGATTTCTTTTGTTTAATTTTAGTTGAATTCAAAAACACCATTTTTTATTGTTTAAATAAAAAAACACAATTAGTATTACAATACTCAATTTGCAATCCCTGTGGGATCAATATTTAATTACTAATTGCATGATTCTGTATACTTACGGATACACATCAAATGACTAAGGATAAATAAGAATAGAACTCATATTTAATATAAGGGTTTTACTATCAAGTCACATACTTGATGACCTTAGTAAGAATTGACTATTCAAGTAATTATTATAACATAAAATTATAATGAAAATTCCTCTTTATTAATAAAATGATAAAGTTAAGACATGGTCATACATTATTGACTTTATACATATCATTAACATCTTTAACTTTGGGCACTCGGATTTGATATGACCAGGTTTATTGCACCCATAGCAAATGACTTGATCCTTATTGCTTGAGTCTTGCTTCTTGAATTCTCTTCTTTTTTTATGATGATTTTCTAATTTTTCTTGAAATCATAGCATACTAATCATTATCTTCATTTGAGTCATTATCACTAGTATCTCTACATGCTTTAAGAGCAATACTTTTATCCTTCTTGGTCTTCTCTTCCTCAACTACTTGATTCATTTTAATTTTCATGGGTGAGAAGCTTTCCAATAAATTCATCTGCAAGTAGAGTAGAAAGATCATTTACTTCTTCAATTGAGGCAATTTTGGCTTCCTAAATCTTTTGAGGCAAGATCATAAGGATTTTATTGTTGACATCTTCCTTTGAGAATTTCTTGCTAAGTTTCCTTATAGAATTAATAAGAGTGATAAGTCTACCATACAGCTCACTAATTTTCTCATTGGGCTTCATTTCAAAAAATTTATTTTCTCCTCCTAGCATTTGTAATTTCTTATTCTTGATTTAATTAGTTCCTTCATGCTTGGTTTTTAGATGTTCCTAAATTTCTTAAGCTGACCTTAAATACTCTATTTCATTGTATTCTTCTCTACTCAAACCACAATACAAAATGGTAACTATTTTTTTATTTCTCAAGTTGGCTTTGGATTGCTTATCATTCCATTCCTTTCTAAGAATGATCACATCATTGCCTTCATTGTTTTTCTTTGTTAGAGGACTCCAACCTTCTTTAATAATATCCTATAAATTGACCCCTTCATTATCTAATAACATCTCTATTTTATTTCTCCAATATGCATAATTGGTACCATAAAAAATGGAGGTCTTATGTAGCTAAGATCATCAACACTGAGGGCGGCAACAACTTGACTTGTGGAGGCTGTGATCTTCTCCAAGATGGTTTTATTAGGTTTTCATGATGCAAAACGTAATGAAAACAAAACTTTTAACAACTAAAACCCTAAACGCAGGTTCATGTAATTCAAGTGGATTGATTGAGAGGGTTTCCAAAACTTACCAAGACAATATAATGGTAAGACAATTGGAAGGAAGGGAGGGGATTCACTCTGGTGACACCCTATCTCGAGCTTTTCGTGTAGGTCTTTTTGGATTGAGACGCCACTAAAAAGTCACACCTTTTACGGTATCCATATGAATAAAGTGATCCAAAGCGGTATTAGTGTGCTAATACCTTTTTTTTCTGACAATATAATTTATCTCTATGTGTTTTCTTTTCACAAAAGAGGTAGAAGAAGAAAAAGGAGAAAAAAATTAGCTTACCTATTTTTTTTTCTGACAACAAAATTAGCTAACCCTTGAGAATAAGATGTTTATATATACATCCTATCTAGGGTTTTTCTTACCAAAACTATTTTGGTAAGATTAGACTTCCTTTTCTACTTTGATTCTAATTCTAAATTAGAATCATTTCCTATTTATTTAAATAACTCTTACCTTAAATAAATTAGGAAATAAATAAATAAATAAATAAATATATATATATATATATATATATATATATATATATATATATATATATATATATATTAAGTCTACTTTGGGCTTGTTCTAAATGTGCGATCTTATAGGTTCACACAACGTTAGCAGTGGGCTTAAAATTTCCATTTTAGCCCTCAACTCATAATTGGTCTTTAGCAAGATATTATGACTACCCAAGTTGGGTAAAGGCCTATAATTTGACATAATCTAATATATAGAGTGTGCTATAGTCCTTTTATCTTATAATATCCTGATTAAAGATAAGACATGGATTATATCATCCTTATATTGTTCAATCATATTATTTCTCCATCCCAAGTAAACTAATACTAATAACTCTTTATCATTCTAGCATGGCCATGCATTTCTCTTCAATCTAACTCATCGAGAGGACCAACAGATATCTTCTCAAATTAAGTAAGGGATAAATTCCATCTTAATCACTCACATTCCTCACATAAACTCATTATATATCCAATCACAACTTATTTTACCACCCGATTAAAGATGGTGTAGGGATGTGTTAAAATACAAAACTTATCATGTAAGAAACCATGTTGATCATAGGTTAGAGGACTCAAATAACACTATTGTAATGAGAATTACCTATGACAATAATCCATGTGGTATTCTCATAGTGGATCTATCCAATACATTTCTCGAAGTAAGTACTTATAAGTTTGACTTAATATCTTATATACATGATTAGTAAAACTTAATCATCAATCAATCTCATACTAGTCTTTATTCATTATTATTCCTACAACAATAATCAACTATGGATATTTATATTTGAATTCAAGTATCATCTAAGAGCTTTACTATTAAGTCATGTTCTTGATGATCTTAATAAATTTAACTAATAAAGGATAATACTAGAATTAGCCAATAATAACAAAAATGCCTCTTTATTGTTAAAATAAAAATATGACAATGTCAAAGTATGGCCATTACATAATTGGCCTAGGGCATACACTAACAAGTTAAATCTTCAAGAGTGGAAACCAATACTATGATACCAATTGTAATTCCATAAGTGCTAAAAGGGGGGCTGATTTGGCTTTTTGAGCTAGATGGGTAATTTTGATTTTACACTTAAAACTAAAAATAGAGTTAGAGCTTAAATGAATGAAGAAGGAGAGCAATAAAAACACAATGGATTTATAGAGGTTCAACCTTTAAAGCCTACATCCTCTCCTCAACCATTTATTGAGAATTTCAATCCACTATCAATTTACTTCAAGGTGTAGATTAAAACCTTTACAAGCTTAATCTAAGTTACCTAAGTGTTTTTCCACAAGGTTCACACTCAAACCTAAGTATTTTCCTAAGGCTCACACTTAAACCTAAATGCTAAAAATAATCCTCTTGGCTTACAAATGAATAAAATCCTAACCTAACTCACTCAATTATATTATTGAGCTATTGAATAAAGGAAATAAACAGTCATCAACCCACACTCAAGAACACTCTTAAGATAAATTGAGATTATAAGAATTTAAGATGAAGATTTGGGTGGTTAGAGAATTAAATTCAAGATTGAATGCTTAAAGATAGCTCTAAATTTATTTGCTCAACTTCATTAACTTCTTCCAGCTCTGTTCTTAGTAGTATTTAAACTCTCATAGAGAAAAATAGCTCTTAGAGTTACATTTAATGCAAATAGAGTCATTTAAACCATCAGAAAAAAAAGTTAGTCTACGACATTGTCATAATCATGAAGAATTCATCATGATCATGACAATTGGGGGCGCTAAGACAAATTTTTGAATTTTCGTGCTTTTATAATCATGACAGTGGTAGTGACAACTCTTGAGAACTTTTGGACTTGGTCTTTATGATCATCGTCATGATTATGACATTAGTGGTGATAATCTGTCATGATTATAATCATGATCATAACACTAGTGATGACTAGCCCCGGGAATTCTTGAAATTTTGCAATTTGGATTTTTGTAACTTTGCTATAAATTTTTTTTCTAATGATTGGAATTCACTTGTGATCACTTATAATGAAGATTTCCATCATTTTTCACTAAATCCAACTTCAACTTTTGGCATAACAATTTGATCTTCGATTTTCCCTTTTATCACAATCATGATGCGCTAATCACTACTTATGCCACATCTGACATTTGATTATTTCAACTTTAATCATCATGAATAAAAACACTTAAACACCTATATTAAATATAATACTTAAACACCTATATTAAATATAATTTTACTTAATTACTTGTAAACATAGAAAATGACTATTTTAACCTCTCAAGGTTCAACAAGCTTAAAGCCCATATTAGAAATGCAAGTTGCCACCTGGATAATACCCCACACTTTTACAATAACTGAATCCCATGGAGGACTCCTAGCAGCTGTCCTTAGAGACTGGATTCAAAAATTGTGTATAAACTTTTAAAATGTCCACCTGACCTTACGGTTGACCTCCATTTGTGTTTTATATTTTATTACTTTTAATTATTTCTTTATTTACATGCAAGTTTCAATTGCCTCCAAATAATTTTCAAATTTTATAATTAGGTCCATATTTGCATTTAGTCCATTTCCATGCATCTTAATGTGATTCATAACACTTGCAACATCACCCACTCTCAAAATAAACAAATAAACCAAAAAAATAAATAAAGATAAATGTGCATGCAAAGAAAGAGAGGGGGGGGGGGGAGGGGGGGGAAGAAATGAGTTACAACCCCTTTCACACACAATAAATGTGCATGCTAAAAGAAGGAGGGAGAAAAAATGAGTTACAACCTCTTTCATACACAAGAAAAATAAATACTAAAATAAAGCAAAAAAAATAAATAATTAATTAATTGCATAATAGCCAAAATACTACTTGCTTATTTCTATCATCCTGAAATTAAAATTTAAATCAATTCTCTAAAAGAAAGAAGATAAAAACCTACAAGAAAATGATGAAGTTAGTTCCACAAAATAAAATATAAATTAAATGTAGAAATATAGGATAAAAAACCTATCTACGATTTAAATTTCTCAACAATCAATAATTCTAAAATACTATTAACTAAAATTTATTAAAATTACTTCTTGAAATTAAAAAAAAAATCTAAAATTACTTAAAACATTTTATAGTATCAAATAACCTAACTTTACTAAATTAATTAAAAGATAAATGATTATTTAATTTATATACCTATAATTAACCTAATCACCATTAATTATAGTAAAATGAAAATAGAAATAAATAAATATCACACATAAATAATAAACAGAAATAAAATTAATGATCAAAATAAAATTAACATAATGAAATCAATAAAGTGAAATAAATAAAAATTAATCTTATTGAAGCAATAAAATATAGTCAAATATATAACACAAACTTAGAATGAAAATAGAATCTAAATTACACAAAATAACAGAAAATAAAAAAATTAAAATAACATAAATGCAAACAGAAATTGAATTTAAGAAAATAATGCAATACAAATATATATAAATTAACTAGAAATTAGAAAATAAATAAAAAAAAACAACAAAAGAAATAAGTATTATTATTTAAATATATATAAATTAAATGAAAATAAATAAAATAAATGAAAAGCAAGTAAGAAATATAAAATAAAGGAATAAAAAAGAGTTCAAATGGTAGCACTATTACCGTTAAAAAAAAAAGTGCTGGAGAAAAAATTAAAAGCAGGTGGCCAAGCACTTCAGTCACGAAAGAAAGAGAAAAATGACACTACTGCTTAATTTTTTTAAAAAAATAAAAATAATATAATAAAATAAATTTATTCTCAATCTGTTAAGAGAAGGTCCCTTAATTATTCAAAATATGTAGATATTAACTTTTGCCAATTATAAAGTGTAATAATAAACTTTTGTCTTCTTTTCCCAATTCCCTCTATTTTTTTGCCTTTTTTTTGTTAACTCTCCTCTTTGTTCTATATGTGAGTTTTTTTATTTCCTTTCTGGAGACTCCTTTCAATTTTTTTTCTCTTCCACTTTTCCATTTTATTTCTTCTTTTTTCTCTCTAACTTCTCTTCCTCTTTCCTGTCCACTCTCCACTTTCCCTCGCTTCTTTTCCACTTTTAAAAAATCTTTCCCCCTTCTCTTTAACCCACTAAAAGTCATCAATTTAAAAAAAAAAAAATCTTCTTATTTTGGGCCAAAAGCCCATTTAAAAAAGAAATTGAGTTTGAAATTTTTTTAGGATATTACTTTTATGGCCTCATTTTGAGCTTTTCATCAGGGGCTCATTTTAAGCTTTTCATCATTGGACTTTTTGGTTTCGATTGGGTCAAAATTGAGTTCAATAATATTATAAAAATTAATATTAATATTAAATAGAAATAATTAAAATTAAAATTAAATATAAATTTATTAAGAGGAAATATAAATATAAATTAATATTAAATAATGTAGGTTCATTACTTAACTAGTATATATTCATTAGATAAAAACGTGTAGGTTCATTACTTAAATAATATAGGTTCATTATGAATGAAATGTAGGTTCATTAATATTTTTTTACAGGTGCATTAGTATTTGCCTACTGGTTCATTAAAATTTTCCTATAGGTTCATTAAGAATGAATTGTAGTGTTCATTAGTATTTACTTATAGGCTCATTAGTATTTGCCTACATATTCATTAATAATGTAGATTCATTACTATTTACCCATAGGTTCATTAACAATGAACTATAAGTTCATTATAACTTGTCTACAGGTTAATAAGTTTGATAATAAGATTCATTACTTAACAACATTATTAATTAATATTGTTAATTTAATATACTAATATTAAATAGATTATTAATTTAATATATTAATATTAAATAAATATCAATATTAATATTAAAAAATTAATATTAATATTAAATAGAAATATTTTAAATAAAAATAAAAATTAATATTAAATAATGCAAGTTCATTACTTAACTAGTATAGTCCCATTAGATAAAATATATAGGTTCATTACTTAAATAATGCAGGTTCATTATGAACAAATCGTAGGTTCATTAGTATTTGCTTATAGATTTGTTAGTATTTACCTATAGGCTCATTAGTATTTGTCTACAGGTTCATTAGTATTTGTCTATAAGTCCATTAGAATTTTCCTACAGGTTTATTAGTAATTGCCTACTTATTCATTAGCATGTGCCTATAGGTTCATTAGCATTTGCCTACAGGTGCATTAAAAATGAATTGTAGGTTCATTTGAACTTGTCTATAGGTTCATTAAAATTTGTCTACAAGTTCATTAATAATGAATAATATGTTCATTACAACTTTTATTATTTTAAAATACAAAACAAATAAAAATATATTAATTAACTAATTTTAGTAACTTTTTGAAAAATGAAAACTTACAAGTTAACTATAAAATTAAGTAGTTTATAACAAAAATAGGAACTTTTATTCTTTTTGTTTTAATTGTATATTCATTTATGAGGATGTCAAATACTACAAATCTAATTTAGTACTTTTAAAATTCAACATTTGCATATACTTCATGAGAATGTCACATATTATAAATCTAACTTAGTACTTTTTTTTTTAAAATCTAACTTACTACTTTCAAATCTTGGTATTTATATGTAGATTATTTCCTCTATGGACTAAGTCCCATACATGACTGTTCGTAATTTTTTTTGCTTCACATGTGTGATGGGACCTTTGTGGTGGTTTGAGGCAGTTTTTTGCCTAATTAGCTTCTTCTTTTTTGTTCCTCATATGCAAAATTCTTCTTTTGATTATTTACTTTTTCTGTCTTTTTTTCTTTTTGAAGAAAAAATCTTCTTCATTTTTTAAATCGTTCCCCCCTCTCAATCTTTACCTCCTTCCTCTACTTTCTTTAGAATGTTTCTCCCTTTTTCGTCTGTTAATGCAGTTTATGTTATTTTAAAAGTCATGCCAACAATTACAAGATACATGTAATGAATCAATTTTTTTAAAAAAAGCTCAAGACACTAAAGTGACACACCTTATTACAAAGGTGACACCTTATCAGCTTAGTAGTAAAGTTGCGCCTTATCAATTTTATAACATTTTAGTACAATTGATAAGGTTCTTGGGCTAGGCTTCAGGCCCATCAAGGAAAGAGATTTTATACTTGCTAGACTTTATTTGCTAAATTTCTTCATTATAAAGCATTTGCTCACAAGCCTGTTAACCATGTGCTAACAGTTTGCTCCCTTATTTTTTGGAAACCCATTTTATGATTTCAAAATCCTAGTTTTTTTTTTAAAATCACATAATCATTTTAGAAAAGGATATAAATTTTTGTAATCAATTAAGTCCTTCCGGCCTACTACTTATTATTGATGTTTGAGAATTCTTATGTTTTGTTCTACTAATAGTCTTATCCTTAAAGTTCAAATTTAAAAGGTTTTGCCTATAGTTCTATGTCGTCATCCTTAAAGTGCAACCTAAGAGGTCATGATTCATCTTGCAATTCTTAATATTCCATTGTATTGATTGTAATGGATAAAGGATGGTAAGAAGGGATAAGGAGCCCAATGAAAGTCAAGCTCATGCTAGCAATAAAATCTGAGGGAGTAATAGTCATCTCCTCAAATGGCAAGTGAAAATTATGTTAAAGTCCATCCTCCTCTCAATAAAGGCAATCATGGTAGCCTAAATCAATGTATAAGACTCGACAGATAAAGCGGTAATAATCCCATGAAAGCCCTTACCTGCTACTTTACACTTAATAAATGCAGGAAGACTCTAACAATATCAACTAACCTTGTTTATGCTATCAGGAAGCACAACATTTACTAAATGAGGCTACATGAAAATAAACAACGAATACATCTACAGACAGATTATGTAAGCTGACAGTTGCTAATTAAGTTTCATTATTCTTTATAGGAATAAAATAAAATGAAGCAATAAAGAAGCAAAGTAAAGAACAAATAAGTAAAGGAAAGACAAAATAAAATGAAGACATTATCCTCCCAAACTACACAACACTGCATGACAAAGTTACATAATCATCAATATGCTTCCATATTAAAGCCAACAATGCATGACATCAATGTGTTTTAATGTATATTATGATCTTAAACACTTGCCTTTGCATCAATCACAATCACAAATCATAATAGCAATCATAACTTCAATTTTGAACATTAATCATAACCCTAATTTTAATCATATTTTTTTCTTGCTTAATGCATCATATAGGATAAATGGCATAAATTTTTTTCACTCTACCTAACACCTCATATGGATAAATGGCACAAAAATTTTCATTTTACTTGACACCTCAAATAGGATAAATAACACAAATGCTTTCACTTTGCCTGACGCCACACATGGATAAATGGCACAAATATTTTCATTTTGCCTAACGCTTTTATGGGATAAATGACAAAAAAGTTTTTACTTTTTCTGATGCCTCATATGGTATAACTAACATAAATATTGTCACTTTTCTTGATGCCTTATATAAGATAAATAACATAAATGTTTTCACTTTGTATAAGGTGATAAATGGCATAAATGTTTTCACTTTGTCTAAGGTGATAAATGGCATAATTGTTTTCATTTTGCCTAATGCCTTATATAGGATAAATGGTAAAAATATTTTAACTTTTCCTGACACCTCATATGGGATAAATGGCATAAATATTTTGACTTTTTATGATGCCTCATATGGGATAAATGACACAATTATTTTCACTTTGCTTAACACCTCATATGAGATAAATGGTACAAATATTTTCACTTCGCTTGACACCTCATATGGGATAAATGACATTAATATTTTCACTTTGCTGACACCTCATATGGGATAAATAGCACACAAAGGTTGTACTTTTTCTAATGTCTTATATAGGATAAATGGTACAAATGTTTTTATTTTGCTTGATGCCTTTTATAGGATAAATGGCATAATGTTATGTGAATCCAAAATTGCATCCTTGTATGAATCCTAAATTGCATTATTATCTTTCTTGTATGAATCCTAAATTGCATTCTCGCATAAATTCCAGATTGCATAATGCATCTTACACAATTGCCAAACATCTCACTTAATGCTTAATAGGTTATAGTAATACAAACATCGACAAACGTAATGTTTGATGACTACATAAAGTTTTTCTGGGTAAGTATCCTAAACCTTAGTTTTTTCGTCTTTGCATTTGCTCCATACGAACTATACAACATATGCGAAGCAAGGGACAATTATCATACCTCTAATTTTGATTATCCCTAACAACAGTCTAATGATGAAAATAACATATGAAATGATAAGATTATATTTATTAGTACTACTTTTGAAGCGTGTAAAAACCCTAAGATCTTAAAAACTAGAAAACACCTAAACTAAAACTTATGAAATGATAAGTCGATCATTGAATCATTTAATTGAGTTTTAATGTACAATTCAACAAAATGACATTTGATTCAATAAATCAGAGCTCAGTTAGATGCAATTAGAAGTCAATTTGTCAAAATAGAAGTTAGAAACACCCTTCCGAAACCCGAAAAAACCCCTCTAAAAACTAAAAAAATGATAGAGTTCTAAAGTCCAAAAGCCAAATTGATAATAACTTAAATTTTATCAAGTTCTATTCAGTTAAATCTTTAAGGATTGTTATATTTACTCTTATATTATTTTCATGTTTCCTACCCTTCACTACTTCTTTTCTTTTACTTTACTTTCATGTTTGGAATTTAGTAGATTTTATTGTATTTAGGAGCTAAACTGTTGATATTATGCCCCAAAAGACTAGATTTTTTTGAACAAATAGAAATTTAGATTTCATTAAAATCATAAGCTAAAAATACATAAGGTAGTATTGCCCAAAGTTAGATGATTATCTAGTCTATATGACTTGTACATTTCTTATGGAAAATACATTCTTGAACTAAATAAAGAGACAAATATAACAATGGCAAGATCTAAGGTATTGCCTGAGACAATGTCTTCATAGTGAATAAGAAGCGGGCCATATGTGGAAATAGGCCGAAGCTTGCTTTAAAGTTGGAGCAACCTCTCTTCACAATTAGGCTAGGAAATATTTTAAGCTCTAAGTTTGAGTCCATGATAGATTTAGGAATCTGAGAAATTAATTAGGCTATGGAATTAGGCTTTAAAGGTTTGCTTTGTGGGCTTAATAAGCCAAAATTTGCATTTAAACTTTTAGGCTCATCATTCTTCTCAATCAAGTGTGATTTTCTAGAGATGGCAATGATTAATTTAATTATCTTCATACCATCATAATAGATAGAGTTAGTAATTATTTATAGATGATCACATGGGTTTTCCTTGAAGCTTTAATTTAAACTACATGATGAGACAGTTCTCGATGCATCGAGAAGCTAACCTCCTAGGATCGGAAGGTGATAGGAATGCCCTATGAGAGAGAGTATTTTATTATTTTCGGTGGTGGGGTAACTAGGTTTTGAGATGATATTCTCTCTTTGTCTTTTATAAGATCGATGATAAAGGTATTCTTCAACTTGAGGTCTTAGACATGAAAATCATCGACAAAGCACCATGCTTGGAATAGAATAAGCAAAGGAACTTGATCTATAAGCATTCCTAGAATATGACCATCCTTATAGTTAGATTGATCTTTCAAAGATATGGAAAAGAAATTGCTAGCTTCTTGTAATATCCCGTGTTTTTAAAATATATTTACACTGTACCGGGATATGCAGTGTTAATAATTTCTGTATATTATATGATATTTTTATGAGTTGATATGTATTTAAAACCTATTTTAATTACTGTGCATTATTTTCAGTGTTTTACGTAAAATTTTCCCGGGACTTGCATTTTCGGGAAAATTTTCACGTAAATATTTTAATATTAATTATTTTAAATATATTTTCGGACTTGCATGGACTCATACGTATTTTTAAAATACTAAATAAAGCCTATGTGTGTGTATATTTATTTAATTAGGGTTTAGTATTACCCTAATATTTTATTTATTATTTATTAGTTTTATTGATATTTAATTATTTTTATTTAGTATAAATTATTAAAATATTAAATTTTATGTGTGTGGTATATATTTAAAGTGTGTAATTTAATATTATTTTATTATATAGTGTAAAGTATATATATATACATATATACATTAAAAATTGTCAAAATTATAAAAGTTTTGTTTATTTACGAAACTGCCCCCGTGAGCTTCTTCTTCCTCCCGACCGTTTCCTTCACCGTCCGGTCGCTGCTACTGCTATTTCTTCACCGTGGGTGTGCCGTCCGGTGTGCCACCACCTTCCCCAGCCTTCCTCGCCGCCTGTGGTAGCCATTTCCGGCGTCGGGGAAGCTTGATATCGCCGGAAGCCGAGAGTTGCATCTTCTTCTTCCCTCATCGATTCCGGCCACCGTTTTCGACACCGCCAGTCTCTTTCTTCTCCTTGATCTCCGGTGAGTGTGATTCTAGCTTTGGTTTGAGCTAAAATGGTTTAGATTTGCTTAAGTTTCGAATTTTCAATTTCGGTCACATTAGGGTTTTTGATTTTTTTGAGCTTCAAATTGAATGATTCATGAAAAATCCCTTCACAAATGTTGTTCCTAGTAGCTCAATATACATGTATGAATTTTTTTAGAATTTTTGGAGATTTTTTGGATTTTTGGGTATTTTTGAATATTTTAATATTATTTTCTAATTTTCGGAAATTAATTATTTAAATTATGAAATTGGAGTTTATGGTTAAATTAGGTGTTGAAATGAATTATAGGAATTTATTTGGAATTTTTATGAATTTCTAAGTATTTATTTTGAATTATTGAAGTTTATGTGATTTTGAGAAATTAGGGTTAAATGTGTTTTTATTTGAATTTAATTGGTTAATTGAGTTAATTATTGATATTATTGATAAATATGTTGAGAAAATTAATTTTGGATAATTGTATGATTTTTGGTGAATTTTTGAAGTAATTTAAGTATATTTATATATATAGGGGTATTTTGGTAATTTTACCCTAATTTGTCTAAAAATATAATTTAATTGGTTTTAATAATTAATTAAGGTATAAAAATGATTTCTATAAATTATTTGGTATTTTCAACTAATTAAAACTATTTTTCGTGAATTATTTTCAATTATATATATAATATATGGTTTTTCTAATAAAATGAGTTTTTTATCGGTTTTTAATGTGTTTTAAGGTTAATTATGTAATTTCTACTTATAAAATGAATTTCTATGTTGTAAGGATATTTTTGGTATTTCTGGAATTGTTCTGTGTTTGTGGACCCCGGTCGGTAGACTGTAGTTTGGAGTCCGACTGTGGGATTTTGATTGTGCCTTGTGTAGTTTCTCGAAGTGTATTTCCTTGCAGGGTCGGCTCTACTTTTTTGAGTAGAGAGATGTCCATTTTACAGGGGAGGTTCTGCCGAATTTTTGATAGAATTCTCGTAAAACGTGATGTCCAGTCGAATCCTAATTCTGTTTCCGTATTTAAATACTCTAGATTGAATTCTAGGATTTCTGTTAGGTTTATTCTGATATCGATTATTTATTATTTATTTAGTTGCGCCGAGACCGAGGGCTAGTGGACCAGGGCCGTCGGACTTGTCTCGTGGAGCGCATTAGGTGAGTTACTATACTATATATATATGCTTAGGATGCATGATTTAGAAATACATGTTTTATATTGATTAAATATGCATAAATAAATTGATTATTTCTTAAGTTTATATTAAGTATATTTTTGGTTTATTTTTGGTATATATTAAATTATATGCATGTTTTGTAAATAAAATATACTTAAAATGTTTTTAAATATATTTCCAGCTTAATTTATAATTTGATTGAATGCATTTGACGTATATATACTCGAAATATACCTGGTTTACTTTTGGTATATTTCTGGTATATATATGGTTTATATTGCTATTTCATTTAAATTCATGCATCATTTATTGTCAATGAATGATTTATATTATTAATGATGAAGGATATCAATAGAACGTGCTACCTAGTGGGCAGCACTAGGACCGAGTACGTACCGGTACGCCTATAGCTTTAGGCTATATTACTAACTATTTGTGGATATTGATTTGATATGATTATTGATATGTGTGAGATGTGGTTTGGAAGTATGATTGCTGGAGCTCGGTTGACCAAGTGTCTCGGGGCCAATCACACTGGCAGTCAGACTGCTGGAGCTCGGTTGACTTAGTGTCTCGGGGCCAGTTTACTGTCTAAATGGATTAAGTGGATATATTTGGAATAAGTGAGCCTGTATGGCTAAAGTGTTGTTTAACACTATTTTCTGAGGTTGCGATATTCTAGGGTTCTATGTGATCCTTCATAAACTGGGATTTTTCAATAAAATATATAAAAATGATTTTTCTGCATCTGTATGAATTTGCCTGTATATATACATATTAGATATGTATTATTGAATGTATGCATTGTCATTTAGAGTGTATGTATATATATTATAGTAATTCACTCAGTGAGGTCTGACTCCCCTCCGTTGACTATTTTTCAGGAGAGTCAACTTCTTCAAACCTCAGTAGCAGGTCGATACGCCGGATTTCTTCCGCCCCGGCTTCTTTATGTAAATTATCTACTTGAGTCTTATTTATTTTATCTAGACACTGCAGTAGTTATGAATTAAAGTGTTGGATTTCATGTATTTTATTTTAAAGAGATGTATTATATTGAAACTGGATTTGTATTAAAGAGATTATGTATCTATGAGATGAGATTTTGATTTAAATCCAGTTGATGTGAATAATATTATGATATTATGATTTTTATTTCCGCTGCATATATATCACTGTTATTATTATTATTGCATGTTTATTTTATTTTTAGGCTTGCTACGGGTTTCGGATTCGAAAGAATTCCCGTTCCCTAGTGCCGGTCATGGCCCCTGTTTTGGGTCGTGACACTTCTATCAAGCTTAAAGTTGGAGAAGGGTTATTTTTAGTTCTTGAACTTTAAACTAGGTTGAACTTGCTTGAGGACTTTCCTTTAGGCTGAATTGGAATCTAGGGTTTATAGAACCCAAACTTGTTGACCCTATAATGATTTCTTCTACCTCCCTGAGAATTTTTCAGATGTAGGTTGCATTCCCACGAGCTAATTTTACTTTCAAAAAAGCCCCAATACTAATGCAATATTTACACCAAGTCGCCCCTTATGCTATAACAAGGCATCTTTGAAATGGATAACTTGGTAGTGTAACCAGTGAAAGAGATTGCCAGTATGCCAGTGGAGGAGAGTGCACATGTGGGTGAACTAGTGAATGAAAGTGTATGGCTAGTGGGTGGCCTGGAGTTGGTTGGATAAGGGCATGTTGATGATGGTGGAGAATGTGGTGTTTCTTAACATCTCTAAACACAGTGAAAAAAGTAGTAAAAGCTACACTAACACAATAACTTTTGCCATAGCAAGAGAAATAATGAGAGCTACACTATAGCACTATCACCTATCGTCCATTCTACGAGAATTACTCTCGATTCTTGTCCTTATTTTAAAATGGTGGATCTTGATATGATCCACAAGACTATATTGCATGTTTAAGAATTTATTTTGACATACTTGATCTCTTTTATGTTGCTTTTGTGTCTTATGACTTTTTGTGTGTTTTGTAGATTCTGCACTTATAGTGATATGCCCACTCGTATTGAGTTGTTAAAATATTGATTTTATGTCAAATTTACATTTTTCTCCGTATTTCTTTTCTTTTCTATTTTAGACACCTTAGTTTAGATGCACTTATATGTAAGATCTACATATTGAAACTTTATTTTGCTTTGTCAATAATATGCTTAAATGACCATTTTGGATACATGTGATAAGCAATATGGTTTGTTTTCCCTCTTGTTGTCTAATTTTTATGATTTTGTTGCATTTTTTATAATTTTTTTACTTATCAAATACTATAGACCGTGTAGATGTAAATATTATGTCCCATTAACCTTTATTTTGTAGGACTTATTAGATTAGAATTAGATGTACTTTTTCTACACTTTTTTTATTACAATGTATTTACTAGGAAAATAATGTAAATAGTTGTAAATATTCATTATTTGCTTTTGTTATTTTGAATGTTATGGATGGATGTATGAGCATACAACTACTAAATCAAAAACTACAGTGGTTGAAAATATGTAATGGATATGATTTAATAAGAAAGCATCCAAATAGAATTTTCTAAACTCAAAATTTTTTGCTAAGGAATGATTTCACCCAATATTGAAATCACTTTCCCATTTTTTTGAAACGATTAAGTGATAACTCCTACATATGAGGCTTCTTTGGGAATTCTGAAATGTCCCTTCATGTGTGCACCCTGTTGCAATATCTAGTCTCCCCTTAGTGTCATAGTTGCAACCATCTAGAGAGCTCAAAGGCCTTACCAAGCCCATGGCTCACTTCCAACTCTCTTACAAAAGAGCGACATGGGCATGGACATGCCCATTCCCTCCACCCTTTTTTAGCTTCCCAACTGATTCTTCATGTAAAACATCTGATTATGTTTCAAACTTTTTAAATATTTTTTTAAAAATCTCTTCTGTCATTAAACATACCTGCAAATTAAAAAAGAATCAAACTAGAACCAAAATTGATAAATTCTTGTAAAATTAAAATACAAAACCTAAGGAATAAAAATGAAATTAGAAAAAATTATATTTACCTCCCTAAAATTTAACCTAACTCACATGTCCTCCCTCTTGTTTGAAAATTGAATGTTTATATCGCTAAATTTTAATTCCATCAACATCTAAGTCTTTCAATTAACTTTTTCATTATTTTTTTTATATCAAAATACACATAACTCTCGATATTTATAAAAATAAAATAGTTTAATCCCTAAGTTCTAATAAAATAAATTAGTCCATCAATTTTTATAATTATTTAAAATTTAAAATTTCAATACTAACTAAATTTTAGATATTTACATATATCTCCATCAATATATTTTTGAATTATACAAAACACACACTAACTCAAAAGTCAAATTGTAATTTTAATAAATCTATAAATATTCATAAATTTATTTTATATTCATCTTTTACTTAATTTTATTAATTTTTGTATCATTTAAAATTAAAACTATCTATAACTCGAGTAATATATAAAATGAATTACTTTAAAAGAAGGTAAAATTAATGAAATCAAACGTAAAAACAAATATAAAATAAAATTGATAAAAATTAATGAAGTTATTAAAATTATAAATTGATTTTTTAATTTTTAAATGTTGATAATGGTATGTGTAACTGTTGAAAATTTAGTAAAAATTGTGATATTAAATTTAAAAAATTAAAAATTAAAAAAGAACAACAATTTTTTATTTTATTAAAAATAAAAAGGATTAAAATGTTAGTTTTTATACAACATAGGAGCTGAAATGTTTAGTTTTTATATAATAGAGGGAATAAAATGTCTTATTCATTAAGACTAATGAAAATGTAACAGAAGAATTAAGATGCCCACGGAACTAAAATTGAGAGATATAAAAACTCTATTTTCAAATAAGGGAGATGAGAGTTTAAATTAGATAAATTTTCGGGGAGATAAATGAAATTTATATGCATATTATACATAAATCGAAAGTTAAGATAACTAATTCTTATAAAATAGAAAAATGCAAAACAACCATAGTTAAAAAAAAAAAAAAAAGTACTTTTCAGTTGTAGCATAACCTCATTTTCATACATTGTAGAGAGAAGACAAGAACAGGGAGCATTGATTTTAGTTTTGCACATGTTTTAGCATAACTGGTCCTAAAAAACAAAAAAAAAATAGAGGGCTTATGTGAGCATTTTTATAAACTTTAGGGGTACAAGAGTACCTTTTCCCTAAAAAACGGAATATCTGATCGCTTACATTCCTTCATTTCCCACCTCTGATTGTAAAACTCCTGGCCACAATCAACAAACCAATAAATCCTCCTCGTTCTCCTTTCTTCTTCTTCGTCTCAGAATGGGTTTGATGCAATTGCTACTACTGCTGCTGCAATTTGATAGTGACAGTATTGATTATTAATTGATATGCCGTCGCCACCACCGCCGCATCCAATTACAAACAACCGCTATTTACACCCCACCCATAATAAGCCCTCCAATTTTCATGACTTTTTCTTCACTGCCCTTTCTGTGTTCTTCCTATTCTCCTCCTCCTCCTCCTCTGTCAAACCTCAATTCCTGAAATTCCCATTTCTCTCTCTCCCGTCAAACCGCCGCCGGTTCCTCCAAATACCGTCGATGTCCATCTCCAAGAACAATCATCATTTCGCCACCCCTCAGTCTCTCTCCGATTGGCTCAAACCTCGTTTGCCCTCCGACTCCTTCGCCTCTTGGGGTGTAAAACCCGGTACCAAGAACGTCCACAACCTCTGGCTGGAATTATCCGAGGGGGAAACCTCCCTTGCAGACTCCACTCCTCCAATCCGTACGGTCAGTGTTGTTACGGTACGAATAATTGGTAAAAAGAATCAAATTCTAGTTGAATCCCGTCAAGAACTATCAGATGGCAGCGTGAGGAATCGGTGCAGACCGTTATCTGAGAAAATGAAACCCAATGAGACTCCTGAAGCTGCTGTATTTCGAGCCATTAAAGAAGAGCTTGGATCGATCATAAATGATGATTCAAATGTGAGGATTGTGGATGGTTCTTATAATGAGAAGATTGAAGAACGGAATTCCGTGTCATACCCTGGTCTGCCGGCTCGGTATGTCTTACATTCTGTGGCTGTGAAAGTGGATGGATTGCCTGATGAAGAATTTTGTACAGAAGAGCTAGAGGAGTATTCTGATTCTGAAGAGAAGAGGACAGCGGATAAAGCTGTGTCTGTGAAGAAGCATTTCTGGAAATGGGTTAGTTCTGATTTGGTTCAATCTTGATGTGGGTTGATTATGATTTTCAGCTTTTAGCTGGATATTGTGACAATTTTGGGTGATACTACTACTCTTTGACCTTTTTACTTTTGTTGCTTTTGGCATGATGCTGTAATTTTAGAAGCTAAGAAATCATTATATGCATATGAACACTGATTTTACAGAGTTTACGATTGGAATAACAAATGCCTGTTCTATGTTTTTCGCATGCATGGAAACATATTCTTTACTAATAATATACAGTGTGGGAACTTATCTCTTACTCTTTCTGTCAGTTTCTTATGCATTCTATCTTTTATACAGTGCTGCTCACTTTGATATGTTTCTGGAATATTAAGAAAATTCTAAATTATAAAATTCATGTTTCAATACTGTGATAATTGTTGATATTTCATTTCAGTTTTCTCACTTTTGTTTGGATTCAGACATAGTCGACATCTAGTATGGTATACTGTAACTTTGCACAGCTAGACTGAGGGAAGGCACTTTATGTTTGGTTGCAGTTTGCTGCAGCAGGTCAGTGAAACTACATTTGGAATGCTAGGATTGACTATATGAATGAACTGAAGATCAGTTGGTATGGTGTAAAATTAGGAATGTAATAATGAGGCAAGCTAGTTTTGTATTGAAGTTTCTTAATAGCTCTAGAGCTGTTCCTTGGCAGCAGCTCTTTATCAATATAATTTTCATGGAGCTGGATGTTTGTTGGAATTATTTGCTAGGCATGCCAGAGTAGAATCTCGATGTCAAAAGTTAGTGTAGCATGTTGTTCCACATTTTCTGCGGTAAAAGCTATATCAAAATTTTCTTATTTGGCACATTTTTGAACTTACCTCTTTCTTGATTTCTAGTTGAATGTATGCATGACAGAAGCTAAAATTTCATGTTTTCTTGAACTATGATGAACTTCAAATCCTTACAATTGTGTGTTATTCCCCCTCCTTTTGAATTCAGAGCTTTAAGGATTCTACGAGTTTTTCTATAAAATTTTATTGTTACAGGAGTAAGTACTATAATGTTAGGATACATTTTCATTCTTTTCCTCAAGACTCTGAAGTTAACTGGGACTTTAGAGGGTACCCAAGGACCGAGGAAAGAATTGTTGTATCACTCTCACGTCTTCATTCATAGAAAGCTAGCAGTTAAATTTTCAGGCCCAATTTCTCGAATTGTGGAATGCTTCATGTTTGTATGCCTGTGTATGGTCCGTATTGAATAGGAGAAGAGAAGACAAAAAATGGGCCACTGAAGATCAGTATGTATATTGTCTTTCACTAAATAAGAAATGGACTTGAGCTATCTCTGTTGAATCGAGTGCAGGGACAGCATGTCCTTTACTATACTAATTTTGATACTGAGCGAGCGGGGTAAGGGACTTCTTTGATAAGAGATTTCTAAAGTCAAGGTGAAGTAATTCTTAAAGCTAAGGGGTTGTGAAAAATTCATCCTTGGCAAAGCAACTAATTCTGGCTGTTAAATTTTTTCCCCTACCTCCTGAAAATCTCACCAGTAAAGTGGCTTTTCATCTAATAAAAAATAAAATAAAAACAAAAAGAAAGCAAAAGATGAAACACGCTGCTGCTTTTTTGTAATAATTAGTGTCAGGAAAACCTTATCACTTTGATATGGCATGGGCCTAGCTACATATTTGGTTGGCAATATTTGGCAACAAAAAGCGTGCAGAATTTCTACGGTAAGAGACTGGGACTGTAATAGCAAGCTTTTATCAGCTAGCTGCTACATGGTACTTTCTATCTAACGGTTTTACCTGTATTCCTTTTTATGCTTGATACAAACAATAGCAGGAGATGTGCAAATGACATCTAATGTCACAGCCTCGTCAATACCAAAGCTGGAGTTCTCTCTCCTCTCATTTCCTCTACTTATCATGTTTATTTATTTGTCTCTTGCATTCACGTAAAAATAAAATAATGCGTTGGTTGTTGAACTTGTACACAAGGCATATTGTGGTGAAAAAAAAAAAAAAATGGAAATTTCATGTTTTACGAAAGTTGGCAAGGGCTATAGAGACGTCTGAGTTAGAAAGTAAAATGTAGCTTTTGAGATCTTAATCCTGAAAAGGCTGCTTGCTTTTGAAAAATTTGAAACCAGATTTTCTTTCTATGTTTCTTTATGTAACTATTTTTGTCCATATTACATATATTTCTCTTTTTCTTTCATTTCTCTCTCTTACCAAAGTTTAGCTTCAGTGGAGAAATCATATCAGGCAAGTTGCAAGCCACGAAAAAAGATGCGTACTTATAAAAGAGGGAAAGTGAATGAGATAGCTTCAAGAGGTCTTCTTGTGAGATTAGTGCTTCAGCTTTAACTACCTAGCTCCCATTTTTAGAACTTGTAAATTTATATTTTCTTACAGCTCGGCTCACAAATCTAAATGAGCCTAAATCGAGTCAAACTATTTTCAATAAGTTTAAATTTTATTCATAATACATTTAAAAAATAAAAATATTCAATATTAAATTTGTTAACATTTAAAATAATTTATGATTTAGATATAATATATAATTCTTGAGTATTTTATTAGTAACAGAATAAACAGTACCTACCTTATTATTTTTTCTAACTTTATTTCCATAAACAAGCCTATATAAACATTTACTTGTATGTTAGAATTAATTATATACTTACTATCTTCGATTTTTAAATCAAACCATTTATCAATTTATGTTTTGAGTTAACCCGGAAGCTTGCATCAACCACAACCTGCTGGGTGTTTTATAGCTTGCTTTGTACTCAGACTGACTTGAAGCGAGGAGAAGGTGATAGAAAACTGAAAAATAACGAAATGAAAGATGAAACCTTGTTGTTTTGTCAATAATAGATATGCAGTGGGGACTTTGAGAGATCCAATTCTATTTCCGCTGGAATCAAGGTGGTCTCTACTCTCTGGTATATTCAATTTTGTTTAAGATCCAATTCCAGCAATTAAAAAGTTGTGGAAAATGCTAAAGAAAAATATTCTTGAAACCTAACGGACACAGGGACCCAGAAGTGTTTAACAAAGTTGTGTTGTCTACATAAATCATTAAAGCTGAGACATTGACGTGGAAAATTCATACTTGGCAAAGGAATCTAACTGATAAATTTCCCGGCTTTATTTCCCACCTTTATCCTCAGAATCCCATTTCCTATCCTCTCTTTCACCCTTTCTGATGCTCAAGAAACAGCCAAATAGCCTAAAAAGAACTACAGTCCACTTCCTAAACAGATAAAAGAGATAATAAAAACTCCACAGGTCAAGCATGATTTAAGCTTTTCAATAGCAATAGCTATCATTTCAAGTTTCTGTCTCCTATATAATACCATCTTGCTAGGATTAAATTTTACAGCACTTAAGGAACAGCAGCAAAAGCACTTAAAACACAAACCTCATACAACATACGTAATAATCACAAACAAGTAATAAACTCACAGGCTGCTGGCTTAGTATTGTTAGCAGATATTAATTCAAACAGTGGTTGAACATTGAGTCCCTTGCTTTGAACTCAGGGGCCCGGTAGGGATATTAGGTCCAAAAGCCATAACAGCAACGCAATTAACGTTAAGCCTGTATCGACCGGAAACCCAAGTGCCAACCTTCCATCGTAGCCTTCCATTTATCTTTAAGTTAAGAACCAGCCTTCCGACAGTCTGGTCTCGTCCCACTTCGTAGCCAAAGGACGAAGCCACTGGTAGCCCGGTTCCAATCAAAGATGCAGTCAAGAGGTTGCTATCTTGATGCCCTTGATAAAATGGAGGAAGGGCAGTATACACAGTTATTTGCTGACCCTTATAGGCGGCGTAGGCTTGCAACTCGTCGTAGTAAATGCCTACTTTTTGATTGGGGTTCTTGGAATGTAAGGTGAGTTGGATGGAGGAATTGAGAAGGTTAGGACCTGAGAGGTTGAGTTGGTAGATATCAACTTCTTTGAGGGAGAACTCTGGCTTGGTGGGGTGTAAGATTAGCCAGATGATGAATATTAACGAGAGAATGGCTGTGAAAAATGTAGAGAAGACAAAGAATAGCCTCTTGTAGATCTTATTGTCTATGTTTGCTCTTCCTTTCTTAGCACAATGTTTGGGAGATTCTATGGAGACTTGAGACATTTGCAGCGGAGAGATGGAGAGGAGGAGATAGAGAAGGGAAGTTTACAAGGCTAAGCAAATGCGAAAACTGATGGGTTTGATAAATAGAGCACTGGCGAACAGAAAGCAGCAATTATTTTGCTCTATCATGCTTTTGACTAGTGCTTCAGATCCTGATGATGGGAAGGTAGAAGTGTGTGTGTGTATATCCCCTGTAAGACCATCAACTTTTGTGTGCTTCTCGAATATACTTTTAAATCTATGGTTACAAATTTAATTTACATGTTGTGCCTGCATCTCCACCGTGGGATCATTATACAAATGCTTCCATCTGCTGCTTTCCTGAATGCAACAAATCTATGATTGCGTGAGATAAGGAGCACAAGCCATAACCAAGTTGAGGTGGGACAAAGCTAAACTTTTATAAAAGCACGATGGCTGATGAGCTTAACTCAGAAAATTTCGTAAATTGAAAAATTATTAAAACAGTTTTGTTTTAAACTTTGAAAATTTTAAAATTACAGTGCCATATTAAATTCACAAAATTTTTAGACCGTAACATTTTTTTTTTATATAATTCAATTAGAAGATTAGTTTTTAAACTGATTTGGTATAGTATTGTTCAGAATGAATATTCAAGAATTTAAACACTTTCAATGCTAAAAATATATATTTTATATAATTGAAATTTAACTAATTTTAAAAAGGTAAAAAAAAAACTAATTTTAAAGAAAACTTATAAAATAAAAATAATTTATCTAAATTATTAATAAAAATATACAATCAATTTAAACCTATAGTACAAATATTAATTTTCGAAAAAAATATATCAAAACATTACTAAAATATTCATTTAATTCAGTTGAGTTCCATCTGATATAATTTTAATGTGACTCTATTCAAAATTTTGATACAATTTGGTATGTTATTCATTCCGTACTCAACCCTACTGCTGCATATGTTTGTATTTTATCTGCCTAAGCAATTAATTATGTATATAGATTTACTTTGAAAATGAACTAGTTTTTATTTTTTTTTATTTTAGTAGCAACTTTAATAAGCTAGTTATAATACCATATCTAATATTACTATAAGAAATTTAGAAAAGATTGCTTCTCCAATCATTTTATAACCAATTTTGTCATGTTAATAAATTATATATATTAAAAATAGCTAATTTATGTTAAAATTTAAAATTTTTGTAAGAAACATATTTTCTCATTCTCACGGTTTACTGAATTTTGCCTATCATTCATAGGTTAAATTAAGTACCAATTGTGTGCACTTCTGTTAAAAAACATGGTATGGACCTTTTTTTTTTTAAGAAAATAGTATGGACTTAAGAAGGCACAATCGCATAGACATCAAAGTTGATAACAAGCTTAGTTATTTGCATTAACGGTTTTCAACTTTTTAATCAAATACCATTAAAATGCCCAATTGTTAAGATATAATATAAAATTTTTTAACTTTTTATTTTATTACCAATAAAGTGCCTCAATTCGATTTCCGATCAAAAATAACTACATGACATGTCACATGGCGCCACATATCACAATTTTGTTGATGTGGTACAACATGGCACTAAGATGTCATATATATATGACGTCGTGCTATGTAGTACTGATGTGATGCCATGTGGCACACTTTTATAATCTAGTACTATGTGGTGTTAACATATCAATTTATAAGTATGATACATCAGTATAATGAGATCTTTACTAAAAGTGAGATATCGTATTGAGATCAATACTAAAAGTTGAATAACATGAATGAAGCATTTTGGCTTTTTAGTTAATATTTGTTTGTGTAATTGGTTTTTATTTTTGATGATAAAATTTTTAACTTTATAATTTTTAAGTGAAAATATGTATTTCTTTCCTTTAGCAAAGGTAGCAATAATGGTGGCAGCAATGGTGCGACAACGAGAGTGTCCAACTAGCTAAATAGAGCACATTGGAGAATAATCACAATTTTATTGTCCTTAATTTTCACAGTATCAACGTATAATAATTTTAGACCTTATATGTACATAAATACCAAAAGTATAATGGAGTCCAGTTAAAATTTAATTCAAATGAGCTCATACTTAACTATTTATTATTAATTCAAACTTGGATGGAGTTTATTATTACTTGCGAGATTAATCAAATTTAAATAGACTTGCAAGATATAATTATAAAATAAAATTTTTATTTTCAAAATTATAAATTAAATTACAAAATATAAAATATAAAATATAAAATATAAATTCAAAATTCAAAATTTTTATTTTTGCATTTATAAAATATTCAATTAAAATTATGATTTTATTCTAAGAAATAAACTTAAATAAATATTGCATAATTATTATAAGCTAAAAAATATACATATATATTTCATATCAAAATCGTAGTTTATTAAACTACTATTTGAGCTAGTTTATGAGTTAACAAACTAAATTGTGACTGGTTCATACTAAACATTATATGAATTTCAATATGTAATAAATTTGGAATGATTTTTATTGATTGAATATTAATTTAAATTATGAACATTTCATTTTATTTTAAAATCAAGATAAACATTAGAAACACAAATTTTCATTTAAAAACTATAAAATTTGAACTTTTATCATTAGAAAATAAAAACTAACTAAACAAACAAAAATTAACAGAAACTTTCACTCATGGTACCCAACTTTTTAGTGTCGGTCTCAATATGGTATCTCATTTTTAGTGAATGTCTCAATATATTGATGTGTCAGACTTGCAAATGACATGTCAGTGCCATGTGGTGCCACATCAGCACTATGTAGCACCACATTATACACATAATTAGGATAAATTTCTCAAATGAAATGTTTTTGTTGAAGAAAACAAAATTTGATGTTATTTTTTGCTCATAATTTTAATTATTTGTTTTGATTATCTTTGGTGTTATTTTTTTTTAGTATATTATGTTTTTTTGAGTAAATATTTTTTTGAGTGTATATGAGTTATTATTTTGTTAGTTTATTTCTAATGGAACATTTTTAGTATACTAAGATGAAGTAAAGTTTGCCCCCTCTGAACTTTTTCTCTGCCTTGGCCCTTGCATATGCATGTGACATGTGGCATCACGTTAACGCCATGTGGTGCAATGTCAGTAAAGTGTGCCATGTCAATAAAGTGTGACATGTGATGCCACATCAGATGCCATGTGACGTGCTACGTAGTCATCTTTATCTGAAAATTGGGTTCACACTTTGTTAATAATAAAATGAAAGGTTAAAAAGTTTTGTATTACATTTTAATAGTTGGGCTCTTTAATAATATTTAATTAAAAAATTGGGTACCGTCAATGCAAATAACTGATAACAAGATATTGTAAGCAAATATAAAATTATTAAATATTCATGCACTATCGTTAGTCATGTGCAACAATAGGCTTTTTAATGTATGCATGTCTTCCAAGGAAGACACTGCTCTATAATATAACATTAATCTATCTCGGAAAATATTAAGGGTAGGAAATACTTTACAATAATTGAGAAGAAAGTGAATACTTTTAAAAGAGGCAGATGAGATTGAGCACCCAATTGCCTTTCTTATTCAGTGGAAAAGAGAGGCTTAGTACTAATAATGATGCATTGGGCTATTGGCATGTTTCTTTATTTCTCCTTTTACCCTATTACTTGTTTAAGTAAAAGCTAACTAATTATGTTGAAAATGGGCCTATAATAAAATATGTGATTTATTAGAGATGATTGTTATTTAATCAAACACAAAATAAGAGTCTTGAAGTTGTGGGATACTTTTATGTAAGTGTGTGTGCGTTTGATTGTGATGGAGATGTGCAAAATAAAATCAAAACAAGATATATGAAGAATCTTTAAACAAAAGGTTTATTAGGAAGCGCCAGGAGCCAATCATCCCTATCATTATTGAACTTTATTGTGTCTTTTCCAGCCGTTACTTTTAACTTAAGAAAAAGGTTTGTTGGTAGAATTAGGGATGTAAACAGAACTAATTCAGACTCCAATTTTAAATTACTCATATTTAAAATTGTGTTCAAATAGACAGGTCGGCCTTCAAATGAAATTTTTAAATTCAATCTCGAACTTGATCAAATTAAACGAGTTTAAGCTAATTTGATTGAGTTTAACTTTTATTAAACATATTAATAAATTTCATAATTTTTATTTTCATAGAATTTAAATTAACTTTGAAGTGTATATTAATTAAATATTATATTAAGTGACTATTAATATTCATGTAAAATTAATTTATATAATTATAAAATAATTAATATATAAAATAATTAATAATCAAATTATAAAAAATAAATATGTATGTAAATAATAGAAATAACCTATATTTTACCCCCGCATTTTTTTTTTCTTAATTTATCCTCTTCACTTTTATTTATATAGATTGAGTCCTTATATTGTTTTTTTTTTCTTGATTTACTCCCTCTATTTTTATTTTTGTTCACATTAATTTTTTATACTTTTATTTTTGTGAATATTCAGTCTTTTTACTTTTATTTTAGCAAGATTAATCGCTTCAGTAAATATAATTCTAAAACTATTGATCAACTTTGTTATAATTTAATTACTTATATTTTATTTTTAATATAAAAATTATAAAAATACTATTAAATGCCAAATATTCTTATGAAAATTAAATTTAAATTGTATAATTGTAATTGTTCGGTTAACAAAATTTTTATCTAATATTATAGAAATAAAAACTTAAGCAAAAATCTACTAAATTTTATTTTATTTTATTCTAAATAAATAATTTAAATTACTTTAGTTTATACTACTAAAATAAAATTTAGTAGAATTTAGCTTAATTTTTATTTTTATAATATTAGATACAATTTTTTTAACCAATAAGATACAATTATATAATTTACATTTAATTTTCGTGAGAGTATTTGGCATTTAATAATATTTTTATAATCTTTAAATTAAAAATAAAATATAAATAATTAAATTAAAACACAGTTGATGAAAATTTTTGGAATTATATTTATTAAAAGGGTTAATAAAAGTATAAGGGTTTAATATGAACAAAAATAAAAGTGCGAGGACTCAATATATACAAATAAAAGTGAAGGGAGTAAATTGAGAAAATAATAAAAGTGCAGGGGGTAAAACATGAGTTATTCCTAAATAATATTTATAAAAGTTCTATTAAGTTATTATATATTATAATAAATAAAATGGATATAAATATTAGCCTTATCCTAATGGTTAATAATGAATATAATATTTATGAAGTTATTGGTTGAAATTTCACACATAAAATGTGTATTTTTTTTAAAAGAACTAAATTTGATTAGACTCACAATTCAAACTTGAGCCAAATTATTTGAGACTTAAAACTCCCATTCAGCTAAACAAGTTGTTACAATAGCTCAAGTTTAAGCTCATTTTGATAAATTTAATACATACTTTGGGTCAAATTTCAAGGAGTTTATAAGTTATCTCGATTCATTTATACCCTAGGTAAAATGTTAGTTGGGATTTCGAATAAACAAATAAGTTAATAACATCACACATAATTTATAAGTGAAATAAAGGGTTATTTACATTTACAGTCATAAACTTATTACCTATTTCTCATTATCATCTCAAAAAATCAATTGGGTACACAAAAATTTCTAACTTTTAATTTCAGTAACAATAATTTTTCATTCATCGATTTTTAATGAAATTAACATTGGAATGTTGACATGGGCAAATAAACGGATGATAATGTGAAAAAATTATTTTCAATAATGAACCAGATGCCATATTTTTAATAATGACTTTGAAGCTACATCTATTGAAATGCAGGGGCCCAAGTGGTCTTTGATTTATTATTGAAAATAATTTTGTCACAACATTATCCTCTTATTTGCCTATATCAGTATTTCGATATTAATTTCATCAAAAATTGATGAATGGGGGGATCACAGTTATTGAAATTAAAAGTCATGAGTTTTTGTGTGGCCAATTAATTCTTTGGCACAATAGTGGGAAGTGGGTGATAATTAAGGGACTATGAGTGTAAATAACCCTGAATTAAGTTTGAGCCATTTTTTTTATTTTATATTTACTATATTATGTTGTCATCTAACATATATATAATGAATCAAGACAATAAAATGAACAAGAGAGAGTCATTAGAATTTTAAAAGGTTGTAATAGGGAAGTTCATTACCACAAAAAAACAAAAGGCTAATTAGTGATAAATAGTCGCTAATTTCACAACATTTTTTAGATAAGGGGAAAAATAGGTATTTAGCAACGATGTAGTAAAAACATTGCTAAATTGAGATAGAAAGTTGGCACCAATTAAGAATAAAATAATGATGGATTTTCCATTGTTAATTAGTAAAGGATTTTTAAACTGTCACTATTTAGTAATAGCAACAGATACTGATGTCCAACATTAGTGTCTTGGGTCGTGAAATCCCTTCAAATTAGTGGTGGATTATCAATGACTAATTTGTCTCTAAATTTTAGGATAAATACACCTCCTTCCATCATTTTTGTTTGGAAATAAAAAAATGTACTCTCTTTCTCTCTCTCTCTCTCTCCCCCCCCACCACCACCACCATAATGCCACCGCCTTACACTAATGCCACCATTGCTCTACTGTTGATCTCGTAGTCCCCTTGCCAGCCTCCCATCACCATCCACCATAAGTTATATTTTATTTTTTCACCATTCAAATCTTTAGCCCATAATCCCTCCCCCAATCACTGAGTTAGTTTTCCCACCCCCTCACTATATACATACACACACACATACACACACACACACACATCTCTATTTTATCAATTTGACACCTCAATTTATATTTTAACACCTAAACTAAGCTAAAATGTAATTTTAAATTCATGTCAGTACATTTGGCATGAAATAGCAAATTAATATGTGTTACATCTCAAGGGTTTAACTAATAAAGAACTACAAATAGAGGTGTCAAATTAACAAAAAATGAAAAGTATAGTGGGTGATTAATGTATTATGTTGTTAAATTAGTGAATTATATTGAGTTTTAAGTGTTGAAATGAGAAAATTATAAGTTGAAGTGTCATCCCTCGCATCATTCTACTTCTCATCCCTTACATTATTATGCTTCTCATCCCTCACATCATAATACCTCTTATCCTCTGTGGTTGACAACTTTTATAGCCTCAATAGTGTCCATTAGCATTATCATTAAAATGCCTATCTTGATTAGTAATAAAAAGTGTGTGAAACTATCAATATTTAAAATTTTTTCAAACATTATGTTGATAACTGTTGCATTTTAAGAATTAATTAATGAGCTAGTATTGTTATTTTTTCCAGTTCTTTTTGGATAGTCACTCAATGAGTACTTATATTACACAAAAGATACACCAAAGGCAGTATGAGAAAGGCTATAATTAGAGTGAAGAGCCTAACTCATTCATCATTTTTACTGAAGTAGTTTAAGGAAAACATATTTGATTTTTCTTATTTGGTTTTAATTAAATGTATGTTAACTAAACTTTTTGTCATTTCTAAATATAAAATGGATTTTGTTGGCTGGAGTTTAAGGAGGGATAAATCTATTATGTGTGGCATTCTGTTTATGGGACTTAGCATAATATAACTTTATATAACTATTGATGCCAATGTGTCTGACTTGACATCATTTGGATCATGATCCCTTTTTCCTTTTTATAGGAAAATAAAAGGAATGTGAGGGAATACTGGAAGAGTTTAGGGATGGTATGAATACACTTACAACCCTTCACCCAGCCAAGAGAAATAGAAGTCACTAGTTGGTATCACTTAAGAAATTATTTGATTAAGGATTAAGAAACTCGGGTCCCTCACTTATAACCAAAATTTGCTTATAGTATAAAGCATTAGGTTCAGATATCAATGTTAGTAGGAACATACTAATTTATTTAAAGACATTTGCATACTACCTGAAATTGAGTAGGGTTGACCTTACTAGTTAACACAATGCATCCAAGGAATATGAACTATTTCGGATCAATTACACATAAATGTAAACATAATATATTTAGACAAACATATTGTAACAATATAAGATGATGCACAGGCATGGCACAAGCTATAAACATTAATGAATAAATAAATATGGCAGTTGATATGTTGTATAAATATGGTACATTTAATGATGCATGATCATGGTAAAAATGATATATAAAGCATGGCATAACTACACATCATGGTAGTCAAAATGGCATACAATCATGACATAACATGCTACATTTATTGTACACATGTTATGAGAACTTCTACGCATGCAATCCTAATTACATCATGTTAAAAGGATAATAAATTAAACAAAGATAGTAATGTAAATAAAGTAAAGAGAATGAATGTTAAAAAAGACAAACATTCGAGTAGGCTCTTCTTTTTTCATCCTGTGCTTATTTATCAAGATTCAGGGCCATTACTTTAAAAAGATAAAATTTTTAAAAGACAAAGGTAGTAGTAAGATATATAGAGATAAAATTTCTTCAAAGATAAGAAAAGTTGAAAAAGTACTTAAAATTTATAAAATAGTTAAATGAAAGAAAAATATTTGAAATTATAAATAAAAAAGAAATTAAAAAAGAATATAAGAATACTTGAATAAATAGGTAAAATGGGAAAATGGAAGCAAAAAGTGCTAAAAAAAAGAAAAATTTTTTTTGGTGATTATTTAATCATATTAAAGCCTTTAACTTATTATGTGGACAATCTATCAAATTAGCCTTTAAGATATAAATCTTGTACCTTGGATGGATTGTATACATATCATAAATTATTGCCTTTCTCTAATCTCAACAATCATTACAAAAATTAATGGAGAAGAGAATAAGATAATTGATTTTGAGATTTTGGTTGGATCAAACATTGTAAATGGACACATAAAATATAATACATCAAATAATATGCACATATTCATAAAAGAAATTACATAAAAGGCATTTAAAATGCAATAAATAAATTACAAAAGGAAACATTAAATAATTGGAATAAGAAATAGGACTAAAGTTGAGAAAAAGAAATAAAAAAATTTAAATATAAATATCTTAATATGAAGAAAAGTCCAATAAATGGAATAATAAAAGAAAAATCAAAATGATATGTGACAAGAAGATCATGATAGAAGTTACAACATGAGAACAAGTTTATGTACTTTCATATAAGAATTGGTGATTTGAAGTAAAGAAAAAGAAAATTATAAATATATAGTCTTTTAAACGATAGATTTTAAGTGATAAAAAAGAAAGTTTTAAATAGAAGTTACATGAATAATCATATTAAATAAATATAGAGATAATTAGGGCAATTAATCAAAATTAAGAATGGCAAACAAATAAACGTAAATAAGTTGATAAAGAGATGACATGGAGAATAAAATAAATGATAAATATTAAACATGTAATAAAAAGATCAGAAGCATTAGAATAATAAATTACATAGTAAAATAAAAAGAGAAATTAGAGAATAGGATGAGAGACCAAGGATATACATATGAAAATGATAAAGAAATAAGTATTTGATTCACAAAGGAAATAACAAAATGAAATAAAAAGAGATATAAGAGTAAATATATAATAAATTGTATGAAAAATATTAAGAGAATGGGATTGAATATATATATATATATATATGAAAAGTAAATAAAAGTTCTTGAAAAAGTAAAAAATAAATTTTAGGAGTTAATATAGTTAATAAAGTTAGTAATGTTATTAATTTGAGAGATTGATAACTTTGAGATTGAGTAAAATGATATATATAAACTGCAATGAATGATGCAAGCTGAGGTGCATGCAATATGATGGAATTACAAAACTCATGCAAAAATTTTAGTGATGCATGTTGGGGTGCATACAAGGATGCATATAAGAGATCTAAAAAATAAGTCACACACATGGTAATGATATGCAAAAGTCAAATGATATGCAAACAAGCACATGAAATTGCACAAATGCAAGAAATTTAAAAGAGTGGTTAGTAAGCATAATCAATAAAAGAAGATTAGAGAGTTAGTAATAATAATCAATAGGTAGAATATAATAGATTTGATGAGAAATCATTAAAAAGCTTGAAAGATCATGGTTAGTCCTCTAGAAGCACTAAATCAATCAACAATGGTCAATTAGCACTTATAGGGCCACATAATACACAAAGATCACTATTAAAATAAATATACACAAATTAGACTAAAAACTTTCACATATTCATCAACAATGACCAAGCAAGGATGTGCTTATGATGATTATATTAAGAATGAAAAACTCAACATAAATAAGTTCACAGACAATAATAATATAGCTTCACATATAGTTTAACCATAAGCATAAAGAAATAGGATACAAAATTAAAAAAGAAATAAAGCATGAACATATAATCATAATCTCAAATGCAAAACAATAACTCAGTATTGATCATTAACCAAAAACTAATATCAAATTAAAGAAGAGTAAGGGGATGAAGTGATTTTAAAACAATAGTTATTCATAAAGAAAAATTATTTAAAAATGAAAATGAGTAAGAAAAATGTTAAATCTAATATTCCTATTTGGTAATGTATAATTATCATTGGATGCATAGTATTCTTTAAGACATCATTGGAGTCAATTTGAAGCATTAAGAATGAAGAATTAGACCAAGGAGTTGTCTGGCTAGAATTGAAGGCCTTTGGCTAGTTTTGGGAGGCTAATAGCTGGCTAGCTATTTATCAACCAATTTTAACTATTCACCTTTAAAAAAGGGTGAAAAATGAACTTTTTGCACAAAAAATAAAAATATAAGCCCTAATTCCAATAAATAAGACCTAAGAAGTGAAATGATTTCTAGAAAGTGTTTAGCCTTAGAATATAAGATTGAACTCACAAAAAATAATGATTTGATTAAAGAATGAGAGATTAAAAAAAGAGAGGTAAGTGTATCCTAAGGTTGCTTGAGGGTTGGTGAAAGGTCATTTTTTATTTTATTTTTGTGCTGGGAATTGAGAGGATGTTCAGGTACTTAAGGGTTATGTTTGGGTTAGAAAATGGGTAGAGATTGGAGGGAGAAATATGTGAGAAAGGGAAGAGACCAAGATATTATTTTGGCTTAATTTTTCTATTTTTTACTCTTTTATTCTCTCTCAAATTTTTTACTACAACAATTTTTTCTCTTTTACCATTGGCTACTGCCCCCCTCCCTTCAAAAAAAGCTTCCTTGAAAATACTATTTATAAATAAAAGTCTTTTGTTAAGTGATGTTATTAAGTGACATAAAAAAAAAGCTCTTTTAGTTAACTAAAAGAATGTGTTTCAATCCTTAAGTGACATATGTCCTAGATTATTCTTAAATAAAATATTCTGTGCTTTTTCATTACTCTTAGAAATACATGCCTTACTTTAATACACTTTAATACATGCATGGGATCAGATTTGGTTGCTAGTGGTCAAAATTTTAAAAAATAGGCCTTATGGATACACTATAATTTTGAAAGATAGTTTTCAGATTGAAATTCAACTCTAGGAGTCTAATTTAACCTCTACAAAGGTATGTTAACCAAATTTTGACTTTTCTTTTTAGGGCTTCCTTATGTTAATCCAAAGTTCCCAAAATGAAAACTAGTTTTATAAATAGGTAAAATAGACATAAAAATAGTCCTTTTCTAAGACTTTACTAATTGACTCAACAGATAAAACATAATAAAGACCTTATCTCTCTTAATAATTAAAATATCTTTCTTAACCTAAACAACATTTGTCAAAGGTTACGTTTGGTCTCGATAAAGTTTGATTAAGTGATTAGGTAAAGTTGCATTATTTTAATGGTTTGGAAATCATTCTATTATTCTTAATCAATCTCATCCACCAGTGAAATATTTTTCTACTTTCACCATCACCCTATAGGGTTTTGAAAAATGACTTTAACAATAACTAAAGGAAGAAAGAGGTCAAGGAAAATAAAGTGTGACAAGAAATTTAGGATAAGTGGTAAGCCCATTGGCACCCAAATGGTGGGAGAAGTCAATTAAGACCAAAACCAATTGCTTGGGTGAGACTGAAGGTTCAAGGATTAGTGTGATAAAGCATACTGATGGTTTTCATAGTCCTAGTTGACCATATCAAAGTGTTGGTAAGGAATTTTGTGCATTTATCTTTTGATAAAATCTTTTCAATTTATATATAAATTATAAAAAAATTCATGATGATTTTTTATATAGAATAAGGAGTTGGAGTTGGAACCCAATCCCTAGGAGATCTTTAAGCAACCTAATAAGAAAGGATGGGTCCTTTATAGACAACCAATCTCAAAAGCTTAATGTATATTGCAAAAAATATAATGTAAATATTTAATTTTTTTATTCAAATTTCTAACAATTTTCTTTTATTTATTACAAGATAAAATAAAGGAGATGGTTGCTATTGTATTATATTATGATGAGGGATTATAGCCACGTATAGTTGACATGATGAGTCTTTGTGATACGATCCTTATAGTATAGGTGGTATTCCCTAAAGGCTAATCACATATTTTAACATTGTAAATTATCTCAAATGGCAATAAAAGAATATTCTATTATCTAAAGTGTTTATTTAATTGAATATTTATCCATTAGCATTTTATTAAATAATTTTTTTTATCAAGAGTTGATAATATAAGCTATAAATTTATTTAGTACATGTGCTATAGAATGTTCATAGTTATATAATATTTGGGTAATATTAATTAGACTATCACATTTGTCTATTTTCCTTGATTAATATGTGATACTACTAATAGGAGGTAGTGAGTCTCATGCTACTTGATATGAGATATTAGACTAGAAATGTGGATACTCATTTGATGGGTGGATCAAACAGTGACATTAGATATGTGATTGCAAGGATATTCACTTATAATTAGCGATTACAGTCCAGGTCATAATGGTGCATATAGTCCTTTCACCTGAGGTGGTACGATTATCCACATTTAAGTGGTTAGGGTTTATTACTGCTTATAAACTTGTGTTAATCACTCATGGGTATATGGTGTGTGATGGCTTTAATTGGTTAAATATAGGGTTATGTGTTCAACTAAGATGGGATTCATTGCCTAAAGTGAATTGGGACAAGATCCTATGCTATCTAAGTCTTTCTTGATGAATAAGTTCTTGGCCACGACAAGCACAATAATCTAAATGATTTTCAGTGCTAGAAAAGTGTTTCTAGTATTTGTTATGTTTTATTAAGAAATAGATCTTGAGATGAGTTAATATGATATGGCTATTGGAGTTTGATTGAACCTTGACTTCAGGCTATGTCGGGATCTTCTAATGAAGGGATTTTAATATACAGTAATTATGACTAAAGAGTTCATGTGAATCAATAAAAACATTCATTTCTAATTGGGTAGTTATAATATCGATGTTAGGGGTCACTCAAAACTTATGGAACTAGATGTGAATAATTAGGATTTTCACATTTAGACTTGAAAGAAGTTTCAAATAATATCAATTGTTGATATTATCTTCTTGTTGTCAATTAGACATGAACCTAGTAAGTCACACCATAAAAGAGTTTTACCAAATCCCCATTTATATTAATCTAATTATTGATTAAAGTGTTTTATCAATTAATTGTGATTAATGAAATTGGATTTATGCTTAAAGCAATCATTTTAGCATATTATGAAATCTAATTTCAATGAAGGGTTTAATTATTAATTTTTACTTAATTAATATGAGATATTAATTAAGATATCAAATTTATTATATATATATATATATATATATATATATATATATATATATATATATATATATATATATATGTTGTTTCTATTTAATTTGGATTAATGTCCCAAGTGTTATGGACCTAGGCCCAAAAGGATTTTAGGTTAAAGATTAATCTAATATATTAACAAAGCCTATCAACATAGTTTAGGCCCACTTATTTGATGGGATTGATTCAAGTGTTAGCCTAATGTCCCAGCCAAAGTCTATAAAGTGATTTAATATTTGATTTTATCAAATAAAATATTAGGTTCTTTTTTGGACACTTGACATGTGTAAGGAGATGTGTGTAGAGATTATACATGAGATGTATTCTCTACACACTTCTCTTATACACTTGTCACTTTTATACAAAGTTATTTGGTGAAGCTTGATGTTTCAAGCTAGATGCTTCAAACTTAGGAAGCTAAAGAGTTAATTCAAGAGTTGAATAAAAAAGCACACCAATATAGTAGAATACTTATGGTCTACACCAAACTAGGAGATTGGAAGTTTTCTTAAAACTTAGAATTCCTAGTTTATTAATTACTTGCTATTTGTTTTACTTTATGTATTATTTATGTGTTAATTCCAAAATGGATCACCTAGGGATTGGAATTCTTCATGAGATGAAGGGTTGTGTTTAGTAAATTTTTAAATTTTTAAATTTTTAGGATTTGATTCCTAAATAACACATTGATTCCTAATATATCATACACTTAATTTTTATCAATTCATCTTTTGGTAGGAAGCCTGTTCTAATTTGTCAAATGCTTTTAAGAAGAGAAAATAATATATAATTAACTTGCCTGGTGAGCATTAATCTCATTTTTATAAATAGAGTGAGCTTTAACAAGGTTAAAAGTCTAGGTTTTGGGTTTTTCCAAAAATGGAAAGATATATGAACTTTATCATCTATGAAGTCAATGGAGTTATAAATGGTTAAATAGGGAGTTATCAAATTAATGAATGGCATCCCTAAAATCACCATATAACTTATATTAGAAACCAAAAGAAAATAAGTCTTTATCAGAAATCCATTGTTCAAAACACTAGCTTCTACTTTTCCATTTATTTGCATTTTTGAATTATTTGCAGAGGAAAGCTTTTCTATGGTATATTCTTGAAAATGATTTGGAACTATATTGGTCTTTATGAAACTTAAATCAGCACCTGTATCAAGCAATGGTATGGTATCGAGTTAAAAATCTTTATAAAAAATAATGAAGACTTTTATGATATATTTTCTGGAAGAAATTTAATTTAGAGCATAGAGAAAATTTTTTGGGATTTTATCAAGGTTAGCTAAAGATCAGGGTTCTAAATCCTTAGTCCCATCACTATCACTAGGTTCTTCAGATAGTTTGGTGACAATAAATTGGATTAACTCATAATCTTTTTGTTGCCTATCTTTTAATTGCTTTATCTAGGTCTTTATTTCTCTTTGTAGTTCCTCGATATCACCTAAAGGTTTCTTACTAGGATTCTTCCTATTTAGAATGGTAGTGAGGTTATATATACTTGTACTAGTTGAAGGTAACTTGGTATCTTTGGGTTCCTTTTCTAGAGACCTAAGCTATTCAAGATACTTCTTCTAAATATTAAGGTTGTTTATATGCTGAATGCCATTTAAGATCAAGGTTTGTTCTTTGGTAAGCATATTAAGTTATTTACCTTCAATGCTAGAGTTTGTATCAGAAGAGAAGAAGGAATCAGTTACTATATTATCTATCTGAGGATGTCTTATTTCTAAGAATTCATTAGAATTGGTTTCAGATATAGAAGTTTCTATAATCAGTCTAAGAGGAGGATGTTCAGATTTTATATTTTAACCATTGGCTAATTCCCAAGCTGTTACCTTTTTTCTCATTGTCATATGATTCAAAACTTTGAAAGGAAAAGAAATATTATTTTATGAGGCATAGATTTCAAACCATTTAAAAAACAAGATGTTGACTTCATTTTGATGCATAAAATCATAGAATTGACTTTGTATGACTTCTCTATCACTTAAAAATGCTTAAAAAATAAAGTTCTTTTTTCTTAATTATAAGATGCATAAAAGTCTTTATGCAAACAAGCTTTATCAGGGTGAAATCTTTATTTAGGACATTTAACTCGTGGGCCATATTTTTAGTAATGGCTGAGGCAATGGGAGAAGCAAGAGGAGAGGGAGATTTGGCTTCTTGTCTAGGTCTAATATAGACTGGTCTAAGTACAGTGGTGCTATAATATACATTTTTAAGAGAAGAATAAGGTAGATTTGAGGTGGAATATCTAGCAAGAGCAATATATGGCAGATTTATAATAGGAGAAAGGTTTGGATGAAGATCTGCTTGATCATTTTCCAGCAAGTATATAGCTCTTGGTATGTTTAGGTTTTGGTTACTTTGAGGCTTTTCATGATATGGAAGGTTTATGACAGAGGGTATTTGAGATATCCTTCCTTTTTCCTTAGTGATCATGCTGATATCACAAGTTCCTTGCATGGTTTACTAATTGGTGGAATAATAACCATATGTGGGAATTATAAGTATTTTGGATGAAGAAGGTATTAAACCATGCTTATTCATAGTCCCAATATGAGAATGAATGATAAAAGTCTAATTTAGAATTAAAATTGAGAGGGAGGGCTTTTGGTTTAAAGAGCTCTTATCCCCAATTAGAGGGATATAGGACTTTGAGAATTTTACAAGTAGAATAAGAAGGTTTGGTGTAGCATTTTTGATAAAAGTGTTTGAATTTAGTAGAACCAGGAAATTCCAAACCTATTTGATAATACTCTTAGGGTTTTGAAAGATCCCAAGGTTTAAAAAACTAATCTTTTGGAAAATGATTTTATATTGTGTTTGAATTCTTTATACCCTCGGCACTACTGGTATAAAGAATACTATCCAAAATATTTTAACTATCGAAAATGGTTTTTATCATAAAGATCTTATGATAATTTTTTTTACATAAATACCCTAACTTTTGCATCGACCGTCCATAAGGATTTTCAACCCATCAGGCTATAAAACTACATAAAGAATATTTTAAGAGAATAAAAATGCTTGTTACCATATGGGCTTTATAGGGGGAAGAATGATATAATGAAAATATACATAGTTCTTTAGAGCAGTTTAGTTTTAATTTCATTTGATTTTTTCTATATTTGTGTGTTTACTTAGTTATGCAAGTGTTATCTTTATTTCTTTTATTCTTATGGTTGATTATGTGTTTTATAAATGTTTTTAGGCTCAAATTGTGCATGGAAAGGACTTGGGATTGTTTAGAATGAAGTATGAAGCTTATGAAGTCAAGTTGGAGATTTAGTAAAGAGTAACAAGTCATTACTGTGGGAACAAGTCGTGATAGAGAGTATTGGTGGTGAGTTACCACTTGGTGCTGACTCGTCACAGAAGCTTGATATGCAAAACCTTAAAAATTACTGACTCGTCACTTGGTGCTAACTCATAATAGAAGTAATTGGTGACGAGTCGTCATATAGGGACGAGTCGGCACCAATACACCCTTTCAACACACCCCTTCATTCTTGCATCCTTTCAAAGGGACACAAAATGCAGCCTTTAGAAACCTGTAAGTATGTGTGTTTAGCTATATTTTAGAGAGAGAATGAATAAGTATTATTACTAAGTTTTGGTTTAGAAATCATTGAAAAGAAGTTCTAGTTTTAAAGACTAGTTTGAAAAAGACAAGGTCAAGAAGCAAGAGAGGATTATTCTACATCAAGCAATTCTAGAAAGCATAGTAAAGGGTTTTATTCACTCAATTGCTTCTTTATTCATCTTTCTATATTATGTTGAATTTTCTCTTATTTTTTTTATCATGTATTTTGGTTAAGTCTTTGTATGAGAATTACAATGAAGAATTAAATAAGAACTATATTTTTATCCTTTGCTATTTATGATTTAATTTAAATTAGTGCAAATTATGTTATATTTTCTTGATCATCATATGTAACTTATTAATCAAACTATTTATAATGAGAATTGGAGTAATTTGGTGGATATATAATTGAAATTACTTGGGAATTGAATATCACTTGGAGACAAGGAATTCATCTTAAGGGAATAAAAAAATTAGTATAATATATTTATTGATTTTCTTTTACCTTCACGTTTCCATGAGAATGAATGTGGATACTAAGAGGAAATTAATTTAATTAACAATGAGAATTTCTTTTAAAGACTCCAATCAACATGTTGTATAATAATTATGTTCAAAGTTCTTATTAATTCTGAATTGTAAATTCTCTCATGCATATATTTTGTTATAACTTCTTATAAGAATTTTTGGTAATTAGTAAGTGAGTTAGATTATTTTTATTTATTACATTATCTATTACTATCCTAATATTACTTTACCTATTCATTTGAGTATCTATTCAGTTAATACAAAGTTCAAATTCTCGAGTGTTCGACATCCGACTTGCTCTATGCTAAGTATTAGAGACTAGGGTATACAATTTGACCTGCTTCAAATTTTGGCACCGTTGCCTGGGGAATTTTTTTAAATAACTTTTATTAACTTAGGGTAGAGAAAGGTTGTTTTAGGGCTTATTTTTATTTTTATTTTTTATATTTATATTTATATTTATTATTTGTTAATTTTTATTTCAAGATGCTTACTAGAATTACTAGTGATAATGATTTGTACTTTGATTATGAGATTGATTTAACTATATATACTTTACATAGGGAACAAAGGAAAAAAAGAGTGAACCAACCAATTTTAATAACATGGCTAAACTAGAAAGAAGAACATTAGGCAAATTTGCAATGCCCGACATCTTGAGTTGTTTTGGTGGGATTGTGGCTCCAACCATTGCTAATAATAATTTTGAAATCAAGCCAAGTATCATCCAAATAGTGCAAAATAATCAGTTTGGAGGCTTACAAGGAGAAGATCCATATGCCCACTTATTAACTTTCCTTAATGTGTGTGCAACTTTCAAGATCAATGGTGTAACGAATGATGTAATAAGGCTTAGGCTCTTTCCATCCTTAGTTAGGGATAAAGTAAAACTTTGGCTTACTAGTTTGCCAAATGAATTAATCATAACCTGGGACCAATTGAAGTAAGCATTTCTACACAAATATTTCCCACCATATAAGACGACTAAGTTTTGTAATGAGATCACTACTTTTAAGCAAAATGGAAGTGAGACAATCTATTCAGCTTGGGAGAGGTTTAAGGAACTCCAAAGGCAATGCCCACATCATGGCTTGTCGGATTGGATGATTCCTCAAATCTTCTACAATGGGTTAACTAATGAGAAAAGAAATATCGTGAATGCAGCTTTTGGTGGAAAATGGATGGATAAAATGGATAAAGAAGTCATTACTTTGCTTGAAGCACTTGCATCTCAAGGGTACATGGGTGGTGAAACAACAATGACAAATGCAAAAGGAGTTTTGGAGCTTGACACAATTAAAATGCTGAATGAAAAAGTAGATGCTTTCACCAGTTTGGTAAGTAGAACTCAAATTAATTCTTTAGAAAGCATTAATGCTATTTGTGAGTATTGGGGAGGATCTCACTCATACTCTTAATGCAATGTAAGTACAAATGAGGATTTGAACTATGTGCAAGGAGGTTTTAACTAAAGAATAGGGCTGAATTCCAACACTTATAACCCCTAATAAAGGAACCAATTGGATTCTCATGGTCAAACCTATCCTCTCAATTAAACCCTCTATATAACCCAAAAAAAAAAACCTTAAAACCACCTAAATTTCCCATAAAACAACAAACCTTTAATCCTACCCATCCTAAACCTACCCTTGACACTCTTATGGAGTAATTTATTAACCAAAAAATGACCATAAACAAACAAAATGAGGAGCAACTTAAGCAACTAAACTCTAAACTTAAATAGCTTGCTACTCATAATCATATCCTTGAAACCCAAATTGCACAATAAGCCTCTTCCTCCAACACTAAACCTTTAGTAAAGCTTCATAGTCAACTGAAGTATATACAAAAAGAGTCTTGCCAAGCAATTACTTTGTGTAGTGGTAAGGAGCCTGAAAAGGATCTCAATAAGACTAAGAAAGTGGTTAATGATGATGATGATGAGGTAGAGATTGAAGAAGTGGATGTTAGGCATAAAAATGATGATAACTGTGCTAAGAAAGGTAATAAGGGAGATGTTATACCACCCAAGGATGATGAGCCAAAGGTAAATGTTAAAACTCTTCCTTTCCCTCAAAGGTTTATAAGGCGTAACCTAGACAAGCAGTTTGACAAATTCCTTAATTATCTTAAGGAAATTACTATCACCATACCATTTGTGGATGCCATTAGAGACATGCCATCTTGGGGTAAATTTTTGAAGGATATTATTAGCCCTAAGAGCAAGCTTGAAGATTATGGTTTAGTTTCTATTGTTAAAGAATCCAAGGTTATGTAGTCCAAGTCTCCACCAAAGCTTAAGGATCCTGGTTCCTTTATGGTTCTTTGTGTGATTAGAGGCACGTATTTTAATAAAGCTTTATCTGATATTGGTGCTAGTGTTAGGCTTATGCTTTACTTTATTTACAAAAGGCTTAATTTAGAAGAACTTAAACCTACTAATATATGTCTTTCCTTGGCAAATAAATCTATCACATATCCATTTGGCATTCTAGAAAATGTGCTAACAAAAGTAGGGAAGTTTGTAATACCAGCTGACTTTGTTATGCTGGAGATGGAGGAAGATCTTGAGATCCCAATTTTGTTTAGGAGACCATTTTTAATGACAGCAGGAGTAATTATTGATATAAAGAGAGGAAAGATCACATTAGAGATGGATAATGAATGTATAGAGTTTGATATATTAAAGATTATGAAGTCAACACCAAAAGAAGTGGCAAGTAGAATTGATTATGTTGATGTTATTGATGAATGTATTGAAGAAGTAATTCATGAATGTTTGAAATAGGACCCTATGAAGTCATACATGGTGAAAAAATTTAATGAGAAAGTCTTGGAGGTGACTCCATATCAACTTTCTCATAGGACATCAAGATTTGAACCTTTAAGGAGAAAGGATGAACCAAAAGCTACTACATCAAGAGAAGAAGTCAAGTTTGAACTCAAGCCCTTACCATCAAATTTAAGATATGCATTTCTTAACTCTAACCTTAAATTTCCTTTTATTGTGAATTCATACTTGCCTAGTGATAATATTGATGCCTAATATGATGAGTTGCTTAACCATAAAAATGCCATTGGTTATTCTATAAATGATTTGAAAGGTATTAGTCCTAATGTGTGCATGCATAGAATTCTTTTAGAGGATAATGCCAGGCCTTCTATTGAAGGTCAAAGCTGACTAAATCCCACTCTCAAGGAAGTGGTAAGAAAAGAGGTAACTAAGTTGCTTGATAATGGAATCATATATTCCATTAGTGATAGTAAATGGCTGAGCCCCGTTCAAGTTATTCCAAAGAAAGGAGCTTAGCCATTGTTAGGAATGAATCTAATGATTTAATACTTACTAGAACTATCATAGGATGGCGTATGTGTATTGACTATAGAAAATTAAATAAAGCAACTAGGAAAGATCATTTCCCATTGCCTTTTATTGACCAAGTCCTTGAGAGACTAGCTAGCTTTTCTTACTTCTATTACTTGGATAGGCTTAGTGGATTCTATCAAATTCCTATTCATCACAATGATTAAGCTAAAACCACCTTTACATGTCCATATGAAACTTTTGGTTTTAGGCGGATGCCTTTTGGTTTAAGTAATGCACCTGCAACTTTCCATAAATGTATGTTTTTAATATGTAGTGATTTCCTTAATGATCGTGCAGAGGTTTTTATGGATGAATTTAGTGTATATGGTACTAATTTTTCCAATTGTTTATACAATCTCTCTAAAGTTCTTGACAGGTATGTTGAGCAAGGATTGGTCTTGAATTGGGAAAAATGTCATTTCATGGCAGAAGAGGGAATTATTCTTGGTCATTCACTTTCAAAGAGAGGCATTAAAGTTGATAAGGCAAAGATAGAAGTGATTGATAATTTGCCACCTCCTAAGTGTGTTAAGGATATAAGGAGCTTCCTTGGACATGTAGGTTTCTATCAAAGATTTTTCCAAGATAGCAGAGCCATTGTGTAAGTTACTTACTGAGGATGCTATTTTTGAGTTTAATGATACGTGTCTCGATGCATTTGAAACATAGAAAGGAGCTCTTATTTCTATACTTATCTTGCAACCACCTAATTAGGAGCAGCCATTTGAAATAATGTGTGATGCAAGTAACTTCACGGTGGGGGCTATTTTAGGTCAAAGAAAGGAAGCCAAGCCTTATGTGATTTACTATACTAGTACTACTTGATGATGCTCAGGTCAAATACACCACTACAGAAAAGGAGTTGATTGCTATTATTTATGCATTTGACAAGTTTACAATATATCTTGTGGGGCAAAAGGTGATTGTTTATTCAGACCATGCTGCTCTTAAGTATCTTTTAAGCAAGAAAAATGCAAAACCTAGACTGCTGTGGTGGATTTTAATGCTTCAAGAGTTTTATTAGGAAGTGAGAGACAAGAAGGGAAGTGAGAACCTTATTGCAGATCACCTATCAAGGCTTGATCAAGATGGATTGAAGAGGAATGATGATGGTGTGCCAATTAATGAGACATTTCATGATGAACATTTATTAAGTGTGGCATTAAAGGAACTTCCATTGTTTATGGATATTGCTAACTATCTCATTAGTTGTGTTCTTCCTAATGAGTTAAATCATCGACAAAGGAAGAAATTTTTGCATTATATTAAATTCTACTATTGGGAGGAACCTTTGCTTTACAAGAGATGTGTAGATGGGTTAATTCGAAGATGCATTCCTCAAGATGAAGCTCAAGATGTTTTGAAACATTGCCATTCTTTGGATGTTAGATGACACTTTGGTGCAACAAAAACAACATCTAAGGTACTATAATTTGGTTTTTGGTGGCCAACTTTATTTAAAGATGCTAGAGAGTTTGTTGATAGATGTCAAAGAATGGGTAATATTACTAAGAAACATGAGATGCCTTTGAAAAGAATCCTTGAAGTCGAGCTCTTTGATGTTTGGGGTATATATTTCATGGGTCCATTTCCTAGTTCTTTATGCTATAAGTATATCTTGGTCATGGTAGATTATGTTTCAATATGGATTAAAGCAACACCAACCATTACTAATGATGCTAAGGTTGTTAAAAAGATGTTTAAGAAAATTATTTTCCCAAGATTTGGCACTCTTAGAGCTTTAATAAGTGATGGAGGTTCACATTTTTAAAATCATGTAATAGAATCTCTTTTGAAGAAATATGGAGTGACATGTAAGGTTGCTACTCCATATCCCCCATAAACAAATGGGCAGGTCAAAGTGAACAATAGAGAGATCAAATGGATTCTTGAAAAAACTATGTCTTCTTTAAGGAAGGATTGGGCATTTAAGTTGGATGATGCCTTATGTGCATATAGGATAGCTTTTAAAACACCAATTGACCTTACTCCATATTAATTAATATACAGGAAATCATGTCATCTACCTGTTGAACTAGAGCCTAAAGCATATTGGGCAACAAGGGCTTTGAATTTTGATTTACAAAAGGCTGGTAGGAAGAGGTTACTTTAACTTAATGAGTTGGATGACTTAAGAATGAATGCTTATGAGAATGCAAAGTTATATAAAAATCATACTATGTTATGGCATGATAAGCATTTATATAAGAAGGAATTTCATGAGGGCGAGTTTGTTCTCTTTTACAATTCAAGACTCAAGTTATTTCCAAGAAAGTTAAAGTCACCATGGTCGGGTCCTTTTATAGTTATTAAAGTTTATCCTCATGGTGCTATTGATATTGCTAATGCAAAGGGGGAAATCTTTAAGGTAAATAGACATCGTCTCAAGCCTTACTTGATCGGTGAAGCAATTGCTCTAAACTGCTCTATCTCTCTCTCTACACCCTAATTGAATCAAGGTGTAGTCAAATTATATACCTTTCAATTTAGCATGGTGAGATTACCACATTTTTATTTTCATAATTATATTATATGTCTCTATTTTACATGCTTTTATTTCATGATTATTTTGTTTTTGTTCATTTTATTTATTTAGAGTTATTACTGTACATTTTTACATTTACTAGCTTTATTAATCATATTACTTTTGAATTTAGATTAATTTCTTGTATTGTGTCACTCATTTTGTTTAAATTTTAGATAATATTTTTTAACATTATTTTTGAATGGAAGGTGACAAGTCATCACATGTTGACAACTCGTAACAGAAAGGTAAGGTGACAAGTCATCACACGTTGATGACTTATAACAGACATGCTTTTATTTCATGATTATTTCATTTTAGTTCATTTTGTTTATTTAGAGTTATTACTTTACATTTTTACATTTACTAGCTTTATTAATCATATTACTTTTGAATTTAGATTAATTTCTTTTATTGTGTCGCTCATTTTGTTTAATTTTTAGATAACATGTTTTAACATTATTTTTAAATGGACGGTGACAAGTCATCACACATTGATGACTCATAACAGAAAGGTAAAGTGACAAGTTGTCACACATGGAAGACTCACCACAACATGTGTTAGTGTCGAGTCAGCACTGCCTTTATTTTGCCTTCCTCAGGAATTCCTTAACACATATATACACTTATAACATCCATACTTTAGTTAGTTTTTTTTGTTACACATCTTTCATTATTGTTTCATTTGTTTTATTCTATTTATTCCCTAACCAAATACAATTTTTAGAATTGAAAAGTTGTTTCTCTTCCAAGAATAGTTATGCCTTTTCACAATTCTCCATGCCTTTTCACTATCCAATACACAACTAATCTCTTACACCCCTACTACACCTATATATACACCCTTTTGACTACATAGTTTCATATCTATTATCTTATTTAATATCCCATACATTTTTGTTTTCTCTCTATTATATATATATCTCTTCTCTTCCTTATTCTTTCTTTTTTATATTCTTTTCTTTACACATTTGCATTTTAAATCTTCTTTTTATTATAAACCCTAACCGAATCACTTCCTTTTTCTCTTCCTATTTTCTTTATTCTTATTTTCCATTCTCATCTCTTACTTTATACACGTCTTTACACTTATAATTTCTATCAAGTAAGATTCTTGAAATGGGTAAGATAAGAGGTTCATCTTCCAAAAGACCACATATTGAGGTCGAACAACAAGAGGAAGAAGAAGACCTTTCACAAACATACAAGGCCAAAATTCCAATCCTTTCCCATGAAGAAGGTGCCAAGTTCAAAACCATCAAGTTTAGGGAAATAATGAGTTGTAAGTATATCCGTAACTCTCTTTTAAATAAAGTGGGCATGCTTGAATCTTTTAATCAATTGTTGAGACAATGTGGCCTTAACAAGTTTGTTTCTATGCATGAAGATACTAATGTGGGATTAACTATAAAATTTTATACTACTTTGGATGTTAATGCTAAAAACTCACAAATTCTAGAATTTCGCATGTAAGGGAAGAAACATCAACTTACTTACGCTTTCATGCAATGTGTCTTTGGCTTAAAAAAGGATGGGTCACGTGATCCCCTATCTTCTTTTAAATTGAATGAGTTTTGGACATTTCTAATTAGTTTGAAAAAACCATTTAATTCTAAGAAAGGCAAGGCTATATTTATTAAGGATTTGAATATTGGTTGCTGCATAAAGTCCTTACATGTGTCATTTTCCATAAAACTAAGCTTAATCACATTTTTGCACAAGAGTTATTCTTAATGTGGTGCATTCACAACAAGAAGCAAGTCTTTTGGACTTATTGGATGTTTAACCAATTACTAACTTGTGCTTCATGTAAAGATGCACCTTTAACTCATAGACATGTGACTATTATTGTTGCAAAGGCTTGGAATCTTAACCTTAATAACTATACTCGATTTGTTGAGTGTTCTTATTTTACAAAGAAAGCTTTTATAAGAGGTGAAGTGGTGGATGCTACATTTCATTTGATCCCTACACATTAACATTATTGTTAGAGAGGTATTCAGAGACCACCATTAGATGAGGAACCTCAATAAGAGGCAACGGAGGGGAGTGATTCAAAGGATAGTGATATGGAGGAGGAATTACCCTAATATACACCATTCGATGATGTTCCTCTCCTAACATATCCCATGCAAAAGGAAGCCAATGGATATTTAAATACGTAACCTCCTATCTGGGATTAAATTCTAGATACACAAATTATTATGCAGTGTCAACTCATTGAGATAGAGTTTCACAACCAATAACTTACTTATCGACAATGAAAGATGGAGTACAAATTAAATCAATTTTTTACTTACTCTAGATATCATATCGAGTCTTCACCTCCTACCCCTACATATGACTAAAGGAGTACTTCTTTACTTTCCTTACTTTTGGTTTTATCACATTAGGGACAATGAGTCATTTTCAGTGTGGGGGAAGGGATATTAGTGGTATATTATTAGTACATCTTTAGTATATATATTTAGGATATTGTGTGTTTTATGTTTATATTTATGACATTACCATATATTTCATTCTTCTCATTTATTTGATAAGTAATTATCTTATTAGTCTTTTTGATTTTGATTGAGGTTAAGTTTTATGTTATGTTGATTATTAGTTTTCAATGCTTAATTGATAGAAGTTTGAAGTTTCATTTAGTATACGTTATGAGTTTATCTTTTTATCTCTTTTTATTATTTCTAAGATCTAAAGAATGCTTTAGTCAACTTACTAACTATGCTTAAGGCTAAAGTGGTAAAGATTTAAGCTTAGGTTTTCTAAGAGATTTGAGTAGCCTTAGGGAAAATATTGCTATAATACATATGAAACTTGCTTTTCAATAATCGATGAGGACTTAAATAAAAAAAAGTAAATAATGCTTGTGATGTGATGCATCTTGAGTAAGTTGTGTGTAATTGAGTATGCTCCTTAGTTATATTCATCCAGAAAGAGATGTGTAATATAACAAGTAGATGTATTTTGAGTAAGTTATGTGCAATTAAGTATGCTCCTTTGTAGCATTCATTCGGAAAGAATACATCCAAAAGATATATTTATATGTCTATGAATAAAAATATCTAAAAATGCCATGAGAAAAGTATGTTGTTATATGTGCTTAACATTGTCTTAAGGGTTGCTTTTGCTTCTAGAATCCTAAGTTTGAAGAATAACTATTTTGGTTAAGTAGCTTGGTTAGAACTTTGACTTTGCATCCTAGATTTTATTCTTAGTAAATTAAGATAAATTGGTAAACTTATTGCTTATGCTATAAAACTTGTTTGTTTTATCATTATTGAGAATTGAAAGTTTAATTATTGAATCATCCCTTTCTAACTTCTTTTATGATTAAAATAACTTGATAAGGTGACTACATTTGTTTGGAGAAGATGAATTTTTTTTTACTTTTCCATGAGGATCTTTTCTTGCTTAAGGGCAAGCAAGGTCTAAGTGTGGGGGAGTTTGATATAATGTAAGTATGCATAGTTCTTTAGGGTAGTTTAGTTTTAATTTCATTTGATTTTTTCTATATTTGTGTTTTTATTTGGTTATGCAAGTGTTATCTTTATTTCTTTTGTTCTTATAGTTGATTGTGTGTTTTATACATGTTTTTAGACTTAAATTGTGCATGGAAAGGACTTGGGATTATTTAGAATGAAGTATGAAGCCTGTGAAGTCAAGTTGGAGATTTAGTAAAGAGTGTCGAGTTGTTACAATGGGAATGAGTCATGATAGAAAGTATTGGTGACGAGTCGTCACTTGGTGTTGACTTATCATAGAAGCTTGATCTGCTAAGCCTTGAAGATTGCTGACTCATCACTTGGTGCCGACTCATAATAGAAGTAATTAGTGATGAGTCATCACATAGGGACGAGTCAACACCAATACACCATTTCAACACACCCCTTTATTCTTGCATCCTTTCAAAGGGACACGAATTGTAGCCTTTAGAAACCTATAAATATGTTTGTTTGGCTCTATTTTAAAGAGAGAATGAACAAGTATTATTATGAATTTTTAGTTTAGAAATCATTGAAAAGAAGTTCTAGTTTTAAAGACTAATTTGAAGAAGACAAGGTCAAGAAGCAAGAGAGGATTATTCTACATCAAGCAATTCTAGAAAGCATAGTAAAGGGTTTTATTCACTTAATTGCTTCTTTATTCATCTTTCTATAATGTGTTTAATTTTCTCTTATTGTTTTTTTATCATGTATTTTAGTTAAGTCTTTGCATGAGAATTACAATGAAGAATTAAATAAGAACTATATTTCTATCCTTTACTATTTATGATTTGATTTCAATTAGTGCAAATTATATAATGTTTGCTTGATCATTATATGTAACTTGTTAATCAAACTATTTACAATGAGAATTGGAGTAATTTAGTGGATATATAATTGAAATTACTTGAGAATTGAATATCACTTAGAGAAAAGGAGTTTATCTTAAGGGAATAAAAAAATTAGTATAATATATTTATTGATTTTCTTTTACCTTTGCATTTCCATGAGAATGAATGTGGATACTAAGAGGAAATACCTTTAATTGACAATGAGAATTACTTTTGAAGACTATAAACTAATTTCCAAACAACATGTTGTCTAATAATTATGTTCAAAGTTGTTATTAATTATGAATTATAAATTCTCTCATGCATATATTTTGTTGTAATTTCTTATAAGAATTTCTAGTAATTAGTAAGTGAGTTAGATTCTTTTTATTTATTACAATATCTATCACTATCCTGGTATTTCTTTGCCTATTCATTTGAGTAACTATTCGGTTAATATAAAGTTTAAATTCTCGAGTGTTTGACACCCGGCTTGCTCTATGCTAAGTCCTAGAGACTATGGTATACAATTTGACCAACTTCAAAGAATCCCAAAATATTCATCTTCATTGTCATTACCCAAGTTAATGAAGGGCTCTGAATCTTGAGATGTTTGGGAAGGAGTAGAAGAGGATTGCTTAGAGTGAAGCAGTTGTTGCATGATCCTTAAAATATTCTTCTTTAGTCTTAGTGGATACAAGGAGAGCACTGGCATGGGATTTTTGAGCAAGGAAACTGTATTATACCTGAGATTGGGCATGAGAATATCCAAGGAAGCCATCCTTTTTTAACCATTTAGTAACTGCATCTTTGGAAATCTTTTATGGAATTTTATATGAGTTCCACCATTTCACTTTGAATCTCCTTTGAAGAATAATAATTTCTTCATTTATATAGAAGTCAAGGTACCATTGTGAGACCTAAGGGATAAAGAATTTAGAGCAATAAAGACATAGAAGGGTGAACTTTTTCTTAAGGGGAAGGATATAAGGTATTGGACCATATTTATTCCACCATCCAGTGAACCATACGGGGAACTTGGTGATATTAGCATGATCACTAGGGAAAAATAACCATGTGTGGGAATTATAAGTATTTTAGATTAAAAAGGTACTAAACCATGCTTGTTCATAGTCCTAATATGAGAATGAATGATAAAAGTCTAATTTGGAATTAAAATTATAAGGGAAGGCTTTTAGTTTAAAGAGCTCTTGTCCTCAATCAGAGGGATGGAGGACTTTAAGCATTTTACAGGTAGAATAAGAAGGTTTGGTGTAGCCTTTATGATAAAAGTGTTTGAATTTAGTAGAACCAGTAAATTACAAAATCATTTGATAATACTCTTGGGGTTTTGAAAGATCCTAAGGTTTAAAAAACTAATCTTTTGGAAAATAAGTTTGCATTATGATAAAAGGATCTTTATGATAAAAACCATCTTCAACGGTTAAAATATTTTGGATAGAATTCTTTATTAGAAAATTAGAACATGAAAGTTTAGACTGAGATAAAATAATTTGTGAACTACTTTGAGTAGTCACAGAAGTTAAATCACTTTGAGAAAGTGTTTTTGAGAAGGAAGATTCTCCTTTCTTAGTATTAGAAATTAGTGGAGGAGTTTTACCTAATATAACTTTATTCCCTTCAATGGTTGGATGCTCGATAGCTAGAGGCTATAAGGTATTCTGGATTGCTTTAAAAAGTTCAGGGGTTTTTGTTATTGATTCAATCCATTGCTAGATTTGAATAACTTTATCTGTGTTAACTATATGGGATTCTTCTTGGTTAACTATATATAACAATATCTTTATTGGCTTAGCAGCAGAAATAGGAGGGGGAATAGAAGTATCAACTTTATCTTTATTTTTCTCTTTCTTTTTATGATCCATCTTTATCTATTTTGTAAAAATTCTCTAATTAGAAAATCTGGTGGAGAATTAGTTTCTCCTTTAATAAGCTCTATATCAAAATTAAAGGTACTCAAAATAGCTTGCCATCTTCCAAAAATATGTTTCTATGCAACATTTTGAACATCTTTTTGTAAATTTTTTTTTTGCATATTTGCAATCAATGTGAAGTAAAAAATTTTGATTTCATAAATCTGATTAAAATTTCGATATGCTTATAACAATGGAAAGAACTTCTTTTTTGATAGTGGAGTAGTTTCTTTGTGTATCATTCCAGTGACCTAAAGTGTACTGAACTACTACTTCCTTATCATTAGAAACTTGTTTCAGAATACCACCATAGCCTAACTCACTAGCATATATTTCTACAATCCTAGGGAGTTTTCGATCAGCTAAATGGAGGTAAGGAATTTCAAGAATATGGGGCTTTATTTGTCTGACAATTTTATTAGTCCATAGGACTGGATTTCTCTTTAACCTATCATCCAAAGGTTTAGCAATCCTATTAATATTAGGACAAAATTATAGCACATAATTAAGGCTTCCTAAAAACCTTTGCAACAGGACTCTATCAAGAATTTTGTTAGGGAACTTGTTTTCAAATTCTAAGGTTCTCTCAATAGGAACAATAGTCCCATAATAGATATAATGTCTTAAGAATCTGACCTTAGTCTAAAAGAGAGATATTTTCTTAGCAAAGATAATAAGGTTTTTGGTTTTAACTATATAAAGAAAAGTCTTTAGATGCTTAAAGTATTGTTCAATAGAATTAGAAAAGATAAGAACATCATTGATGTAGACTATGCAGAATTGAGAATAAGGATTGAAAATATCATTCATAATTCTTTGGAATTTTGAGGGTGCATTTTTTAATCCAAAGGGCATGACATTCCATTCATATTATCCAAAAGGGACAGTAAAGACTATCTTATATTGGTACTCTTTATCAATTTGTATTTGCCAAAATCCTGATTTCATATCAAATTTTGAAAATACAAATGCAGAATGAAGTTTTTATAAAAGGTCTTTTTTCTTTAGAATAGGATACCTAATCCATTGTAATGCTTTATTTAAAGGTTTATAATTGATCACAAGCCTAGGAGTACCTATTTCTATTTTAGAAGCTTTATTGGCATAGAAAGCTGCATAACTCCAAGGAGACCTAGATTTTGAGATTAATCCTTTGGATTCAAGATCTTGTATTTCTTCCTTAAAATGTTATTCTAGTTCAACATTCATTTGAATTAGTCTAGCTTTAGTAGGAATATTTTTCTCATCAAATCCTGGCTTATAAGGCATGTCAACTTATATGTTGTTTTCTCTTCTAAAAAGCATTTGGCAGCTCCTAATAGACTTCTATTTCGACTATATTATGGAATTTAAAAATCTTTGACTTTATTAAATTAGTCTTTCATTATTATTCAATTTTTTAAAAATGGACATTTTGTTTTAAATCATGCAAATTAGTCTCTTTTCTTTCTATTAAAGCATTAATCTCATTTTTTATAAATAGAGTGAGCTTTAACAAGGTTAAGAGTATAGGTTTTGGTTTTTTCAAAAATGGAAAAGATATATGAACTTATCATCTGTGAAGTCAATGGAGTTATAAGTGGTTAGATAGGGAATTATCAAATTAATGAATAGCATCCCTAAAATCACCATATAACTTATATCAGAAACCAAAAGAAAAGAAGTTGTTATAAAAAATCCATTATTCACAACATTGGCTTCTACTTTTCCATTTATTTGCATTTTTGAATTATTTGTAGAGGAAAGCTTTTCTATGGTATGTTCTTAAAAACAATTTGGAACTATATTGGTCTTTATGCAACTTAAATCAACACCTTTATCAACATAGTGCTATGGTATTGAGTTGAAAATCTTTATAAAAAACAACAGAGACTTTTATGATATATTTTCTAGAAGAAATTTGATTTAGAGCATAAAGAAAATCTTCTAGAATTTTGTCAAGGTTAGCTAAAGATTGGGGTTCTAGATTCTTAGTCTCATCACTATCAGTAAGTTCTTTAGCTAGTTTAGTGATAAGAAATTGGATTAACTCAAAATCTTTTTGTTGCTTATCTTTTAATTGCTTTATCTCAGTCTTTATGGTCTTTATTTCTCCATGTAGTTCCTGGATATTACCTAAAGGTTTCTTACTAGGATTCTTCCTGTTTAAAATGGTAGTAAGGTCATATATACCTATACTAGTAGATAGTAACTTAGTATCTTTGGGTTCCTTTTCTAGAGATTTCCTAAGCTGTTCAAGATACTTCTTTTGAATATTAAGGTTGTTTATATGTTGAATAACATTTAGGATCAAGGTTTGTTCTTTGGTAAGCATATTGTATTGTTCACCTTTAATGCTAGAGTCTGTATCAAAAGAGGAGGAATCAGTTGCTATATCATCTATTTGAGGATGCCTTATTTCTAGGAATTCATCAAAATTTGTTTCAAACTGAGAAGTTTCTATGTGAAGGACTGCAAGTTTTTTTAAGGTTTCTTCTTCTAAATCTGATTCTTGAAGTTTCTTGGAAACTCTACAGTATTTGGAGATGTGTCCCTTCTTGCCATATTTGTAGCAAGTAACATCTTTTATACTGGTTTTCTTAGCTTTATCAACTTTATTCTTTTTTGAGGTTTTCCTATAAGGTTTTTTTTATAGTAAGTTTCCTTTGGGTCCTTTTTCTTAGAGAATTTTCTATATTTCTTAGAAAATTTCCTAGATGAAGGTTTCGAAGAATCTTTACTACAATCTCATTTGCAAGAGGGATTCTAGATGAGACTATAGTCAAACTATTTATAGAAGGATCCTAGTTGTTGTTTGGTCTTTCTTAACTCCCATTTTTAGTGTTTTTGGAGTTTCAAAGCTTAATAGATTTTAAGACCTTCACATTGGGTGGTGATGATTAACTCACCATATGTAAGTTGGTCATAAGGGATAATGTGGGTTCCAGAGGACTGTCTAAGGGTATTCGTAACTCTTTCTCTTAAAAGGCTTGGTAAACGTACAAGGAAATTTTCTTTCTACAAGGATTGATTAGAATTCTCTCTAAGCATAACCCGAGTGAGGAAAGTTGATCTATACCATTAGAAGTTACTCAGTTTCTTACATTTAAGATTTGAAAGAAGATCAGTATTTTTATCTTTCAAATGGGAGGAGTCTCCTATACAATGTAGTGCTAGGATTAATATCAAGGTAGACACAACATGTTGAATAGGGTTTCCTATATGGTCTAAGATGGGTAAACCTCCATCATTTGTTTGGATAGCATGTAAAATGTAGTGCTGTTGGTCTTTAATGAGATGATAATCCCACTAACCTTTCAGCTATTTAGAAAAATCAACTATGATAAGTTTTGTAACAAACTTATTTGTAGTTCTAGTTTGGGCTTTATAAGAATTTGATGCCATAGTCATTTGTTAGAGAGAATTGAGGACTTAATATTTAGACTTGCCATCTATATTCCATTCATATATGGAGTTGGCACTATATTTAGGTTAAACAAGAATATTAAGTTGACTACTGGGTTGACCATCAGGTTCAAGTTCAGGCTAGTAGAGTCTAGCAATTTCAGGAGACCATTCCTAGAATGCATTATCTTTAGAGGTGGAGTCTATATCTTTACCAAGGCCACTAACACTCTAGTTGATAGATTGCAAATCCCATAGCCCCTAACACTCTGCAATCTATTAATTAGAGTGTTAGTGTCCTTGATAAAGATATAGACTCCATCTCTGAAGATAATGCATTCTAGGAACAGTCTCCTGAAATTGCTAGACTTTACTGGCCTAAACTTGAACCTGATGGTCAACTTAGTAGTCAACCTAATATTTTTGGTCAACCTAAATATAGTGCCAACTCCATATATGAATGGAATACAGATGGCATGTCCGAATATGAAATCCTTAATTCTATCCAATAGATGATTATGGCATCAAATTCTTATAAAGCCCAAACTGGAGCCACAGATAAGTATGTTACAGAGCTCATCATAGTTGGTTTTTTTTGGATAGCTAAAAGGTTGGTGGAATTATCAACTCACTAGAGACCAACAACACTACATTTTACATGCTATCCAGATAGATGATGAAGGTCTACCCATCTTAGACTATATAGGAAACCCTATTCAATATGTTGTGTCTACTTTGATATTAACCATAACACTACATTTTGTAAGAGACTCCTCCCATCTAAACAATAAAAATTCTAATCTTCTTTCAAATCTTAGATGTAAGAAACTGAGTGACTTCTAATGGTATAGATCAACTTTCCTCACTAGGGTCATGCTTTGAGAAGATTCTTATTAATCCTTTTGGAAAGAAAAATTCCTTGCAGGATTTCCAACCCTTTTAGGAGAAAGAGTTAGAAATACCCTTAGATATTCCTCAGGAACCCATATCATCCCTTATGACCAACTTACATATGGTGAGTTAATCAGTACCACCCAATGTGAAGGTCTCAAAATTTGTCAATATTTGAAACTCTAAAAACACTTAAAATGGGAGTTAAGAAAGACCAAACAACAACTAGGATCCTTCAAAACCTCCATATAGTAAATAGTTTGACTATAGTCTCATCCAGAATCCTTCTTATAAAAGAGATTGTACTAAAGATTCTTCAAAACCTCCATGTAGGAAATTTTCTAAGAAATATAGAAAATTCTCCAAGAAAAAGGACCCAAAGGAAACTTACTACAAAAAACCTTATAGGAAAACCTCAAAAAAGAACAAAATTGATAAAGCTAAGAAAACAAGTATAAAAGATGTTACTAGCTACAAATGTGGCAAGAAGGGACACATCTCCAAATGCTGTAGGGTTTCCAAGCAACTTCAAGAATTAGATTTAGAAGAATAAACCTTGAACATACTTGCAGTCCTTCTTATAGAAACTTTTGAGTCTGAAACTAATTATGATGAATTCCTAGAAAAAGGACATCCTTAAATATATGATATAGCAACTGATTCCTCCTCCTTTTCTAATACAGACTCTAGCATTGAAGTTAAACAACTTAATATGCTTACTAAAGAACAAACCTTGATCCTAGATGTCATTTAACATATAGACAACATATATATATATATATAATATTTTTTTATTACAAAATAAATTTTGATTTAACAAATAATTATTGTTAAATATGTGAAATAAATTTTATTAAATAGTGATAAAAGGAAAATATAAATGAAATAGTAAAGTGACAGTTTTAGTAAAAAAATATGTTTTAACATGTTTTTATTAATTACATTCATTAGCTTTAAGGAAAAGATTCTTAATTAATTTTGTAAAAATATAAACATCATACATTTAAATTTTTCTTTCTTACTTCTTTTAGTTGTATATTCTTGTTTTTCAAACAAATTATTTTGTTAGATAATTTTTTAACTTTTGAGTTTCAATAAAAATAATTTCACAAAAATTTATTATAGGTTAATACTAAATTATTTTCTATTTTTTATTTTTTGAAAATAATTAATATTTAAAAATAATTAAATTAATAATTTGACAAAAAATATTTCCTAGGGCCACTAGTGCCCTTAAGCTGACCTTATTTATTTCCTTTTACACATACTAAAGATTGCATACTTTAGCTAGTTCAATAAGAACTAATGGAGGAGTGGGCTTAGTCACTTTAGTATGAGTAGGAGTAAGAGCTATAAGGAGAGAGCTCAAGGTTGAGCATTATAAGGTTTCAAGACAGCTCACAGTTTATTAGTAGGAGTATAATGTGATACTCTGGATGTAATGACAATGAAGGTATATGATGGTTGACATGCAAGCTAGTCTCTTAATGGACGAATCTCATTAGTTCATGTGAGTGAATATTTAAGTAGTATTACTTATTATGGTGTGATTATTTAGTAAATTATGGTTAAAATATGTTAATTTAGGATTGTAAGTACTAATTTTGTATTTAATGTAAGTTAGGGTATTTTTCATAGTAATTTATTTGATTTTACACAATTCATATAGAGGTAAGATTAATTTAATATTAGGAAATTTTTTATGTAAACGCTAGATGTATTTGATGTATATTTTCATGTCATGTAAGGTTTGGAGACTTAAAGTTTGAACATAATGTAATTTAAAGTGAATTAAAGCCTAATTTATAAGGAAAAAAGGTTAGAAAGGTTGCATGGAAATTACACATCTTTGTATGACCATTATAAAATGCTTGAGTTGAAGAATTTTATGAAAGAAGGTTACATAATTGTTGCACTTTCTTGCATGGCCATTATGGTATTCTTTCCTAGGTGTGGACAAAAGCATGTTTAGGTATTTTAAGTATAACTTTTTCTAAAGAACTTGGATTGAGGTAATTCAAAGTGATATGGAAAGCTAAGAGAAATGTCCACAACCTTTACAAGGACATCTAAAGTTGTTATGATTATTTCCTAAGCTTCACTTTTATTGAAGTTATGCTATTGACAAAAGGCTACATTGGTATACTAATTTGACTAGAATATGACCTTTAAAGACATATTTTGTTTCCAATTCAAGAAAGGATAACTTATGACTATAAAAAGGAGTCTTTGTTTATGGATTAAGAATCATCCTTCATCTCCTCATTGTTCTTAATAATTTTCAATTAAAAATATTCATTAGTATGGTTTAGTTGAATAAATTTCAAGGATTCAAGTGAGGAGAATTTCCAGCATTCAAGGAGTTATTCAAGTCAATTAATTAAGGGATTCTAGACTCTTTTCTTTATTTCTTATGATGTTTGCTAGATTTTCTTTTACTTTTATTCTTGTTTTCACCATCAAATTGGTTAAATGTTCATTATGTACTAGGATGGATCTTAGTAGTTTGGGGATGTATTAACTCTTATGTATTGCTTTAACCTAAGTTTGATTTCTTGCATATAGAATTTAAACTTATGCTAAATTATATTCAATGTATGGTTGGAGTCAATTCATATTGAAACCAATAGGTGGTGCATGCTTTGTGCTTAAAGCTTAATTTGAATATTCATATAAGTTATTATGAGATCGAGAGGAGATTAATGACTTAGGATTTAGTTTAGAGTATGTTAATGTTAAATTGAGTAGAGATGCCTTTTAATTATCAATATTGCATAAATTACTTTGGGCTTAAATTTGATTAAAGATTTTTTAGTTTGGCTAAATGAGGCTAGACTCTATTAGTTTAAACTATCAATTGAATAAAGTAAATGATCTTTTAATTACTTGAGAGAGAGTAATAAAATCATTAGTGGTAAGCATGTTAGGTTAAGGTAAGATGTTAAAAATTTAACATATGAACCAAGTGAAAGGAGATTTTCTAGTACATACATTCAATATTAATTATTTTTTTAAAGTAATTTGTATTGGTTTAATTTAGTTTAAGTCCTTAGTTGAACTTCAAATTTATTTTAAGTTTATAATTTTGAATTCAATTCAGTCATTAAGACAAATAATTAATTAAGTGTAATAGTAATGAATAATAATTCTTTATGGGAATGTTATTCCTACTTAAATCACTATATTACTTAAGTGATCATCCTCTTTGACGTGGGACACCACCATTAGTACTCCATGGACACATTAAAAAACATTTTCATCAGCATTACAAGCACACACACACTCTTGCATGCATGACTAAAACTTCCTCATCACAAAGCATAATAATCAACATTTAATAAGCACATGCATTTGCATACTCCAAAAATGCATAGTAACTAATGCTTTAAAAGCATGTGCAATTGTATAAATATTTCAAATAATAATCTTCACATTATAGTATTATCATCCTCATTAGACACACTCACACACCTCACACATGCTTAAAAAAGTGCATCACACTCCTATAAAAAATAACTATGCATTACATTTTTTCCTCCTTAAGGAGGCAAGTTATTTTATCCTTCACATTGAAGAATAATTGAAAAGACCAAGGCAAAAGAAGTTCAAATAAGGAATGAATTTGTTTATTCTTTACATTATGAGCAAAATGGTGGATTCGACCTTGAGTGCAAGTATAGAGTCGAATGATGAAGAATTTAAGCTAATTAGTTTAATTTCATATTTCAAAATTAATTTTCTTAATTTGGATGAATTTTTGAGTTATTTTCTATATTGGAGTCAATACAAAAGGTTCTAGAAGATTTAAGGATATTCCAAGTCAAAGTCAGAGAGTCACTAAGTCAAAGTCAAAGAGTCACCAAGTTATAATCAAAGAGTCAAAGGTTAATGTGCTTAGTTGTCATTAGTTGTCATTTTTGCTTAGTTGTCATGAGTTTTCATTTTTACTTAGTTTTCATGAGTTGTCAATTTGAATTTTCAATAATGAGTTATCTTAAGTTGCTAATTTGACTTATTAATGATAAGTTTTCATTAGTTATCCTATTTTTTTTAAAAAATCCTCTTTAGTAAAGGATTTTCCTTTATAAGAGTCATTAGGAATAAGAAAGGAAACCTTTTCCTTCACGGATTAAAATGTTTACATATCGAGATAAATGCTAAACATATGTAAAATGAATTAGATGTATGGATGGTGAATTTTGATCATTAAAGTGAGGTTTTTCCTTAGTTTTGTTCTCTTGAAACTTTGCAAGTTTATTTGAATTGTTATACTTCTACCTTTTATTACAGTTGCTAAGTTATATTAAACTTAGAATTGTGTGATTGTTCATCTTTTAATAACTAAGTATTTTGCTTCTTTTTAATAACCAAGGGGTTTAGTTCCATCACCATAACCTTTTCTTGATGATCCTAGGCTAGATTTCAAAGTTGGATGCACATTCTATCTTTGTTATAGGTGGGGTTCATATTAATAATCATTAGTACTCTATGCATAAATGCATGTACAATCCATTTCCATCTTGAAACTGTTATGCCCATTTTTACTCCATGTCTGAAGGAATAAAGCTATCACGTAGGAAAATATCATTCAACACATATTCACTCACATACCTTAAAGAATAACATAATCTCCTCTTATTTTGGGCAAAAATATTATGTACTATGCATGCGCATATATAAGCCACATCACTTTCTATCATGTAATTTGATTATTAATATTCCATGCATCTAACCATTTCATATAATAAAAAAGAAAGAAAGAAAGACTTTCATCCTTAATAACTGGTAAGGACTATTAGCATTTCCTATATGCATGCAAGAGCACTTGCATATACACTTGCATGTCCTCTTTTTCATCTTACTGCACAATCACTTGCACCTATGCACTTTCTTAAATGATATCAATGGATAAGTCTTTCCTTTTATCATGTCATACAAAGATTAAAATTTCATGCATCATGCACACCTTTGAAAGACGAGTAATTTTCCTCATCGAGTAAAAATCTTTTCCTCATTATTAGTATCCTATGCATCTTGCTCATCTTAGAAATATGAGCAATCATCCTCATCGATTGTTATCATTCACTTTATACATGGACTTGGATATGAGTCTCATTATATATTATAACCATCTACAACATCCACATTTATAATTTAGAAGAAGCTAAAGAATTACCCTCTCTTTATCACTAACATTTCATTGGCATCAGCATACATAAATACATTACAATAAGATGCAATTTTTGGCATCACAAACATACGTACATATGTAAATTTGCATATAGAACCCCTTCATAGGAAAAGACAACTGAGCATGGATGCTCATGAAGATCCCTCAAAGGAGTTGTAGCCTATAGAAAGCTGTAGTCAAATCTTAAAGTATGGCATTACAAAGGGCTCTAAGCTTCTTCAACATTTACTAGTTACCACTTATAAAAATCCTTAACCTCTCAAAGGCCAACCTCATTTATGGTTCTAGTGTGGTCCCTAGGTAAAGAATAAAACTAGCAAGCTTGAGACCTAAAATTTCAAAACCTATAAACCTTGCCCAAAAGCCACCACAAGATTAGCTCAAACACCACAAAAACTCCTTAAAACCTCTTAAACTCTTAAAATGGTAAAAAAAAAAACTAGAAAATTGCCTTATAGCACCCCAACATGTGCATGGATAACATGTGAATTGCATCTTATGCATAGTTCATCTATTAAACCATTCTTATACTTAACCTAATAAAAACTTAACATAGTTCCTAGGATAAGAAAAGGAAATTTAGATCAAATGAAGAAAGTGAAAATAGATTCGAGGTTAAAGCATAAAGTTCAAGTACCTTCTTAGTCATTTTATTAATATGGTACCCAAGTCATGCTTTAACTCTGCCTTAAGGCTTTCTCCACTATTCCAATAGATAAATCTCAGTCTTTAGACATCTAGCATTCACTCTAATAATTGGCTTCCCTATCCAATTTGAGTTAACAAACCTTAATCCACATATGTCCTAACTTCACTTTGATGGTTTACCTTTCTCTCCTGCCATTAAAGAGCAACCTTGAATTATTCCCCTTGCATTGAACATGCATCATAAGAATTTACATAGAAATGAGCATTGCATACACAAATATGAAAAACATGCATCAGAAGCATTTACATAAAAATGGACATTGCATGCATAAATAAGGGAAAAATGCATCATAAGCAGGAACATGATGAAAAGGCAATGCACTAGGAAGCCATAAACCTAAACATTCAAGGATGATTGGATAAAATACTCAAGGAAGTTAAAAGTACACTAATAATGGTCCTGAAGCACCCACATTAAGATGAGGACCATAAAAAGGTGTTGAAAGTGCCTTAGAGGAGGGCTGAATAAAGGTAATAAAGGATTTGTAAAAATTAAAATGAATTTAAGGTATGAATAAGAATTGAAAGAGAATAGAGTAGGAAGAACAATGAACACAAGAATTTAAGGAGTTCGGATTCTCAACAATCCTATATCTTCACCTAACTTATCCCCGAGTTAGAATTTTGAATCACCACAACCTATTCCCCTAGATTGATTCTTACAACTTAAGTTTTAGGCTGAACTTAAACCTTATAGCTTGAGTTTTCAAGGCTCACTCAAAAACCAATTCACAAGTGCTTTTAAGGCTCATATTTAAACCAATTTTCCAAGTGTTTTAATGGCTAAACATTGAAACTAATTCCTTTAGAATAGAACCTTACTTCCCTCTTCTAAATCCTAGAAAGTAGAAGAATAAGAATTTATATTCTAACACTCCCCTAACTCTCACAAGATTTTTACAAATACAAAATGAATTATAGAGAGTTTAAAGAGCTTTTATTGAATGCTTGAAAGTGTATAAATAATAAATAAGATTATTGACCTCTAAATGAACTTCAAAGTTTGTATTTATACTTGAGCAATTTAATTATAGGTATTGGAAGTGATAATTTTGTTCCAAACAAAAATAACTTTATTTAAATGAAATTTGGATTTTAAGCTATAATTAGCTTGGTCCTAGTTGGGATATCATCAATGCTGGTTGGGATTAGCATTAAATAGTCATTAGTAGCTGTTTTGTTTGAAATCCTACTATAGTTCCGAACACTATCCCAGTCGGGACATTGTCCGGGATGGGTTCTGCTTGCTAAAAAAATTGCTTTAGATTAGTCTGGGTTAGGTTCTCTTTATCCTTGTTAGGACTACTTTATCTTGAGTAATGTCTTAGTTTGGATATAGATTGGGATTAGTTCTAAAAATTTGCTCATCTCATGTGATTTTATCCTGGTCAAGCAACTTTGGTCTTGGGCAAGACTAGCATGTCTTATTCCATGTCCTGGTCGGGACTGGACCTGATATTAGTATAGAAAATTGATGCATTTGATCAATTTCATCCTAGCTTTGATCCTAGTTGGGACTCAACTCATGATTGCATCCTATGTTGTATTTTTCTTGATTTTTCTTCATGATTTTGCCTTCCAAATGAGTCCTAACTTATACACACTTGTAATAAACACATTAGATGCTCAAAACTAAGTTTATTAATATCAAAATCAAGATTGATCATTGCTAAGGTCAACAGAAGCCATCAACTCATGTGATTAGTCTTAGGGACAAGCATTTTGATTAGCAGTAAATAAACTTAAATGAGGCAATATTTACATCCAGTAAGACATAATTATTGGTTTCAAAAGCCTAGTCTTCTTAAATCTAAGTAAAAAGTTTAAGCAGAATGAGGACATCAATGGATACTTTTACATTGGCTAGCCAATGATTGCGATGAGATCAAGAGAGAATGATGGTTATGATTACAATGAGATCAAGAGAGAATGATGGTTATCTCCATAAATGACAAGTCAAGGGAAACTCATAGTACCATGCCTTTACCCTAGTAAGACCACCAAGCAAAGGAAGTACAATTGCAATAATAATATAGCATAATGTAAACAAACAAGAGCAAGAAGTATCAAAGCAACATAAGCATCATAATAGTAGGGAAGTTAGAATATACCTTTGCTTAGAATCATTGTTTAGAAGTAGAACTGATGCTAACTACCATTCTTTTTTTTATTTTATAAAGAAATTAGATAAAAAGAATAATGAAGCAAGATCCAATCTCATGAAGGGGAAAGGCGTCTATAAAATAATGCAATAATAATAAGACAAGGGGGACATAACCTGGAAATACATGAACAAATATGGAAAGATAAAAAAGATGTGAAGGGAAAAGACACAGTCAAAGCAACAAAGTTAAAAAAATGATGAAATAATGAAAAGGAAATTATTTTCCTCCTGATGGTGATACACTTAAGTATGCTTTCACAAGTTAGAAATTTATGAATCAAACATTCTTACATTAAGATGAGCTACACAATATAATAAGTGCTATACTTACAGTAATAACTATGCAACACAGTAAGAGTTATATAATGCAGTAAGTGCTATACCTATAGCAAGAGCTACACAATATAATGAGTGCTATACTTATAGCAAGAGTTATGCAACATAATAAGTGCTACACTTATAGTAAGTGCTATACTAACAATAAAAGCTATGCAACACAATAAGAGCTATATAATGCAACAAGTGTTATACCTACAGTAAGAGCTACACAATACAACAAGTGTTATACTTATAGCAAGAGCTATGCAACACAACAAAAGCTATATAACACAATAAGTGATATACCTACAATGAGAGCTGCTCAACACAATAAGAGCTACATAACACATCAAGTGTTGTGCCTATAACAAGGGCTGCACTTGTAGTAAATGCTACATCCACAACAAGTGCTACATTTATAGCAGAGCTATAATCATAGCAAGAGCATACAACAATAAGAGCTACACAAACCTATAAGTACCACCTTCATTACCACCTTTAAACTGGGGAGTGTCTTCTCCTTTTTATTTAATACTTACATCTGCATTTGCATTCATGTATTAACAAGAAAACACAAATAATGATATTTATAATAATAACATGTCTATTAAATACAATAATAGCTCCTTTCTTTTATTCTTGCAAAATTTATCAGTTTCCTAAATGTGTTACATATTATAGTCAAATAAGCTAATTTTAATTATCATAATCTTCCTTTAATTTTTATTTCACAATCTTTTATACAAGATTAAAATCTCTAAGTCAAGACTTTTTGAACTTTAATCAATCTAATGCTTGCCTACCATTTGGATGAATGAAGAACTTGAAAAATAGAATTTACAAGGGATAATGATTAACAAAATAAATTAAAATTATCATGAAATCTTTCAAATAGGCTTGTGATCCATACTTACCTACTCCAATTCTCCAAAATAAGTAAAAGTATCCATAAAAGACCCTTTTTGTGGTCTTTACACTGAGTAATACGAGAAATGTGGGGAATATTAAAGGGGAAACATTTGTTAAAAAAGAGAGAGAATAAATATAGGAAGAGCAAAGCAAAAAATAAATCAAAATCTTTGTGCACTCCAATCCTCCAAAAGTGGAGTATGGTCGTAATGGACCATTTGACAGTATTCATGTTGAGCAATATTAGAAAGGTAGGGGATACTAAAGAAAGGAAATCCCTAAAGAAAGGAAAAAAAATATAATTTTGCTAGCTTCGAAATGTGAAAATTGCAAAAAGCATAATCTTTTATATTAAATCTACATTTCTCATAATTTTTATCAATTTTTTTCTTTTTTCAATATTTTTGAATCATTTTCATTTTCATGATAAAATTTGTATTTTTTTTGTTAATCTTGCATCTTATGTATAAAAGTATCATTTTCTACATCAAGTTTGCATTTTTATTTACAAAAACGTAAAATTTATTATCTTTGCACAATTTCTGTATTTTCTATATATTTTCTTTAAAAAATCATATTTTTTACGTCAAAATCATCATTTTTGCAGTTTGTGTGAAAAATCATCATTTTTCACGTAAATTCTATATTTTGCATCCAATGAATATTAAATCTATCATTTTTGTATAGTCTTACCATTTTTGCATAATCTGCTATTGAAAATCGCATTTTAACATAAACACCATCTTTTTTGTAGAAATTTTGCATTTTAGCATAACAATTGTATTTTTAACACGAATTTTGCATCTTTGGCATAAAGCCTCGATCTCAATGTAAATTATCATTTTTTACATAAAAATGATGGTTTGACATCGTATTTGTATTCTTATGTGAAAAATTAAAATTTTCATACAAAGCTTTCAACTTTAATTCAAGATAATCATTTTTATGTTAAAATTATCACTTTTGCATTCTAATTACATCTTCGGTCATGTTTCACATTTAAAATGCATCCTTGATGATCAAAATCATCTCTTTCATATCCTTGCATCAAAATTGCATCTTTCTATATTTTAATATAAAAATAAGTATTTTCTTTCATTTTTGCATTGAATAAAGTGAAAATTTTCATTTTTAATCTAAAGCTCTATATTTGTGGTCCAATGATGTAGTAGTGCATCTTTTGTCATTTCTCTATTATTTAAAAATATTTTTGTCATCATTAGCAATTGTTTTATTCAAATTCTTCATAACATCTTGCAAGTTCACATGATTAGATGCCTACATTTGCTTTTCAGACTAAATAAATTTTTTTATTTATATGCTACTATATGAATGAGTGGATGAGATTGTACATATCTATGCTATTTGTTTTGCATGTGTATTCTAGATCTAGGATTAGATTTACATTTATGCAGTTTTTCTCTATCAAATGTATTTTATTAGAAAAGCGATGTAAAAATTGTAATATATTTCTTTAGTTTTTGTTTATCATGTGTTATATGAATATATATATATATATATATATATATATATATATATATATACTTTATATTGATGTGAGTGAATAAAAAAATATGATATAGGGTTTCAAAAAAGGCTTGATCCATTCCATTTTTTAGGATAGGTACATTTTGATGAGTCTAGGAAGGATGCAAGATGTTTAGTATTTATGGAGTTGCCACTCGATTTCTTAAAAAAAAGTAAGGGACAACATTAGGTCTCTCAATGAGTATAGTCCCCAGTACAGATTTCAGTATATATATATATATATATACACACACACACACACACACATACACACATAGCTAAAAAGTAAATGTGATTTTCTAAACCTGGAATCTCTATTGGGGACTATACTCATTGAGAGACCTAATGTTGTCCCTTACATTTTTTTAAGAAATCGAGTGGCAACTCCATAAATACTAAACATCTCGCATCCTTCCTAGACTTATCAAAATGTACCTATCCTAAAAAATGGAATGGATCAAGCCCTTTTAAAACCCTATATCATATTTTTTTATTCACTCACATCAATATAAAGTATTTCTAACCAAACGCTTTTAAATATGAAATCTTAGGTTTTGAATTATTCCATACCTTAAAAGAGGTTTGTTCAAATTGGTCTTTTGAAAATTCTATTAGAAATATATAAAGCGGTGTTAACGGTCTCTATCTAAAAATATAGTGGCAAATTATACTCATAAAGTATGTATCTATCCATTTCCACCTAGGTTCTATTCTTCCTCTCAACTACTTCATTTTATTAAGGAGTTATAAAGGAAGAATAGGTATGGAAAATACCATTTACATCATAAAAAATTTTTAAAAACTCATTTTCAAATTTCATTCTATGATCATTTCTAATAATTGAAATAAGAATTTTTTTCTTTTTGATCTCTTTTTGTAAAGCTTTGGAAAGTATTAAAAACATTATTTTTATGAGTTAAGAAATAAACTAGAGTAAATCTAAAGTAGTCATCAATAATAAAAAATGCATAATGCATTCCACCTAAACTAACAACTCTAATAGGACCAAATAAGTCCATTTGAATGAGTTCAAGTGTTCTAGAAGTGGACACCCTATTTTTAGGCTTAAAAGAAGACTTAGTTTGCTTCCCCTTTTGATAAGCATCATAAGTCTTATCCTTAATGAACTTGAGTTTAGGCAAGCCATTCACAAGTTCACATTTATTAAGTTCATTTAAAAGCTTAAAATTAGCATGTCTTAATTTTTTATGCCAAGTCCATGTGTTATGGAAAATAAACATCACACTTTTAAATTCTTTATTGTCTACTTTGTTTAGTTCAATGACATAAACATTGCCTATTATTTCACTACTAAAAATTACTTTGGCATCATCCAAGCTATTAATAAAGCAATTTTTAGGTAGAAGGTGACTTTATTTCCTATATCATATAGTTGACTAATGCTAAGTAAGTACTTTATCTATAAAGAAGACATTATGAATAAATAAAGACTGAGCATTAGAGTTACCAATTTCTCCAATGCCAATAATTTTCCTTTTAGCATTGTCACTAAATGTGACACACCCTTCATCTGTGGCTTCAAAGGATGTGAAGTCATCGTTTTCACTCATTGTGTGCCTTGAGTATCCACTATGTAGATACCATTTGCTTTTTCTTTTTTGTGGACTTAAGGCATACCTACACATATGAAAATTAAATATCTTTTTGAACCTAAACCTCAAGTGGTTTAGGTTGGTTAGTTTTAAAGTGATCTAATAGAAGTAGTTACAACTGCAATCTTCTATAGTATCATACATTACTTGTATGTCCTAAAGTCATGCAATAGAAGCATCTTACATTTATAAATTTCTTAAACTTAGATGCATATGTGTCTTTATCATGCACATATTTTCTATTTGACATATTTCTTATAAGTTATGCATCAGAGTGTGGTGTGTACCTTTTGAATGGCATGGATGATCTAGAAGATGCATGAGTTATACATTCACAATCATGAAAAATTACGTGAAAAAGAATGCCATAGTGTGTACCTTTTGGTGTACATGAAGGCATGTTTAGGTTGATGTCTTTTGGCTTGAGCCTTAGACCTTTAAGTCTTAAAAGAATGAGTCTCTTAAGACTTAACATTGGCTCTTGGTGGCTTAGGTTTCATAGTTTTTAAAGCTTAAGCCTTGTCATTTACATTAGGTAGAGAAGAATAAGAGGGGGTCTTTAGCCATAAGAAATATAATGTGAGATAATGAGGAGGATAATCCATCCCAAACCATATATATTTCAATAAAATCTTTGATATTTCAAAATATTGTTTAGGATATCTTTTCCCTTTTTGAATTTAGAAATTGAAGATTTTAAAATCTAACATTTCTTATGAAAGCTTTTCATTTTCATGTCTACCTTTCTCAAGTTCATCTATCAAAGAAGTAGAATTTTTTTATAAAACAATATTGGAAAATTCATTTTTTAAACTTTTAAATTCTTTAAACATTTTTAAAAGTTCAAGCTTTTAAAACTCTTTCTTTAAAAGAAAAATCTTTTGTTTAACCATGAGTTTGTTCATAATATAGCCTTATCTATTAGTGATATGCACTAGGTCAATCATGTATTACCACATTTTGACTTTATCATATATTGATTTTATTAATAAAGAGGCATTTTCATTATTATTTTATGTTATAATAATTACTTGAATAGTCAATTTTTCCTAAGGATGTCAAGTATGTGACTTAACAGTAAAACCCTTATGTAAAATATGAGTTCTACTCTAATTTATCCCTAATCATTCATTATTATTGAAATAACAATGAATTCAAGCTAGTATGGTGTTGACTGATGATTATGTTTCACTAATAATGTATATGAGATTATAAGTTAACTCATAGGTACTTGTTTGAGAAATAATATAATGGATTGACCCTTTGTGAGAATATTACATAGATAATTGTCATAAGCAATTGTCATTATAGTAATATTATTTTCATCCTCTGACGTTATATAAACCTACAAGGTCATACACTTAGGAGAAGCACAAAATGAACTTGGGTTTTACCAGCTTAGTAAAACTCTATGATAAATAAATAAATAAATTTATATGATATAATTAATTAATTAAGGTAATTATTATCTTAAATAAATGGGAAACAATTTCTATTTTAGAATTTGCATTGAAACAAAAATAGAAAGGTGAAATATACTAAAATCATTTTGGTAAGTGAGTTACCAAAAATCATATTGGTAAGTAAAACCCTAATCATTCTTGCATTCATATTAAGTCACCTCCTTATTGTTTTTTCTTCAAACTTTTTATTTTCCCTTTGCCTTGAGAATTTCTTTCTTTTCAAGAACTTTTTGAATCCTCTAATGATTATAGTAATTTCATCATCATCATCATCATCATCATCACTAGCTTATTGGGAGGCTTTCAAAGTCATTCCATTCTTCTTTTCATCCTTTTCTTCTTTCTCATCATCTCTTTGCTTCAAGGTGAGCTCATGTGTTAAGAGTTTTCTAATGAGGATGTTAGTGGAGAGCTTGGTCAAATCATGAGCTACTTAAATAGAAGTGACTCTAGATCCTTAATCCTTTTTAGGTAGAATCTTAGAATCTTTATGTTCACTTCCTTCCTTTAGTAGTGCTTTCTAAGCTTTTTGAGAGTTGTGAAAAGAGCATTAAGATGGTTGGTCATCTCATTTATAATCTCTTAAGACTTCATCTTGAAGGGCTTATACTCATAAATAGAAGTTAAACTTTCTTACTTCTTACTTTAATACTTCCTTCATGGTGGTTCTCAAGATTCTCCCATATCTCCTTAGTGGATTGATAATGTTAAATCTTACCTCCTTTACCTCTTGACATTGAGGCAAGTCGGATGGTCATTGCCTTTTTATCCTTATGGTTCTCATCTTTTTAATCTTGAGTCCATTGATTTTATCAATAATGAACTCAAAATTATCCACCTTTATTTTAGGACAACCTTCTAAAATCACCTCCTATAATTTCATTAGATCATTATTAAGATAGAGTTCTATTTTGAATTTTCAATAAGGATATCCAGTCACTACCATCAAAGAAAGGTTTAAGTGAAGAGAATTTTATGGTTTCACTCCCTAAAATCTTGATTCTAACAATAAAATACCTAGAGTGTAAGCTCTAATACCAATTGAAAAGACTCTAAAGGGGGTGAATAGAGCTAATAAAAATTAAAAGAATATTAATGAGGATCAAGTGTAAATGAAAGAGATTAAAAAGAAGAGAGATTTGGACACTTGATTTAAGGAGTTTGGTTTTGTAAAAACCTACTTTTCCACCTAACTTATTTTTAAGTTAGGATTTGGCAAACCCACAACCAATTATTCACTCCTTAGATTGATTAAAATTGAATTTTTGAGGCTAAACTCAAACCTTTGCAATTAATTTTTTCTTAGTTAAACTTTAACCGCAACCCAACTTAAAAGAATAAATTGAAATCCGTAAACTTTAAAAGTGGTTCAATTCAACCCATTTTTTAGCATTTGCTTTATGTTGAATTTTAATTTTTGGATTATAAAAGGTACAACAAAAGCTCTTAATCTTTAATTTTTGAACAATTAATTTCTGCATATTTTTATAATTTAAAATATTTTTATTTTTATTAATTAACAGTTCATTTTCAGCTTTATTTTAGAGTATAAAATTATTTTTTAAATTATTCTTAAAAAATTAATGTATTCTTACAAATTATTTGTTTTACAGCATATGTTATTTATTTTCTTAAATTAAAAGTGTAAAAACTAACATTGAAAACTTATTAATCCAAATTATTCTAAACTACAGATTTTTATTCTTAAAATGAATTTGAGTGCAAAATTTTTTATTCTTATAAAAATTATTATAAAATGGTCTACTTTCATGTTTAAATATTGACTACCACCAAGAAATTCTTAATAACTTGAGACTGACTATGAAAAATGCCAAAAACTATGTGCTGTAAGTTTAAAATTATTTATATTTGACTCAACATTCTCTACTAGTAAATAGAGTCCATAAATCTAATATTTTTCAAAATGGTCAGCATTTCAACCTTGAAATGTTGAATTATGATGATTTTTTCTTACCGTGAATTGAATATTTTGCATCTTTTCCTTTGAAATCATCCTTTTTCGTAATAATTTTTAAGGATAAATACAAAAAATTACCTTATGATTATATACATTTTCACTTAAATGTCTATACTTTTTTTTACGACATTTAGAAGCGTGTGATTTCATTTTCTAATACTTTAATACTCTATTAAATAATATCATCATTATTTTGTAATAAAACTTTAATATAACATTCTCTTTCAATAATATAAATATTTTACAGGTGATTTACTACCAATATAACTATTTAAATACTTTTAAAACTATTACAATTTATTTTAAAAATTAATTCTTTTTATTTATAATAAAATTAAAAATACATCTTATTTTTATTTATTATGAATTTACTTTAGTTAGTTTAATGCCATATTATTTGTAAATAATTTTACTATTAAAAATTCATATTATTTTAACATTATATCATATATGTTTAACAATACTATTGAGTATGATACTAAAATGTAAGTAGAATTAAACTACAGACTCTTAAATGTTACAAAAAATACTACAACCCTTTAAGTGAAAAAGCACCAAACCAAGTACTTTTTTTGTATTTATCCCTAATTTTTTTATGAGAATCAAGATTTTTTACACTTTAAAATTATTTCGTGGTATAAGCTTACGTGAATAGTAATTTCATTACAGCACATACTATCATATCACATTCATTACATCTAATAGGAGGCTCAAAGGATAGACAAGCAACTTTCAATCCTGAATAAGGATTCGTGTCTATTTCCTCCTTAACAAATCCTTGCAAGCTAGCCCATGTTGAATCAAAATTCATTTTATCCATTTGATCCCCTATGGGTGTTGTCTTATTCGTTTTCATAAGTGTAAACTGTAATTGCAAGGTTTAGCCATCCAACGAAATAATGACTCCTTGTATTCAACCCGTCTTGTTTCATACTTACCATTGTTTCCCCACAAAAAGGATAACATTCATCGCATATCATATTGACATACATCATGTATCCAATGAGTATTTTATTTTTCTTATCTTCCCAAATCATCTTATTCTTTTTATTTAAATTTATTGGTTGAGCTCCAAGCTCGACATACAATATACAAGCTTTATTCAAGCTGAAGTCATTTTGACTCCTAGTCATTGGAAATCTTCCATACTACTTGCCTTAAGATATATATATATATATATATATATATATATATATATATATATATATATATATATATATGTCTTTGTCAAGAATCATTTAATGAATCATGCGAGAAAACTCTAACTCTCAACAATATGCTTAAATAACTGGCACTTAAAAACCTTAGTTACAAAGAATTAAAGGTCATTCAATGAAAACCTAATATTGAACTAAGTCAATTTTAAGTTTAAATCAAATTAGGTTTGAATATATCAAGCCTTCACTTGATAATTCTAAGATTGATTTTAAAGACTAAAGAAAGGACTCTAACCTCTTAGACAAATTGCTATCAATCAAAGAAAATTCAATAACCATTTTTTTTTACATCCCTAAGAGGGTTGTTTATAACGTAAACCTAATAAGGAACAAAGTTAAAAATAAATAAACATCTAAAACAACAAAAGAAAACCCTAATAAAATTAGGAGTTTTTATCTTTTATCATGCATGACTATGCACTCCATAAGCTCATCAGAAATTTCTCTTAGGAATGAGTATGCATTAAAAGGTGCACGACTATGCACACAAAATAGTAAAACAAGAATGGTAGTGCACTTTGGATGCATAGATGTGCATAAAAAGTTATATAATTTTCCAGTATGATCTTCATAAAAGTTGTAGCCCTTTATCTTAGCTTTCCATAGCATCTTAAATCATCTTAATCATACTTTTGTAACAAAAGTTGAGGTCATAATACCAAAGCATGCTACAAAGGTTCAAAATGTGAAATTAAGCTAATTAGCATAAATTCTTCTTTGTTTAGCTCCATGCTTGCACTTGAAGTTGAATCCACCATATTGCTTATAATATAAAGAAAAAATGAATTCTCAATGCTTGTTTGAACTTCTTTTTCCTTACTCTTATCATTGGTCCCTTGTACTTAAGTCCTTACTCTTGTCATTGGTCCCTTATACTTGAGCAGATCATCGAGCTTGGTGCTTGTTTTATTTGCATCATTCCCTCCCTCCTTAGGAAGATTCATCCTCAAATTATTAACCTAGTCAAAATTAAAAGGAAATAAGTTAGTAACATTAAAAGTAGTACTAACACCATAATCACTAGGCAGGTCAATCATATAAGCATTATCATTAACCCTCTCTAGAACTTGAAAAGGACTGTCACCTTTAGGATACAATTTAGATTTGTGCAAACTAGGAAACCTCTCATTCTTAAAATGAATCCATACCTAATCACTTGATTCAAAGATAACTCTCACACGTCCGTTATTAGCTTGTTAGGCAATTTTTCAATTCTTTTGCTTATTATTCATGTGCACTTGTTCGTATAATTTCCTAACAAAATCAGCCTTCTTTTTACCATCTAGATCAACTCTCATATTCTCTGGTAAAGGAGATAAATCTAATGGACTTAAAGGAATAAAACCATAAATAACTTCAAATGGACAATAATGAGTAAATGAATGCACACTATGATTATAAGCAAACTCAATATGTGGCAAACATTCTTCCCATGATTTCAAATTCTTATTAATCAATGTGCGCAATAATTGTCCTAAAGTGCAATTTACTACCTTTGTTTAACCATTAATTTATGGGTGACATTTAATAGAAAACAACAATTTAGTCCCTAATTTACCGCACAAAGTCTTTCAAAAATAACTAAGGAATTTAGCATCCCTATCACTAACAATAGTTCTAGGCATATTATAAGCACCCAATTTCAAGATAGTTGAGTGTGGATGCGATAGAGAACCCAATCATAAAAATTGATTATAAAATTAGATTTATTAGATATGATTTTTTGGTTTTGAACAACACTATAAATTATTTTTAAATTTCATTTATTAATTATAATTTTTAAATAAATTTTTTAAAAAGGAGAAAATAAAAAAATAAGTTTTCAAAAAATGAGGAAAAGAATGGGCCAAAGATGGCCCATTCAATTTGTAAATTAAATTGAAAATAATAAAAAATTTATTATTATTAGATAAATAATAAAAAATTTATTTTATTTTATTTTTATCTTGAACTTAACGTAGGGTTACAGAATTAGAGTTTTATATATTTGTCATTTTCTTTTCACAAAAGGGGAGGCTTCTAGGGTTTTATTCTTATTCCTTCACTTTTCTGATTTTTAGCCATAAGCCAAAAATACACCTAATTTTTTGGATTTTTTTACATACTTTTTTAATTTTTTGCCATAAATCAAATTAAATAATACAAAAAGCTATAGGCTTCTAACAATGGTGATCACTTTTTGAGGGAAATTAATACTATATCCAATTCTTATTTTTATCTCCTTTCTATTTTATTTTTTTTGATTCTCTTATTTGATTTTTTTTGTTTTGTTTAATCACTTTTGTTTATTTTATTTTATCATTTTTTAATGTTTTTGTTAATAATGATGGGTGGTATTACATGAATTTTGACGTGAAAATTACACAATCTAATTACAAGAACATAAACATATAATTTTGATTATTAATTATTTGTCAACCATTTTTTATCAAAAGTATAATTTGTTGTTTTCTTAATTTTGTTCCTTTTAGTTGTTTATTCACTGTTTCTAATAGTTTTTTTATTTTTTAAATTATTTTAATCCTTCGTTATTTTATTTTATTTATTAATTGTTTTGTTGCTTTCTTATATTTATTTATTAATTCATTTTTTGTTATTTACTTTCTCTGTTTATTATTTTAGTTAATTATAATCTTGTTTTCCTTTTGATTCTATGTATTTTATGTTTGTGTGATGATGGAGACACATGGTTAAACTATGGAGAACCCATGAAGGTTCATGAAATATCATGATATGCCTTGCATCATTTGAACATAGATTAGGGTTTCAATTTAATTTATTTTATTATTTTTGTGTTTTTTTATTGGTTTATATTTTTATTATAGGCCTGTATTTATTATTTCATTTATTTTTGTAATAAGTTGTAATAACTCCTATATTAGAAAATAGTGAATATTTTTATTTTCTGTCACTAAAATTAATTAGTAAATTAGGTTTATTTGGTAAAAATTAATAAAATTGATGGCGGCAATAGATTAATTTTTATGTTGCATGAAATCAAACTAGGTTTTTTAGAAGAAATCATTTTAATTGCTTGTTTAATCTCTTATTTGATTGTTTTGGTATTTTTTTTAATTTTTTTGGGCTTTTTCTTATTTTTATTTTTTTTGGTTCTTAAGCCCATGTTTAGGTTCTAGGTCATTAATTAATATGTTTTTAAAATTAGATTTAGATTTAATTAACTTTAAAATTCATTTAGGTCCATTTAGATTAATTTAGACTTAGACCCACTTTAGTTCAATTAAAATTAGCTTAAATTTAGCTCAGCCCATTAATAAAGCATTTTCCTTGTTAAAAATAGATTTAAAATAATCCCATTTCAATCAAAATTAATTAGAACTAGGCCCACTAATCCATCTAATTCAATCCAAATCAATTGTCCATAAAATCAATAGACTTAGTCCCACTTTTTAGAATTAAAAATAAGTAAACTTAGGTTCATTAATTAACTTAGAATGTAGGCCCACTTTATTTTTATTTCACTTATAAATAAAACATGTAGATTTGTCCCATTTAATTCAAATTAATGTAAATTAGACTAATTGAGGGATGTTTTGCTTTATGAATGCAGTTTTTATATGTACTTTTCATGATCGGTTTCCTTGACATATTAGGGTTTATATGAAGTTACATGTAATTAGAGAATATATTAGTTATTAATAAGGAAATTCTAAATGGACAAAAGACTAAAAGAAGTTAATATTCCATAGCCAGAATCTCCTGGTTGTGGTGTTAACTCTCTTTTATAAAATCGAGTTACCACCATCTTCGATTTGTTTTAGTTATTACCCTATGTGGATATTTGTCATCTCTATGCTATGTCTTTATAATATAGTAGTGTGCTCTATAGAGCTCTTAGCTCAAACAATATCGCGATTGTTAAAATTTTGGACATGTGCTAAACCCCGTCATCTACATATACCACATAAACACACAATTTCCTTAAAGAAAAGATTAGGAATATTTGAGGCATTATCAGTTTTATGACAAGTAATAAAATGTGCCATCTTAGAAAATCAATCCACAACCATAAATATTGAATCATTACTATGTTTAGACCTAGGTAAACCTAAAACTAAATCCATGGAGATATTTAATCCAAGGCATACTAGGTATGGGTAGTGGCATATATAACCCTTGAGGCCTAGACTTAGACTTAATTTATTTACACACAATGCACTTATACAAATTCTTTGAACATTAATGTGCATAGTAGGCCAATAAAAGTGATAATACAAAACATCTAAAGTCTTAGTAACACCAAAATGTCCCATTAATCCACTTTCATATGCTTCTCTCACTAAAAGTTCATGCATGCTACTCATAGGCACATATAACTGATCATCTTTAAATAAAAAAACCATTATTCGTATAGTACCCTTCAAATGCAACCTTTTCATAACATCATAAAATTTGCTAAAGTCATGGTCATTAGCATATAAATCCTTTATATATTTAAAACCTAATAACTTAGCATTAAGAATAGAAAGAAGTATGTACCTTCAAGATAATGCATTAGCAACTATATTTTCCTTACCTTGCTTATACCTTATGACATATGGAAAAGACTCAATAAACGCACTCCATTTGGCAAGTCTTTTATTGACCTTTTATTGTCCCTTTAAGTACTTTAAAGATTCATGGTATGTATGAATCATGAACTCTTTAGGCCACAAGTAATGTTGCCATGTTTGTAAGGTTCGAACTAGTTCGTACATCTCCTTATCATATGTAGGATACTTTAAGGCTACTCCATTTAACTTCTCACTAAAGTAAGCAATCCGCTTTCCATTTTTCCAAAGTACAACTCCAATACATAAACCTGAGGCATTATATTCAATTTTAAAAGTATTAGCAAAGTTAGGTAAAGAAAGTAAAGGGTTAGAAATCAACATATCCTTAAGCATGTTAAATGCTTCCTTTTGTGCATCTCCCCATTTGAATCCTATACTTTTCTTTATCACTTCAGTTAATGGAGTGGCAATAGTGCTAAAATCATGAACAAATATTCTATACAAACTTACCAATCCATGGAATGAATGAACTTCTACAATCGATATAGGTGTAGGCCATTCCTTTTGCCTTAACCTTATCTTCATCCACTTCAATGCCCTACACACTTACTATAAACCATAGGAAAACAAGTTTACTTATATAGAAAGAACATTTCTTAAGGTTAGTAAATAATATTTCTTTACATAACACATAAAAAACCAAATGTACATGCGCAAGATGCTCATATAATGACTTACTATGAACAAGCATATCATCAAAATAAATAAGTATAAAATTCCCTAAAAATGCACGCAAAACATGATTAATTAATCTTATAAAAGTGCTAGGTGTTTTAGTTAACCTAAAAGGCATAACTAACCACTTATATAACCTATGTTTCATTTTAAAAATAGTTTTCCATTCATCCTTTTCTCTCATCTTAATTGGATAGTAACCACTTTTAAGATCAATTTTAAAGAAAAAGCATGCACTATATAACTCATCAAGCATGTCATCCAAAAGAGGAATAGGATGGCAATACTTTACCATTATCTTATTGATTGCTCTACAATCAACACATATATGCCATGAGCCATCTTTCTTAGGTACCAACAAAATAGGTACGACACATGGACTCATGCTTTCCTTAATAAGCCCTTTATCCAATAATTCTTCCACTAGTCATTGTAAATCCTTTTTCTCCTCAACAGTACATCGATGTGGTGGCCTATTTAGAATTTAAGAACTCAAAAGAAATCTATTTGATGCTTAATCCCTTTTAAGGGTGGTAATCCTTTAGGTACCTCATCGAGACACATATCCTCATATTCTTGTAAAAGAGACATAAAGACACCAGGTAAAGAAATGTCAAGTTCATTAGTAGTTAAATATAGTTCTTTGTACATAAGTACAATCATTAAAAATTATGAAAAATATGCTTTCTTGACATCACTCACTTTTTCATATAAACTCACTTATGTTTCTTTCTTTTCCCCTTTAAGCTATCCTTTTACAAATGCCTCTCCTTTCTTTAAACATCCACTCTTAGCTCTCATTTTTCCACTCTTTGCTCATACCCCTCATTTTTTTCTTAAGTCTCTCCTCTTATTGTACATTCTTTTCTTTTTCTCTCTCATGTGAACATTCTCTCTTTCTCATTATTATTTAATCTTCATAAACTTCTTCAGGTGACAAAGGTGAAAGTACAATTTCTTTACCATTCATGATAAATGAATATTCATTGGTGAATCCATTATAAATAGGCCCTCTTATCAAATTGCCATGGTCACCCTGAAAGAATATGATCAGCTTGCTTGGGAACAATATCACAAAGGACCTCATCAATATATTTTTCCATAAAAAAAAGAACAAGTACTTGTTTAGTAACCCTAACTTCTCCATAATCATTCAACCATTGTAAATATGGCTTAAAATGTTTCAAAATTATTAAATTAAAAATTTCAACTAATAAAGTACTAGCTGCATGTGTATAACTACCTTCATCATTAATTAAGCAATATACCTTACCTTTAACTCGGCACCTTGCATGGAAGATGTTATTCATCTTCTTCGACCTTTGTTTGTGTATTTAATGTGCACCTTACAACTAGGAAATCTTTGCAGTCAACCTCTTTAAGATCTTCTTTAACATCACTTGCATCTTCAAGTGGGGCATTTTATTATCCTCCTCATAATCTTCACTATATACACCCGATTAACAATGATCATTACCCTTTTATTTGGAAAATCTCATTGCATCTATCCTCTCCCCTTACATTTAAAACATTTAATGGAACTTGTTTTAGGCTTAAGTTCTTTAACTTGCTTTGAACTCCTTTCTTCCTTGCCTCTTTTTTCATACTTAGGCTTGGAAGTACTTTCATCACCCTCTTTCCATTTTTTCTTCTAATTGAATATTTTTATGGTCACATGAGATTTATAAATTTTACCTTATATTTGTTGCTCCACTTTGAGTGCCATGTGGTACTTATCTTCTAATTTAACATATGGATACAAATCCATAACATTAGCAATCTCCTTGTTCAACCCATTCAAGAAATGAGCTATGGTATGTTCATAATCTTCATTAAACTTAGCTCGTATTATAATCATCTCCATCTCTTAATAATATTCTTCAACACTTCTTGAACCTTGTTTAAGGCCTTGAAGTTGATTATACAAATCTCTAAAATAATGATTTGGCATAAATCACTTCTGCATGATAGCCTTCATTTCTTACCAAGTAGTAATAGGTTCTTCTCCACAATGCCTTCTTATCAACACTAACTAATCCCACCATACTAGGGCACAGTCTACAAAATTAACAATAATAAGTTTGACTTTCTTTTCTTTAAAGTAGTTGTGACAATCAAACATAAAATCCACTTTCTTTTCCTATACTAGATAAACTTTAAGGTCATTTTTACCATGAAAGAGGAATTTTCATTTTTATATTCCTAAGATTATTATCTTATCCTCCATATGTCTGCTTACTCTCATCAATGGATTCATCATCTTCATCAGCCCATCTTCCTTTTTGGACTTCTCTAGGTGTATTTTGATTAGTATTTTTTATGGCATTTATAGCTTGACTTTGCTCCACTCTTCCTAATTGCTCTTGAACTTTTTGATGGCTAGTCAATAATTATGCCATCTGATCTTGCATTGCTTTTATGAAGAGATTCCATTTAGGATCCTTATCTACTTCATTTGAACTTGTCATTATGATTAAAGAATAAAAGAAAACCTCATAAATAACACTCCCTCACATGTTTACACTCAAAGGATGTCACTCAACACTTATTTTCACTCAATTTGGCTTTTACCCTCAAATGAGCTCACCACTCACCTTTTACCTCTCTCTAATTCCTCTCTTTTAGTTCTTATGGACCTAAAGTTACTAATTATCAAATTAAGCTCAATACAACTTAAAAAAAGTTAAATTAAACCCAAATTGACCATAGGAACTAAAGAAAATGAAATAAATAAAGACAATAATCACACAGAAAAAAAGAATAAGAAAATTTAGAATAAGTGTTTAAACTACCCAAAACACAACTTAAGAATAATTCAAAATAGATATAGGTAAAGCATTTGAATTTGGATAACCCAAAACACTTATTTAAAGAGAATTTAACATGATTTAGAATTATTTTTAAAATTTTTTTAATATAATATTTAGCTTCTCTTTTTTTAATAATTGATGAATAAAAAATGCAAAATGACCAAATACAAAAGAGAATGTTGGTAGGAGTAATGAAAGGAACAAAAAGAATCATGAAGAAAATAGAATTAAGAACAAAAGTCAACACATAGGGAATGAATGAAATAAGATAAAGAATTTAGGAATTTTTTGAGAATGTAAAGAACAATTGAAAATAAAGATAAGTTCTTGATTATTGATTCAAAGCTTTGATTTAAAATGATACAAATGTGGTTAACTTGTACCAAACTCGTATTCAATATTGATGTCTTTACCAAGGATCGTTCAATAAATCAAGTGAAAAAACTCTAAAGGCCCAACAAGACACTTAAGTAACCTAAACTTAAGAAATTTAGTTATAAATAATAAAATGTTGTTAAATGAAAACCTAATATTGAACTAAGCCAATTTTAAGTTTAAATCAAACTAGGTTTAAATGTACCAAGCCTTCACTTGATAATTCCACGAGTTCTTTAAAGAACCAAAGAAAGGACTCTAACCTCTTAAATAAATTGATATTAATCAAATAAAGTTTAACAACCATCTATTTATAGCCATAAGATGGCTATTTGTAATGTAAACCTAATAAAGAACAAAGTTGGAAACAAATAAACTTCCAAACAACAAAAGGAAACCCTAATAAAATAAGGAGTTTTTTTTCTTCTATTATGCATGGATGTGCACTAAAATTTTCATGGGTTTCCAATCCATAAGCTCATAAAAAATTTATCTTAATAATGGGCGTGCATCAAAAGGTGCACGACTATGCATATAAAATAGCAAATTAAGAATGGTTTTACATTTTGGATGCACGGTTGTGCATAAAAAAATTATAGAATTTTCCAACATGGTCTTTTATAAAAGTTTTAGCCCTTTATCTTAGCTTTCCATAACATCTTTAATTAGCTCAATCAGACTTCTGTATCAAAAGTTATGGTCAAAATACCAAAGCATACTACAAAGGTTCAAAATATGAAATTAAGCTAACTAGCTTAAATTCTTCCTTATTCAACTCTATGCTTGCACTTGAATTTGAATCCACAATATTGATCATAATACAAAGAACAAATGAATTCAATGCTTGTTTGAACCTGTTTGTCCTTATTCTTATCATTGGTCCCTTGTACTTGAGCGAATCATCAAGCTTATATATATATAAGTAGAGTAATTTAGATTAATACTTTTTTTATAACCTGAATTTTTATAAATTAAAAAATTAAGTTTCTAGGATTTGCAATGTTAATAATTATTTTATTAAATTATGATATTTGATTATTAGTGAAATTAAGTTTGAATTTTGGTGTTGAATATTACTTTAATATTATTAATATTATAATTTATGTAAATTATTGATTTAGTGTATTTGGAATACTTTAATATATATATATTTAATAATTATTAAAGTATATTTCAATATACTATGTGGATGAAAAATAAGGTGAGAAAATATTTTATTTTTAAAATAATAAAATTTTTTCCTTTTCTGTGTGTGTGTGTGTATATATATATATATATAAGCAATTTTTATTTCTTTGTTTTCCTCTTTCTTCCTTTCTTCCTTTTCTTTTCTCTTCTCTTCTCTTCCCCTACACACACTCGATGCTTGACGCCACCTCCACCATGTTGTCACATCCACTAGACAACACCACCAGCTCGCTGACACATATAGTAATGCCACCACCCTCCCCTTCTTCCTTTCTCTTCTTCTCTCTCAGTGATTAGTTCACATTCACGTTTGCTGGTGATGTTTTAAGAAACCTTCGAGCTCACCGTCAGTCCTAAATTAATCCTCATCCTCTGGGCTTCTTAAACCCTCAAACAATTGTGATTTTCAACTCTAGTAAGTCTCTTAATTTTGTAAATTTATGTTTAGTCTAATTTTGTATATTTTATGAAATTAAGTTTAAATTTGGGTGATTTATGTTAAATTGACTTTAGATTATTGTTGTAAAGGTTATGAGCTTTCCAAATATATGTTTAGATTTAATTTAATTTTTTTTAAAATGGCACTATTCCAAGCTCGGAGTTACTGCTTTGACACTATTCTAGGCTCAAGAAGGTTATATTTTAAATAAATTCTGCTAATTATTTTGAGTAAATTTTGTGAAGAAAGTTTATTGAAATTATGCATAGATTTTTTATTATAAACTTTTGAATGTTATGTGAAAAATGAATTTTTAGAAAAATTGGCATAAATTAGAAATTCTTATATTTTGGTTGAAATTATCATTAATTATTATGTTTTGACAGAATTTTAGTAATAAATAACATTAAAATAATTTTTATGGTTTACTTCCTATTTTTAGCTAATTATTAGTAATTTCTGGAAAAATATATGAATAATGATTTTAATTATGTTTTTAAGTTTAAATATGTTTTTGGTTATTTTTGTTATATATTCTAGCAATTTAAATATTAATTATAATTAATGATGTTTAATTGCAACATTAGAAGAATGGATTTTATTAATATAACAAATTAGAATTTTATTATTTATTTTGGAAATAAATATCTTTTATACTTTTATCATGTAAATAAATTGATTTGGGATATTTAAATGAATTTTTATGATTTTTGGTGGATAAATGGAATTTATATTATTTTATTATTATTGAATTGTATTGGTTCTCATTTAAGCAATAATAGTAGTTCAAGGGCCCAACCCGAGAAGTTAAACTTTGTGGATATTTTGAAGTATGTTTGCATGTAGAATCAACTCTACTTTTGTAGAGGGATGTCCATTTTACAAAGGAGACTCTGTCGAATTTTTGATACATTTCTCATAAAACGTGACATTAGGTCGGTCCTAAGTTTTGAATTTTAGTCGAGTCGTGTCCTAGATCGAGTTGTTCTTTAGAAATTGTATATGTATAAAATTAGAAATTTAATTCTAATAATATTTTTATTATTTTTTGTTAACTGCACCGTGAGCTAGGCCTACCGGACTAGACCATCCAAATTGGAATAAAGGAGCGCACTTGAACTATGAGTTATTATTATATGTATACATTACAAGTAGAAATATTTTGGCGTCCACACTTTTTAATAAATATTAATTTCATCATGCTGTGTTTGCATATATATTAAAGTGAATATTTATTTGTATAAAATTGGATGCTATTCGTATTTAATATATTATTTTATTATTTTATTCATAAAATGTTATTTTGGAGGATAGTTGTAGAATGTGCCACCTAGTGGGTTATGCTAGGGCTATTGTGCAATAGTACATTAGATGCTAGGCCATAAATTTATTGATTTGAGACATGATTAATTGATTATTGAGATTTGTGAGAGAGAGTGGTGTGATTGCGAAAACTCGGTTGACCTAGTGTTTAGGGGCCAATCATGTTGACAGTGAGACTACAAGAGCTCAGTTGACTTATTGTCTCGGGGCCAGTCTATTATGAAAAAAAATTGAGAAGAGAAATATTTTTGGAATTAAGTAAGTCTATTGGCTAATGAGGTTCAATGATCGAGGTTGTGGAATATTTTAGTGTTCTGCTCCGATCTTCCACCTAAATATTATTGCATGTATTTAAAATAGGATTTTGAGCAAATGTATAAAATGCATGTAAAAATTAAAATAAATATAAATATATAAATATTATTATACTGATGTTTGAATATATGTATCCTTATATTGCATGCATATAAATAATAATGATTCACTCAGTGAGATCTAAACCTTCTCAATATTTTTTCTAGGATCCTTCTCGTCACACCTCATATAGTAGTTCTCTTTGTCAGACCCTTTCTTCTTTAGTTGTTCTATATAAATTTTAAATTATCTTTTCCTTGTATTGATAGACATTGTAATAGTATTACATATTTTATGTATTTTATGATTGTTATTTTTTATGGTTGTATTTTGATTATTGTAAAAGATTTTATTATGACATATATATGGAGATTTCCTTCTGATTTAAAATTTTTTAATTCTAAGTGATATTTATATTTATGTTTTATTAATTTTTATTTTAAGGCTTGCTATGGGTTTCAGATTCTCGCAAATTCCTATTCCCTAGCACTAGTCATTATTTTTAGATTGGGTCATGACAAAGTTAGTATCGAAGCCTAGGTTTAGTATGGTCATACCTAGGTTGTTAGAGTTTGAGTTTTCTTTGAAACTACTATAGTAAATTAGGTTTGATTATGTCTTTGAAAGTCTTATTTGCTTTAGAATTTCATGTAATCAATAGGATGTCTATTTTTTTGGAATTATGTTTGTGTTTGTTATTTTTAAAATGAGGAGGAGAGTGTGAATTGCTCTATAGGCTGATGAGGCTGAGGATGTGGAGTCCTTTGAGGATGAGATTTACCTTATGAGCCATCAATTAGGTGTAGGGGTAGAGGCAAAGGTAAACTCAAAGGAGCAGCAGGTCATTATAGATAAAGAGAGCTACAGGATAAAGAACTTACAAATTAGGATTTTAAGGGTGATGTTTTTGCACCAGGAGTTTAGTAAGGTTCAGTGTTGATACATTAAGCCGTCCTGCAGATACAGCCTATGTGTCAGCAGGGTATATCTAACTTAGAGGTAGTCTTATTCTATGTTAGAGTTAGTATGATAGCATTTAATAGGACTTCAGTCCTCTAGACTTCTTGTATGTGATGGAGATGAGGACTTAAACCACTCAAACTAAGTACTAGAGGATTATAATTGTTAAGCTATCATTTGAGGGGTAACCATAGATTGGTTTGTTTAGGTCATCCAGCCCCACAAGACTACTATGACATAGGCTCAATTTTGGGAGAGATTTATGAGACATTTTTACCTTAAGCTTATACAGACTCTGGCTGACCAATATTACCAGAGGTGATAGGTTAGTAGAGGAGTACATTAAAGAGTTCCTCAAACTAGGTTAATATGTAGAGGACTTGATGAGTGATCAGTACTTTACAGTTTGTGGCCTAGCAGGGGTAAGGTAGTTGTAGTGTAAGAGACTTTAGTTAGGCATCCAGTAACTAGCAGGGAGGCAAAGGACGGGCCAGAGTATTCACTCTCACTTAGCAGGATGCTCAAGCATCCAATGTTGTGGTAGCAGGTACACTCTCGGTATGTTTCATTAATGCTAAAGTTTTTATTAATTTGAGTGCCACTCATTCATTTGTGTCCCTTATTTTTGCTTTAAAATTGGATTGGCAAGCAGCGAGGATGCTAATTCCTTTATCGGTTGCCATGCTTCTAAGTGATTTATTAGACACTGATGTTGTTCTTCCTAGGTGTCCGGTGTTAGTGGAAGGAAGAGAATTGTCTGTGGATTTACGATTACTAGATGTTATAGATTTTTATATAATCCTTGGAATGGATTGGTTGTCTTAACACTATGCCACAGTTGATTGTTAGAGTAAAGAAGTGATTTTTAGAATTTTGAATGATAAAGAATTTAAGTTTATGGGTGAGTTCTACACCTTAAAATATTATCTCTGCCATCATAGTTAGGAAGATGCTGAGAAAATGGTGTCAAGGATACTTAGCATTAGTCAGGGAGACTATAGTAGAGTCGACATCTATTTTAGATGTTTCGATAGCATGTGATTTCCCATATGTCTTTCCTAAAGAATTATCGGGTTCACCACCTCATAGGGAGATTGAATTCTGCATTGATGTGGTTCCAAGCACAACTCCTATCTTTATGCCACCTTATAGGATGGCTCCTATAAATTTGAAAGAGTTAAAAGAACAGTTGTAAGAGTTATTGGACAAGGGTTTTGTTAGACCTAGTGTTTCTCCTTGGGGTGCACCAATCCTATTTGTGAAAAAGAAGGATGGTACACTGAGATTGTGCATTGATTATAGAGAGATGAACAAAGTAACAATTAAGAACAAGTATCCTTTTTCAAGGATATATGACTTGTTTAATCAACTACAGAGTGCACATTTATTCTCTAAGATTAATTTGAGGTCAAGCTATCATTAGTTGCATATTAGTGAAGTTGATGTTCCTAAAATGGCATTTCGTACTAGATATAGCCACTATGAGTTTCTGGTGATGTCCTTCGAGTTAACTAATATACCACCTACTTTCATGGATCTTATGAACAAGGTGTTTAGACCATTCATGAATCAATTTAAGTGGTCTTCATTAATGATATACTGGTGTATTCAAAGAGTATGTAAAAACATGTATATCACTTGAGGATAGTGCTATAGACATTATGAGAACATCAGCTTTATATTAAATTCTCAAAGTGTGATTTTTGGTTGGAGATTGTAGCATTCTTTAGGTAGGTAGTGTCTAAAGATGATATTCAGGTTGATCCATAGAAGATTAAAGTAGTATCTGACTGGCCTAGACCAACCACAGTTACTAAGATTCAAAGTTTCTTGGGTTTGGCTAGGTATTAGAGGAGGTTTCTTTAGGATTTTTATAGGATTGTAGAACTTATGACCTGCCTGACTCAAAGGAATGTGAAATTTATATGGTCAAATGCATGTGAGAATAGTTTCCAACTATTGAAGGAGAAATTGACTATAACTCTAGTGTTGACTTTGTCTAATGGAGTATATAAGTTCACTATGTACTGTGATGCTTCCAGAGTTGACCTAGGTTATATATTAATAAAGAATGGAAGGGTAGTGGCTTATGCTTCTAGGCAATTAAAGAAGCACAAGCAAAACTATCCTAATAATGACCTAGAGATGGCTACAGTGATCTTTACTCTCAAGATTTAGAGGCATTATCTGTACAGGGTAACATGCGAGTTCTACACTAATCATAAGAGTTTGAAGTATATCTTTTAGTGGAGATATTTGAATCTCAAAAAGAGGAGATGGCTACAACTTCTGAATCATTATAAATATGATATCTTATACCTACCAAGCAAGGATAATGTGGTAGTAGATGCCTTGAGTAGGAAGTCCTTAGGTAGTTTTGCTTACATTAATATGGAGAGAAGATTGTTGATCTAAGAGATGTACAAGTTAGTGGACCAAGGGTTGATGATGAAGATAACCAAGTCAAGAGGATTGTTAGCTCAGTTTAGAGTTAGATTAGTATTAAGGGATAGGATCAAAGAAGCTCAAATTTAAGATCCTAATTTGATTGAGCTTGTGGAGAAATTTCATAAAGGGAAGTTCACTGATTTTTGTCTCAGTGATGAAGATATGTTATGGATCAGTGGGAGATTATATGTTCCTGATATGGATAATTTGACAGAGAAAATATTAGAAGAAGCTCATTTTATGGCCTATAATGTACATCATAGTTCTACTAAGATGTACCATAATATTAAGGATCTTTATTAGTGGGATAGAATTAAGAAGGATGTAGCAAAATTTATCTCTAAGTGCTTAACCTATTAGCAAGTGAAAGTAGAGCATCAAAAGCCTTTTAGGAAGCTTCAAACTCTTCCAATTCCTAAGTGGAAATAAGAAAGAGTCACTATGGATTTTGTGACAGGATTGCCTCATTTTAAGGAGGGATATGATTCTATATGGGTGATAGTGGATAGGTTGACCAAGTCAGCTCATTTTTTGCTAATTAAAACTACTTCTTTAGTGGCCAAGTTGGCTAGGCTATATATCAAGAATATTATGTGTCTTCATAGGGTGCCTGTCTCTATTATTTCTGATAGAGGTTCGGTGTTTACCTCTAGATTTTAGTAGAAGTTCAAGAAGCGATAGGTACCAGACTTGATTTCAGTATTGCTTTTCATCCTCAGACAGATGGTCAGTTTGAGAGAACGATTCAAACACTTAAAGATATGTTAAGGATGTGTGTGATGGATTTTGCAAGCAGTTGGGATGATCATCTATCATTGGTAGAGTCTTTTTATAATAAAAACTACCATAACAATATTGAGATGGCACCATATGAAGCATTGTATAGAAGGAAATGTAGATATCCTCTGTGTTGGAATGAAGTCGAGGAAAGAGAATTGACCATACCAAAAATTATCCAGGATGCATCCGAGAAAGTCATTTTAATCAGGAAGAGATTGGAAACAACAACTAGTAGATAGAAGAGTTATGCAGATCTGAAGCACAAAGATATGGAATTTCAAATTAGAGACTATGTATTTTTAAAGGTTTTACCTATGAATAGTGTTATGTGATTTGGCAAGAAGGGAAAGTTAGCACCAAAATACATTGGACCTTTTGAGATTTTAAAGAGAGTTGGCATGGTTGCCTATTGATTGGCTTTGCCTCTGAATTTGTCCTAGGTGGTTCTAGTGTTCTATGTCTCAATGCTCAGAAAGTACATTTCAGACCCTTCACACAAGTTACAGCCCTAGAGTTTGAAAGTGAATGAAAATCTAACATACGAAGAAGAATCAGTTGCGATTGTTGACTGTTAAATTTGCCAGTTGTGTTCTAAATAAATTATGATAATCAAAGTCTTGTAGAGAAGCAACAATGTGTATGAGCATATGTGGGAGACCGAGGCTAATATGCATGTGGCTTACCTTTTTTCTCAATGAATTCTTGTATTCAGTTTTTTTAATTTAAAATTCAAGGATGAATTTTTGAAATGGGGAAAGAGTGTTATAACATGAATTTTTATAAATTATAAAATTAAATTTGTAGGATTTTGTAGTGTTAATAATTATTTTATTAAATTATGATATCTGATTATTAGTGAAATTAAATTTGAATTTTGGTGTTGAAATATATATATATATATATATATATATATATATATATATATAAGCAATTTTTTCTTTCTTTCTTTTCCTCTTTCCTTCCCTCTTTCTTCCTTTCTTCCTTTTCTTTTCTCTTCTCTCTCCCTGCACAAACTCGACACCACCACCAACCACCTCCAACATATCATCGCCGCAACTGGATAGCACTACCAGCTCATTGACATTGACAGCAGTGCTACCACCCTCTCCTTCTTCCTTTCTATTCTTCTCTCTCAATGACTGCTTCAGACTTGTGTTTGCCGATGATGTTTCTGGTGACCTCTAAGCTCGCCACTAGTACTAAATTAATCCTCATCCTCTAGACTTCTTAAACCCTCAAACAATTGTGATTTTCAACTCCATTAAGTCTCTCAATTTTATGAATTTGTGTTTTCAACTCCATTAAGTCTCTCAATTTTATGAATTTGTGTGTAGGCTAATTTTATGAAATTGAGTTTAAATTCAGTTGATTTATGTTAAATTGACTTTAGATTATTGTTGTAGAGGTTATGAGCTTTAAAAATATGTATTTAGATTTAATTTTGATTTTTTTCGAAATGGCACTATTATGAGCTCAAAGTTATTGTTCCGACACTTTTCTGAGCTCAGGAAGATTATAATTTTAATAAATTCTACTAATTTTTTTGAGTTAGTTGTGTGACAAAAGTTTTTTGAAATTATGCATAGAATTTTTATTATGAACGTTTGAATGTTTATGTGAAAAATAAATTTTTGGAAAAATTGGTATAAATTAGTAATTTTTATATTTTAGTTGAAATTACTATTAATTATTATGTTTTTGACAGAATTTGAGTAATCAAAGACATTAAAGTAAATTTTTATAGTTTATTTCCTATTTTTAGCTAGTTATTAATAATTTCCAGAAAAATATATGAATAACGATTTTAATTATTACTTTTAAGTTTAAATAAGTTTTTGGTTTTTTTATTATATATTCTACCAATTTAAATAATTAATTTTAATTAATGCTATTTAATTGTAAAATTAGAAGAATGGATTTAATTAATATAATATAATTACAAATTAGAATTTTATTATTTATTTTGGAAATAAATATATTTTATACTTTTATTATGTAAATAAATTGATTTGTGATATTTAAATGAATTTTTATGATTTTTGTTGAATAATTGGAATTTATTTTATTTTATCATTAGTGGATTCCATTGGTTCTCGGTTGGGCAATAATAGTAGTTCAGGGGCTTAACTCGAGAAGTTGAAGTTTGTGGATATTTTGAAGTGTGTTTGTGTGCAAGATCGACTCTAGTTTTGTAGAGGGATGCATGTTTTACAAATGAGACTCTGTCAAATTTTTAATAAATTTTTCGTAAAACGTGACATCAGGTCGGTTCTAAATTTTGAATTTTAGTTCAATCATGTCCTAGATCAAGTTGTTCTTTAGAAATTCTAGATGTATAAATTAGGAATTTAATTCCAATATTATTATTTTTCTTTAGCTGCATCGCGAGTTAGGCCTATCAGACTGGTCCAGCCAAATTAGAATAGAAGAGCACACTCGAACTGTGAGTTATTATTATATGTATTCATTGCATGTACAAATATTTTGGCATCCACACTTTTTAATAAATATGAATTTCATTATGCTATGTTCACATATATATTAAATTGAATATTTATTTGTATACAATTGTATGATGTTCATATTTAATATATAATTTTATTATTTTATTTATAAAATGTTATTTTTGAGGATAGTTGTAGAACATGCCACCTAGTGGGTTACACTAGTGCTGTTGCACAGGAGTATGTTAGATATTAGGCCATAAATTTATTGATTTGAGATATGATTAATTGATTATTGAAATTTGTGAGAGAGAGTGATGTGATTGCGGAAGTTCAGTTAACCTAGTCTTTCGGGCCAATCATGTCAACAGTGAGACTACGAGAGCTTGATTGGCTTACTGTCTCGGGACTAGTCTACTGTCAAAAACATTGAGAAAAGAAATATTTTTGGAATTAAGTGACCCTATTGTCTAGTGAGATTCAGTGATCGAGCTTGTAGAATATTTTAGGGTTCTACTCTAGTCCTCCACCTAAATATTATTATATTTATTTGTTTATCAAAAATGTGATTTTGAGCATTTGTATTAAATGCATGTATAAATTATAATAAATATAAATATATAAATATTATTATACTAATGTTTGAATGTCTGTATGCTTAGGTTGTATGTATATATATAATAATGATTCACTCAGTGAGGTATGACCCCTCAAATATAAATAGCATAAATTACTATTAATTATTATGTTTTTGACAGAATTTGAGTGATAAATAACATTAAAGTAATTTTTATAGTTTATTTCCTATTTTTAGCTAATTATTAGTATTTTTAAAAAAAATATATGAATAATGATTTAAATTATAATTTATAAGTTTAAATAAGTTTTTGGTTGTTTTTATTATATATTCTAGCAATTTAAATAATTAATTGTAATTAATGCTATTTAATTGAAAAATTAGAAGAATGGATGTTAGTAATATAATTTGATTACAAATTAGATTTTTATTATTTATTTTGGAAATAAATATCTTTTATGCTTTTATTATGTAAATAAATTTGTTTGTGATATTTAAATGACTTTTGATGATTTTTGTTGAATAATTGAAACTTATATTATTTTATTATTAGTGGATTGCGCTGGTTCTCAGTTGGGCAATAATAGATTTCAGAAGCCCAATCCGAGAAGTTGAGCTTTGTTGATATTTTAAAGTGTGATTGCATGCAGGAATGACTCTGTTTTTATAGAGGGATGTCCATCTTACAAAGGAGACTCAGCCAAAATTTTTTTGTACATTTCTCGTAAAAGTGACATTAGGTCGGTCCTACTACTACTACTACTACTACTACTACTACTACTACTACTACTATTACTACTACTACTCCTACCACTGTTGTTGCTACTACTCCTACAATTACTGCTGCTACTACTACTGCTACTACTCCTACCACTACTACTACTACTATTACTACTACTGTTGTTGTTGCTACTACTACTACTACTCCTACTACTCCTACTACTACATGTTGCATTGGAATACGTTAGATGCTAGGCCATAAATTTATTGATTTGAGATATGATTAATTGATTATTGAGATTTGTGAGAGAGAGAGTAGTATGACTGTGGAAGCTCAGTTGACCTTGTGTCTCGGGGCCAATCATGTCAATAGTGAGACTATGGGAGCTTAATTGACTTAATATCTCGGGGTAAGTCTACTGTTAAACAAATTAAGAAATGAAATATTTTTGGGATTCAGTGAGCTTGTTGGCTAATGAGATTTAGTAATCGAGGTTGCGAAGCATTTTAGGGTTCTACTCCGATCCTCCACATGAATATTATTGCATTTATTTGTTTATCGCAAATGTGATTTTGAGCATTTGTATGAAATGCATATATAAATTACAATAAATATAAATATATAAATATTATTGTACTGATGCTTGAATGTATCCTTAGATTGCATGCATATATATAATAATGATTCATTCTATGAGGTCTGACCTCCCTCAAATATAAATAGCATAAATTACTATTAATTATTATGTTTTTGATAGAATTTGAGTAATAAATAACATTAAAGTAATTTTATAGTTTATTTCCTATTTTTAGCTAATTATTAGTAATTTCCGGAAAAATATATGAATAATGATTTTAATTATTATTTTTAAGTTTAAATATGTTTTGGGTTATTTTTATTATACATTCTAGCAATTTAAATAATTAATTGTTATTGATGCTATTTAATTGAAAAATTAGAAGAATTGATTTTATTAATATAATTTAATTACAAATTAGAATTTTATTATTTATTTTGGAAATAAATATCTTTTATACTTTTATTATATAAATAAATTGATTTGTGATATTTAAATGAATTTTTATGATTTTTGTTGAATAATTAGAATTTATATTATTTTATTATTAGTGGAATATTTGGTTATCGGTTGGGTAATAATAGTAGTTCGGGAGCCCAACCCGAGAAGTTGAATTTTGTGAATATTTTGAAGTATGTTTGCTTGCATGATCAACTTTTTTTTTTATAAAGGGATGTCCATTTTACAAAGGAAACTCTATCAAATTTTTGATATATTTCTCGTAAAATGTGACATCAGGTCAGTCCTAAATTTTGAGTTTTAGTTGAGTTGTGTCCTAGATCGAGTTGTTCTATAGAAATTCTAGATGTATAAAATTAGAAATTTAATTCTATTATTATTATTATTATTATTATTATTATTATTATTATTATTATTATTCCTTAGCTGCATTGCAAGTCAGGCCTACCAGGCCGGGCCAACCAAATTGGAATAGCGGAGTGCATTCTAACTGTGAGTTATTATTATATATATGCATTACATGTACAAATATTTTGGTGTCCACACTTTTTAATAAATATGAATTTCAATATGCTATGTTTGCATATATATTAAAGTGAATATTTATTTGTATAAAATTGGATGTTGTTCATATTTAATAAATTATTTTATTTATAAAATGTTATTTTGGAGGATAGTTATAGAATGTGTCACCTAGTGGGTTATACTAGGGCTGTTGTATAAGAGTACGTTAGATGCTAGGCCATAAATTTATTGATTTGAGATATGATTAATTGATTATTGAGATTTATGAGAGAGAGTAGTGTGATGCGAAAGTTTGGTTGACCTAGTGCTTCGGAGTCAATCATGTCATCGGTGGGATTACGGATGCTTAATTGACTTAGTGGCTAGGGACCAATCTACTATCAAAAAAATTGAGAAAAGAAATATTTTTGGAATTAAGTGACCTTGTTGGCTAGTGAGATTCAATTATCGAGGTTGTGGAAGATTTTAGGGTTATGCTCCGGTCTCCCACCTAAATATTATTGTATTTATTTTATTTATAATTAATGTGATTTCGAGCATTTGTATGAAATGCATGAATAAATAAAATAAATATAAATATATACATATTATTATACTGATGCTTGAATGTCTATATCTTTAGGTTGCATGCATATATATAATAATGATTCACTTAGTGATGTTTGATCCCCTCAAATATGAATAACATAAATTACTATTAATTGTTATGTTTTGACAGAATTTGAGTAATAAATAACATTAAAGTAATTTTTATAGTTTATTTGCTATTTTTATCTAATTATTAGTAATTTTTGAAAAAATATTTGAATAATGATTTTAATTATTATTCTTAAGTTGAAATAAGTTTTTTTTATTATATATTCTTGCAATTTAAATAATTATTTGTAATTAGTGCTATTTAATTGCAAAATTAGAAGAATAGATTTTATTAGTATAATTTAATTACAAATTAGAATTTTATTATTTATTTCAGAAGTAAATATCTCTTATACTTTTATTATGTAAATAAATTGATTTGTGATATTTAAATGAATTTTTATGGTTTTTTTTAATAATTGGAATTTATGTTATTTTATTATTAATGGATTGTGTTGGTTTTTGATTGGACAATAATAGTAGTTTTGGTGTCCAACTTGAGAAGTTAAATTTTGTGGATATTTTGAAGTGTGTTTACGTGCAGGATCGACTATACTTTTATAGAGGGATGTCTATTTTACAAAAGAGACTCTGCTAAATTTTTGTAATTTCTCATAAAATGTGACATCATGTCAATCCTAAGTTTTGTGTTTTAGTCGAGTCGTGTCCTAAATCGAGTTATTTTTTATAAATTCTAGATATATAAAATTAAGAATTTAATTCTAATAATAATAATATTATTATTATTACTTAGCTGCACCGCAAGCTAGGCCTACCAGACTGGGCCAGCCAAATCATAATAGAGGAGCACACTCGTACTGTGAGTTATTATTATATGTATGCATTCCCTATAGAAGTATTTTGGTATCCACACTTTTTTAATAAATATGAATTTCATTAAGCTATGTTTGTATATATATTAAAGTGAATGTTTATTTGTATAAAATTGGATATTGTTCATATTTAATATATGATTTTATTATTTTATTTATAAAATGTTATTTTAGAGAATAGTTGTAACGTGCCACCTAGTGGGTTACACTAGAGTTGTTGTGCAGAAGTACATTAGATGCTAGGCCATAAATTTATTGATTTGAGATATGATTAATTGATTAATGAAATTTGTGAGAGAGAGTGGTGTGATTGCGGAAGCTCAGGTGATCTTATGTCTCAGGGCCAATCATGTCTGACAGTGAGAATGCGAGAACTTGATTGACTTAGTATTTCGGGGCTAGTCTATTGTCAAAAAATTAAGAAAAGAAATATTTTTGGAATTAAGTGAACCTATTGGCTAGTAAGATTCAGTGTTCAAGGTTGCAGAATATTTTAGGAATCTACTTTGATCCTCCACCTAAATATTATTGTATTTATTTTTTTATTGAAAATGTGATTTCCAACAATTGTATGAAATACATGCATAAATTAAAATAAATTGAAATATATAAATATTATTATACTGATGCTAGAATGTCTGTATCATTATGTTGCATGCATATATATAATAATAATTCACTCAATAAGATCTAACCCCCTTATAAATTTTTTTCATGATCCTTCTCGTCAGACCTCCCATAGTAATTCTCTTCGCTGGACCTTTTCCTCTCCGGCTAATCTATGTAAATTTTAAATTATTCTTTCCTTATATTGCTAGACGTTGCAGTAATATTACATAGTTGATGTTTTTTATGATTGTTATTTTTATGGTTATATTTTGAATATTGTAAAGTATTTAAATATATATATTATATATAGAGAGAGAGAGAGAGAGAGATTTCCTTTTAATTTAAAAAGTTTTAATTCTGAGTAATATTTATTTTTTGTCAAGTTTTTATTTTAAGACTTAATATGAATTTTAAATTCTTATGAATTCTTATTTTTTAGTACCAGTTATAACTCATGTGTTAGATCGTGACAGTTTCGAATGATAATTTTTACACTCCTAAATTTGGTGTTGATTTTGGCATGAGATTGGAACTAGGCCCGGCTTTAGGAAGGGTCCCCTCCAATTATAGGGCTCAGCTATATATATATATATCTTGTTAGAAAATGTTTGAATAATTTTTATTTTATTATATTTTTTCTTAGAAATAATTACTCTATTTCATTTGCAAAATAAATTTTTTTTTAAAAAAATTATTATTAAATATGTAAAATAAATTTTATTGGTATTAAAAGTAAATATAAATACATTTATAGTTTAATTCATTCATCCCTTTTTTTATGTTGTATTTTGTTATTTTTCAGTTAAATTATTTGCTATATAATTTTATTTTTTTTAGATTCAAAAGATTTTTAGAAATTTATTATATGTTAGTCAAAGTTGAAACTATAAGGAAAGTGACAAGAAGATGTCACTATATCTTTTTAACCAATTAAATTTTATTATAATCCTTGAAAATTTATATATTAATCATTTCTTACCAAAATTTAATTAATTACCTTGTACTTCCAATACAATAAATTAAATATAAGTATAATTTTTTAATTAAAAAATTTTAAAATTTTGCCCTTTTAAATTAGATTCCAATATTGGGGTTAATATCAAATTGTTTTTAATTTATTTAATTTTAATAGCAATAAATAGTCAATATCTAAAAAATAATAGTTAACAGAAGATTTTAAATCTAAAAAATAAAAAATAATTTTTGCCTAGGGCGAGCCGGTCCTAATTGGAGCTATCCCATACCAAAACTCAAGGCATTCATCAAGTTTGTGTATCCGTTGGAATTTCCTTAATTACTCTTTTTATGAAAGTTTAAGAGTTTCCTTGTGCTTTCTGCCTAAAAAACTTATTTGCAAAAGATGCAAGCACCTATCAACTAAGAATTTTTCACCAATTCGAATTGAAAAACAATTAGCATTTCTGAGTTGTGAATTGTTTCCAACTTATACACAAGTCATGTGTTTGTAAGTTGTAACTTAAGTAGATATTCCTATTCGCATTTCTAGTGATAACCACAAATTGATGGCAAAAGTGTGCACTTCACAGCTTTATGATCTTCATGCGGGCCCTCCTAATTTAGGATCTTAAAAAGAAGGATTACAACGTGGAAGAGGCATACAAGTTCTGAATTTAGGAAAAGAGTGGTCTACTTTTTGCCTTTTGCTTTTGAAACTTTTTTCTTTAACTGATTTAGCCCCTAAAACCAAAAGAGAAAGCTGAAAGAGCCAGGATTTTAGTGATTTCTCATCTGCTCTTTTCTTCGGTAGAAAATTTTTTCTTCATGTTTGAATAGGGACCAAGCAAAGTCCCATTTATGTCTTCAACTATAAGACGAAGAAAAGAAGTTTGGCTTTTTGTTTTATTGATTGATATTTTAATGGAGATATACTAAAGTTGAATGGTACGTGTTCCTCTCAACTTATTCACCCCAAAAATAAAATAACACAGTAGCTCTCATTGGTCGTATCTGGCAGATGTGGACAATGATCGCTGTTCAGGTCTTGTGCAAGAAATGACCAATCAATTTCTGATAAGGGTTAGTGGTGCACTAAATTGTTTTTAATTCTTTGTAATTTTCTGCAATTGGTATCTGTGATAGAATTATACACTGAGTGGGCAATTGTCGTTACTCATCAATCATAGCCCTTTAATTACGCCGGTGGATCAGTAAATGCTCACAAAGATTGAAACCAGCCATGGAGGGATGTTAATAAGCCAAATTAGTCATACGTTACCACAACCTTAGTATGATTTAAAAAAAAAAAAAAAGCAAAACCCATTCTAAGGTCTCTAAAAAAATTGATTTTTTTTTTTATTTACACCCTTAAAATTTCATTTTGTATATTTAGTCCTTTAAACTTCATAAATTTAAAATTATAAACCCCTTTGTTAATTTTTTAATATAAATTATTTCCTTTTAGTCTTTAAAGTTTTATATTTCTAACATTCATATAACTTTTTACTTTTTAACACTTATATCACTTTTAAATTTTTTTCACCGTTAAAAAATAAATTTACTTATTTTAATTTCTAATATTTTAAATTATTGTTTACATATTTAAATAATTTTAAAAATAACAATCAAGTTAATGCTAAGATAAAAAAAAATTATAATAATAATACTATTTTTCACAGTATTTTAAATTATTATGGATAAATTTTATAATATAAATTCCTTTTATATACTTAAAAACCATAATAAAAAATGAAAGTTAAGATAACGGTTATAAAAGTTTGAGTTGGTTGAAAAATCTATCACCATTTTTTCATTTTTTTTTGTGATGTATAGACATGTATTGATGTTCACTATTTATAAAATTTATATTATAAAAAATTATTCACAATAGTGTAATTAAAATTTTGTACAAAAAACTAAAAATGTATTAAAAAAATAAAATTTATAATTTAAATTTTGAAGAATTATAATTTTTTTATCATAATCTTTTTTAATTATGATGTTCTTTTAATGCATTAATAGTTTGATATTATATATATAATATTTATAATAAATATAAAATATTTTTATTAAAAATGATAAATTTTTAATAAATAACTATTTGAAAATTTTAATATATAATTTATCTATGTTAAATTTATTTAAATTAGTTGTGTATCTGCGCATTGCACAGATTATTTATTAATATAATATTCATTTATTATTAAAACTTTAAATTAGTTCTGGATAAATAAAAAAGAATAGGTTATATATATATATATATATATATATATATATATAATTCATATCAAATTGTCATATAAATAAATAACATTGTTATTATTTTAATAATAATAATAATAATATTTAATTATTTATTTACTATATATCATAAGTCTAATAAATTTTTTGTTCATGTGTGAAAAATGTGGTTTTTTCTTTATATAATAGTTTAAATGTTTCAACCCCATTAAACTTATAATATATTACAATTTAATAAATTTTTTATTTGAGCTATAACATTTTATTTCTTTAATAAGTTTAATATTAATACTTTTATTTACACAAAAATTAATTTAATGTAATTTTTTTAAATTCAACTAATAATTAAATGATAAATATTAATGAATTTAATTTTAACTCTTTTTTGTTATATTTTGTAAAAACATCTAAAAACGATAATTACACTACTCTTCCTACAAGTATAGTTTCAAACAAATTATATTCTCTATTTTTATTAATTAATTTTTAATTTATAAAAATATATGCTTTTAAAATAAATTATATACTTTTCTATTTTCATAAAATTTATTCATTTTGATTTTAATTATTTACTTCTTAAATTTAGTATAATAAAACTTATATTAAAAATTAGACCTAATTAAAATAGAAATATATATATTTTTTAACAAAATTATAACTAAAATTTTAATTAATTTAATTTTATTTGAGATAAAATAGAAATTAACATATTTAAAATAGGAAATATACTTTTAATTAAATTAGAATTATATGTTAATTAATTTCATTTTAATTAGAGATAAAATAGAAATTAAACTAATTATAATAGAAAATATATTTGTAATTAAATTAGAATTATATTTTAATTAATTTAATTTAATTCAATTTAATTTTGTTAGAGATAAAATAGAAGTTAACCTAATTAAAATTGAAATTATACTTTCAATTAAATTATAATTATATTTTAGTTAATTTAATTTTTATTATCGATAAAATAGAAGTTAATCTAAATGGAATAACACCAAACTTGGTCATTTGAATAAATAAATTCCTTGTTGTTAATAATTCACCCACTTTGCAAAGTGCATCTATTAAAACACAAAATGTCACAATATTTGGTAGTAATCCATAATTAATCATGTCTTGATACAAGTCAAGTGTTTAATTCACATTAGCTATTTCATAGTAAACATCCATCAAAACATTGTATAGGCAGCGGGGTTAGACGTGCACACAAGTGTTAGCAACCACGATACAATGTGAATTCGGGGCTCATTAGGAACTACAAAATGGGCTTAGGGTCCAAAATGGAGATAGAGTTGCCATCCAGATAAAAGCCGGGATACATTGTACAACAGTTAGATTTCACAGAGGTTCCTAGAAGCCGTTATCAAAGATCGGGTTTGGAAATTGGTTATGGGCTTTTGGAATGCCCACCCAACCATGTGGTTAGTCTCCATGTGTGTTTCACATTTTATTATCTTTGATTATTAAATTATTTCCTTATTTTAACATGTAAATCGCAATCGTTTCCAATTTTATATTTTAGTCCCAGTTTGCAGATTAGTCCCATTGCATGCTTATAGCCCAACATTCAATATCAATAAAATGAAGTATAATAATTTACAGCCATACATTCTAAATAAATAGGTGAAGGGATTAACGATTATAACATTTGGTGCAAATGAATGTAAAATAAGCGAAAAAGTAAACCATACATAAACCAAAAGTAAAACTAATTAATTATACAAATAAAACCTCTCAAGAACTAATTAATGGAAAGCTTATTTAGTGATTAAAAATCATCAAAAAATCCCTACAATAAATACAAATTAATCCAATCAACAAAATTATTTACAAAATAATTAACAAATAACATTCATAGGAGGTATAAATACAAACACAAAATAATCCATAAAAATCATCATATAACAATAATATTGAATAACATAATAATAATGCATATAATCAAAATATAATAAAACAACATCGAAATCATGCAAAATAAACAAAATAGACATGAAAAATCAAAACAAAAATATACAAGTTTTGATAAGGCAGTTGTAGATGGCGGGGTTTAGTGCACGTCCAAGATTTTAACAACTATAACACTGTTTAGGCTCAAGGCCTTAGAGAACACACTAACCACTATCATAAAGACATGGCGTGGAGATAAGGAGTCATCACCCAAGGTAATAACTGGGACAAATCGAAAAGGTGGTACTCGATTCTCTAAAAGAAAGCTAGCACCACAACCAGGAGATTCTGGATACAGAATACTAACTTCTCTTAGTCTCATGTTCTTTTTGAATAATTTTATAAATGATTATTTCATCCTCTAATTACATACAATTTTATTAAACCTTAATTAACATTCATCTAACCCAAAAGGCAACAAGTCAATAAAATTACAAGTAAAAATGCATAAAAAGGCAATGTCCCTATGTCTAAACTATGTTAATTTTATTTTATAAGTTAGCTAAGTCTACATATTATTTATAAATGAGAAATAGACTATAGATGGGTCTACATTTTTATTAATTAGTGAGCCTAGATCTGTTTATTTTAATTTGTCTAAGGAATGAGCTTAAGTTTATTCAATTTTAAAGAAAAATCAAATTAATAAGCCTAAGTCTAGCTTGGTCTTATTTTAAGTGAAATGTGGGCCCATGTCTATTTTTTTTAAAAGAAATGCAATTAAGTGGGCTAAGATAAGTCTAGACAAGTTTTAATTAACTAAATGGGCCAAAAATCTAATTAACCTAATGGGCCTAAATTGATTTTAATTATTTAAAAACCTAAATCATTTTTTAAGCCTATTTATTAAGTGGGTTAGACCTAAATGTGGGCTTGGGGCCTATAAGGATAAAAACATAAAAAAAAACAAGCCCAAAACAAATAAAACACAAAATATGGATCAAATAAGCATTATAGTGATTTTCTAAAAAACCCTAAATTAATTACATGCAAACCCTAATTTAAGCTACTGCCACCATTGATTTTGATTGATTTTTTACCCAATTGAACCTAATTACTAATTAATTTTAAAGTACAAAAAATTAAAAATTTTCACTATTAGAGCTATTAGAGCTATTACAAACTACGTACAAAATTAAAATTAAATGATTATACACCCAAAAATTTAAATAACTACACAGAACACTAAAAATGGAAAAATAAAACAAATCCTAAGAACTATTGAAAAAATAATACAGGTTCATCCATGGCATTCCATGGATCTTCTGTTCAATTCTTGGATTTTAGACTACTTCCTCCTCAATCCATAATCAAGCATAAAAAAAATAGACAAAAATTAGATTAGTAATGAAATAAGAAAACAATAATGAAATAAAAAAATAAAAAAAAAGGTTTACAAGAAGAGAAGAGAAGAGAAGAAAGAAAAAAATATTGTGCATATACTTTGGCCCCTCAGACTAGGATTTTCACCGTTGAAACTGTGCCAATTTTGGACTCAGGCTTAAAAAAAAATATAGTGTTCGACCTTTTTGGTTTGAAAGAATTGTATAGAAAAGAGCTTTGACAAAATTGAATTTTTCTGGTGCCCCTGCGTTCTCAATGATGTCTTAGTTTTTTTTAGGGTTTCTGTGCAGTCAAGTTTCTGCGTCAAAGAAGAAAAAAAAACCCCCCAAAAAATCCCTCTTCATGCACGCATGTAGACTCTGCTTTTAAATGTAGAGTTTGCGCGTACTGAACTTCCTCTAAAGGAGGAATAGATTAATGATCAGATAGCGTTTATTTTTTTTTATTTCAAAAATCTTCTGCATTTTAAAAAAACCTTATCAGTTAAAATTTGAATTTTCAACCAATCAAAACATTGAAAAAATCGATAAAAAATAAGAAAAAATATGAAAATAAAAAAGGGACTTATTGTGTGTTGATATTGTGTAATGGCGATAGGCATTGTGTAATGCCAGTTGGCATTACACCAATGCCGATCCTAAAAATTATTATTATTATTATTTTTAACTTTTAATTACCAAAAGACCCTTAAAAAATGACTTATTTGCAATCAAACCCTAAAAAAATGTTGCAATTTAGTCTTTAAAGTCCAGAAAATTGACAACCAAGTTCAATTTTTGAATGAATTTCATCATATAGGCTTACATTGCAATTGTGCACAATTACATCCCAAAATTGGGTGCTTACAATTGCCCCCCTTTGTCATTGTTTGTTTGACAAATTGCGACAAAACAATAGAAGCATATAATTTCAAAAGAAAGAAATTAGGACACTCGATTGTATCCTAAGTGATAGATTGATGCTCAAATTACCGAGCAAGGTGTAATGTTTGACAAGTCTCACTATATTTCCTACTGAATGTCTAGTGGACTTTGTGCAAATGAATTTCGCTATATTCCTTATGGGACGTTTAACAATGATAAATTGAAAACCTGATATGGTTCCTGTGGAACGTCTAGCAATGATGAATTTTGTTATATTCCTAGTGGGATGTCTAACGATGCACATTATATTCCCTGTGGGACATCTAGTATAGTTGAATTGAATTTCGTTATATTCCCTGTGGGATGTCTAACGATGCACACTATATTCCCTATGGGATGTCTAGTGTAGTTGAATTGAATTTCATTATATTCCCTGTGGGACGTCTAACGATGCACACTATATTCCCTATGGGACATCTAGTGTAGTTGAACTGAATTTTATTATATTCCTTATGGGACGTCTACCGATGCACACTATATTCCCTGTGGGACGTCTAGTGATGATAAATTGAAAACTTGTTATAGTTCTTGTGGAACGTCTAAAAATAATGAATTTCGTTATATTCCCTGTGGGACATCTAACGATGCACACTATATTCCTTATGGGACGTCTAGTGTAGAGAAATTAAAAACTTACTATAGTTCTTATGGAACATCTAGCATTAAGGAATTTGAAAGTTTATGTCATAACTGATATGCAGTACATAACATAATGAAGGTTATGACTACTGTGCAGCACATAACATAATGATTTGAAATTCATATCATAGCTACTGTGTAGCACATAACATAATGATTTGAAATTCATATCATAGCTACTGTGCAGTATATGAAACCTTTGAATGAAATCATGCATGTAAAATGCAAAAAATGAGTTTTGTAATCTTGTTCTGTATTTTGTACTTGATAGAAAGTTCAGAATCACATATTGATTATGCAGTTTTAATAATTCAATGAATTATTAATTTGATGAATGTCATGATTTAATTAGGAATGTATTCCTAATCTGAATGTAATAATGGACCAAATTGCAAGAAAGAAAAGATAAATAAAAAGTAAGTAAATTAGAAGGATTAAAATGGATATTCTTCATTTTATATATTCTTTCCCTTTTGTCGGTCACTTCACTTCTCTTCCTATTCTTTTCTTTTTATTTTTTTTCTTTTAATTGATCTTGATTTTTCTTTTATTGATTTCTTCACCAGTTGTTGTCCAATTTACAATCCGTCTGATCTTATGGCCTCCTCGTCACACGGACAACATGAAGGAGTTGAGACTTCAGAATGTTAGAGGATTCTGCCTCTTTGTTTTCCTTAGAATAATCTAGAACTTTAAGAAGACTCAACTATCTTTCTTTTAACTCATTTACATGCCCACAGGTGCAGAGATATGGGTAATGAGGTAACTTTTCTTGCTTCTATTTATTTCTACAAAAATATTACCTGTATAATTAGTAATTAGAGTTAGTTTCAGAGTAAAAATTGACATTGACATGTATATTAGTCAGAAATTAATATGAAAATGCATGATAAATTTAAATTAACTCTGAAAATATGAAATTTGACTCTCGGGTTGTCAGAATGGAGGATCAGATGTTTAGAATTCTAGATTTTTGATCAGCCGAGTTAATGCCGATCATTTTTTTTAAAAAAGGGGCAATTAAGTAATTAATTAATTAACCAATCAAATCCTTCAATTTAAATTATTTGATTAATTAATTAATATTTCAATTAATTAATTATTATTTTTGAAATTGAAATAGCATCCGATGAAGTTCACGACTGTTTCAATCTAGCTTGGGAATTATTTCATGGATTGTCGGAGCAGGTGACATGTCTGATTTAGGCTTCCGAATTTAGGCATTTTATTGCTGTACTTCTGACTATTCGAGGCTGGTCTGATCATTATTCTTTATTTGCTTTGATCGAGCAATGGATGGATACTACCCATACTTTTCATACTCGTGTGGGTGAGTTGACTGTTTCACCTATGAGTTTCTCTGCTATCACCGGGATTGCCTTTAGAGGATCCCTAGTTCCATTCGACATCAACTATTGTAGTCTTCCAGAGCATGCACGAAGTCAGTACGTGCGAGATTTGATCGGGTTCACCCTAGCATGGAAGAATTGGAAGAACGTTATTCTTTCATCATTAATTAAGGGATTCAGATGCCTTTCTACTTCTACTCCTCATCAGTTTATTCATAAGGCGATGTGTTTCCTTTTGATATTATTAGGCATGACCTTTTTTTATGAGATCGGTCATAAGGTCAGTATCGTTCTGTTGGGTCCTCTTTGTGACTTGGATTGAGTTGCCACATTAGATTGGGGATCTGCTGCACTTGCTTATATTTATTATAGATTGGACATTATCTGTAGAGGTGCTATCATGATGTGTGGCTTTTGGCACGTCTTACATGTATGTTTTCCTTCATTTGATCTCTATAGTTTTGCTCTTCTTTGCCTTTTTCTGATATGTTCTCTTTTTTCCAGATCTGGAGCATAGAGATTTGGCTAATTTGAGGCTTTAACGCTATCAGTTCTGATAGGACCTTTCCTCTGATGATGAGATGGGCTTCTTCTCACCTTGCTAGCAACAGGAATAATTTACAGACGTATTGTGATCAGTTGAACACTATAGAGTGGCACCTGGTAAGGAAAAAAAATAAAATCATTAGTATGTTACAGTTTAATAGAGATTAGACTTAATTTACATAAATTGCAGATAAACTCTGATTGGTTAGAGGGTGTCGAAGACATCCAGTGATATGATTTCATGGCAGCTGCAGCTCGCTTGGAGCCTATGAGGATCATGCTCTCTAGTTATGGCTATCTGATGTGGTATTTAGGGGAGCAAGTGTATCGCTAGTCTTCTGGCCCTTCTCGATGTCGCATTCCATCTGATGTCCCTTCCTTTATGTTCCACAGCTCACATCTTATAGGTTTAAAGCTGAGGGATGCACTACAGGGATACGCTGCCTCAGATTTTCTTGAGAGGTCTTGACATTATCAGTAGTTTATCCATGAGAGTCTCTTGGAGCATGTCCCTATTGATAATAATGAGGTAATTTCTCATTATTTTAGCTTATGTTTCTAGAACCTATGAATCACTCCTTCTCTTTACAGTTTGAGGAGGTTCGCTCTCCTGTTGATACGGATGAGGAGACTAAGATTGCTCCAAAGACTGAGGCTGTTCTTGATATTGAGAGCCCTGAGCCCAGACCTAGTCCTAATCATCATACTCAGCACATTGGTCGCGATGGGGCCTTTATCGGTGCTACGCTTGGTGATGTCTCTCTTCCAGACAAGTCTATATTCTACTCGGCTCCCGCTGTTCAGGCTCCAGTTGAGCAGCAGATGCAGTTTGGTGATGCTTAGCTTCCTAGCTTTTATCCACCAGATGCTTCTCATGTGAGTCTTTTTGCTTTATTTCTTGTATGGATCTGTACATTTGACATTGATATTAATAAAATTTTATAAAATAGATTCCTCGGACACAGGCAGAGTATCTATACGGACTTGCCTCGTCTTAGAGATTATTTACGATGCAGGCTATAGACAGTTGGCGGGTAAGCACCCTCACTGAGACAATTTAAATGTATGCATGTTATACATGTAATGCATATGATATGGTGTTTTCTATGTATGCAGAGCTATTCCAGCGGTTTAGAGCGAGAGAATGAGATGCTTTGTCGGCAACTTGCAGACTTAGGCTTTGATTTGTATAGTGCTGGGACTTCATCTGCCAGATTTCCAAACACTTATCATCATGATGACCCTACCAGAGGATGGAGCCCATGGCTTGATACCAGAGCACGAGATGAGTGATTCAGAGTTTCTGTATTCCTAACTTTTTACATGTCTATATATGACTGCTCTCTATTATACTGCTATTGTTATTCCTGTATTATCTTAAACATTGTTAGATAGAACTAAAACAGTGTTTGCATCTTAATTGATTTTCTTTTTTTTGCCTAAGCCGCCCTTTTGGGTTTTCAACTTAGCGGGCCCCTTTTTTTATAAATAACTAATTAAAAAAGATAGTTAATGAACATTATCTTTTTTAATTAATTATCCATTTATCTTAATCCTTTTCCATGACAGATAATATTGGATAGATAAACAATTAAAAGAATGGATTATCTTCCCAATCATCTATTTATCCCAATCCTTCTCAGATTCTATCATCTTATCCACATCTTTCTTTGCTAGCAGAATCCTTTTCCCACATGAACTCATCTTCTTTCCCTATATAAGACCATACAAGGGGCATTCTCCTTCATTCTCTATACCCTTATAATGACTCAAGCATCTCTTCAAACAATGAAGAAATTTCTTAAAAGTCTCAATGGTGATGATTGGAATAAGCTTCAACCTTTCTACATTAAATCCCTAAAATCTCTTCAGCACCTGACTATCGATAACAATCTCCTACATGTTACTTCTACCTTCTGGGATGTCAAGGACCATATATTCAGGTTTAATGGGCAAGAGCTTTGTCTAATGATTGAAGAGTTTGCTGCTATTCTATGATGCACATTAGACTCGACTACTATGATAGCCCTTCCTGATTTGGAGATGCAATTTCCTGGCATATTGGTTACGTTCTTTGATTTGCCCCCAGTTGATATTTACATGTATATACATAACCTTGGGACCATCAATCTTTCTTCTCTAATCACCATCTTTGGGACTCGAGACAAGAACACTGCTTCTTAGACTAGAATAGTTGCTTTCTGTTTATATGCTCAATTTTTTCTAGTTTCTTACCATGGTAGTGCCGATACATGCATTGTCAGTATTTTGGAACAGGTAGAGCTTGGATCTAATCCTATGATAGTTATCCTTGCTGAGACCATCATTGGGCTAGACAGTTTTAAGACTCATAACCATTTTTCAAGCAGTTTACTTCTTCTTTAGGTGTGCAACCAAAAATTTTATTTATTTTGCCTTAAATTTTGCCTAAGCCGCCATTTTGGGTTTTCAGCTTAGCAGGTTTGCCCTAACTTTTGCCTAAGCCGCCCTTTTAGGTTTTTAACTTAGCGGGCTTTTGTTTTATTATTCTTATACCATTTTTTTAAAGATTTGGTTACAGGAAAAGTTGAGCTTGCTTAATGTACCCCTTAATCCTTTGACTTATCAACCTCATCAACTACAATCTCATCCTTTGAAAATGAAAGACAAATGTTCTATGGACCAATGGGTTGGCTAGTTGAAGAAGATTTCAAATGCTGAGATCACATGGCTCTGCTCTTAGTGGAGATTGAAGTTCATGACTATTGAGCTGTATGATCATTGTGTTCCTATTCCAGGGCTGCACTTCTCTACCTTTTTTACCCCTTTATGCCTTTTTCATCAATATGGTCGCCCTCAGTTCATCGTTACTATTTTGACTGACTTTGAAGGCTTTCCTTTGAGACAAGATTCTTTAGATAAGATTACGAGCTTGTGGCATTGTAGAGCCCTTGAACAGAACGTACACCTAGATGCTGATGTTACTACTGATGACGATTACAAAACTTGGGTTGTTATCCAAAAGACAGAACCACTAGGCTTTGCTAGGTACAAGAGAACTCAAACTTTGTATGATGAGTCACAAAGGAAGAAACAAAGACATCACTATATAGAATGGTCTCATAGAGCTAGTTTTAGGCTTTCTTATGTTTTGTAATCCCTTCAAGTACTTATGCTTTATAATAAAGAAGGATATGAAAAGTTTAACAAAACTTCAATTTCAATTTCATTCATTAATTAGGGCCAAAATGAGTACATTTAATACATCACATGACATAACTCCTGTTATCAGCTAGTCCTCACAGATTTTCTAACTGAATATTTTTCACTCACATTTTATTTCCTTAATTTTTATCTAACTAGCCCTTTGCGGGTTTTCTAATCAGTGGGACCATTATTTTTTATTTATTTCCCTAACTTTTGCTTGTCAACCCTTTGCGAGTTTTTTGAACAGTGGGAATGTCCTAACTTTTGCATGACTAGCCTTTTCATATTTTCTAGCCAGCGGACTTTATTTTATTTATTCTACTTTTATTCATATTTTTTACAGGTAGTACTTCTTGAGGCGATCCAGATTAACAGGCTCCATAAACTCATTCCCTTCAAGATTTAATATCTTAGCAGCTCCTTTAGGTACGACAGATTTGACCAAGTACAGTCCTTCCTAATTCGGTCTAAATTTACCTCTCGGATCGAAAACCATGGCTCTAGACTATTTTAACACCATATCTCCAGCTTTGATCTTCCTAGGCTTAACCTTCTTATTGAATGCCCTTGCTATCCTTCTCTGATATATCTGAGTGTGGAATAAAACATCTATCCTTTTCTTATCTAAAGATACTAGATGATTATTCTCAGTTATTTTAGCCTCCATGACTACTCTCAGGGACTTAATCTCAGTTTCTATGGGCAAAACTACCTCACAACCATATACCAATGAGAATGGTATTTGGCTTATGGCGGTTCTAGCTATAGTCCTATATCCCCATAAGGAAAAATGAAGATATTCAGACCAATCCTTGTAGGTTTTAACCATCTTAGAAAGGATTTTCTTGACATTTTTATTAGCCGCTTCCATTGTGCCATTAGCTTGAGGGCGATAAGGTGAAGATTTATGGTGCTCAATCCCATACTTTTGTAACAACTCTACTGTTTCTGCTTGAAATTGAACCCTATTATCTATCATAATATGATGTGGAACCCCATATTTGCAGATAAGGCTCTTCTCGATGAACCGTGCCATCTGTTTTGCTTTCACAGTGTTAAAAGATTCTACCTTTACCCATCTCGAGAAGTAATCAATTGCCACCATTATGTATTTATGCCCATTTGATGTTGTCAGTCTTATTTCTCCTATGATATCAATTCCCCATGCTGCAAAGGGCTAAGGGGATGATAAACTATTCAGCACTGTTGGAGGCATATGACTAAGATTCCCATGGATCTGACACTAATGGCATTGTCTTATTGTCATAATACAATCCTTTTCCATAGTCATCCAGTAATACCCTTGTCTGAGTATTTTCTTAGCTAGAATTATCCTGTTCATATGAGAACCGCAAGCCCCTGCATGAATCTCTGCATCACCTCTTCAGCTTCATCCTTTTTGAGACACATGAGCTGCATCCCTTTCGGCATTCTTTTGTATAATACCCAATCATGACTTGCATAGTTACGTGCAAGAACACAAAGAGCATATCTTTCTTTTGAGATTGCTTCATCTGGATAAATTCCTTTTTCAATGAATCTTTGAACATCATAAAACCAAGGCTTTTCTTTAGGCCCCATTTGAACATTCATAATCTGCTCACCACCATAACACAGTGCTCTAGACTTCATGATCACTAAAGGTTTCATAGCTAACCCAGTTGCACTATCCCACATTGAAAAGAGTGTTGCCAGTGCATCCGCCATTTGATTATCGTCTCTAGATAGATGGATAAAGGGACATTTGGTAAAATTCTTTATTAAGGCTTTCAAATAGCAGATATAAGGCTTCAGCTTTTCCTCTTTTACCTCCCATTCTTCATTAGCCTAATTGATGACTAACATTGAATCCCCATAAACCAACAAATCTTTTGCTCCAATTGCCACAGCCACCTCGACTCCATAGATACATGCTTCATACTTGGCCATGTTATTTGTGACCTTGAAATCCAGTTTCTTTGCCATTGGTATGGTTTCTCCTTCCGGTGTAACAAGAATCACTCCTAATCTAGCTCCTTTGTTGTTTACAACTCTATCAAAGTAAAGTTTCCACTCTTAGTGCTCTACAACTGTTAAGTTCTCATCTGGAAACTCCAAATTCCACTGCTCTTCACCTTTTATTGCATTTTGAGCTAAGAATTCTGCTACTGCTCTTCCCTTGATTACCTTTGTAGTAATGTACTCTATATCAAATTTAGTTAAGAGTACCAACCATTGAGACATTTTTTCCAGTTAAAGCCGATGCTTGAAATAGATCCCTTAGAGGGTCTATTCTTGAGACAGCTTGAACCTTGTAAGATTAAAAATAATGCCTTAATTTCCTCATAGCCCAAATCATTATCAAACATGTCTTTTCTACTAAATCATATTTTTCCTCGTATGGTAGAAACTTCTTGCTCAAGTAGTACACTGCGTGCTCTATTCCATCTGACCCTTCTTGTGCTAACATTTCCCCCATTGCATCCTCTTCTAAAGCTAAGTACAAAACCAATGGCTTACCCTATCTAGGTGGTTTTAAAACAAGTGGATTAACAAGATACTCCTTAATCTTATCAAGAGCTTTCTGATAATCATCATTCCACTTAACCGGTTGATCTTTCCTTAAGAGCTTAAAGATAGGGTCATAAATATTAGTGAATTTTATGATAAACCTACTGATATACTGCAACCTACCAAGGAATCCTCTACTTCTACCTTTGTCTTTGGTGCTAACATTTCCTGGATGGCTTTCACTTTATCCGGATCCGCTTCAATTCCTCGGTTGCTCACTATACGCCCTAATAGCTTCCCTGAAGTAACCCCAAAAAATTTACTTCTTCGGGTTGAGTCTCAGGTTGTACCTCTTAATTCGAGCTAAGAACTTGTCTAAGGCTTCAAAGTGTCCTTCTCTTGTGCTTTGATTTGACCATCATGTCATCCACATACACTTTAACCTCCTTATGCATCATATCATGGAAAAGTGCAGTAGCGGCTTTTTAATAAGTTGCACATGCATTCTTCAGTCCGAAAGGCATCACCTTGTAACAATAGGTAATAATAGGTCCCCCATTCTGTGATGAAAGCTGTCTTAATCTTGTCCATGACTGCCATCATTATATGGTTCTACCCAAAAAATCCATCCATAAAAGAATACATTGCACTTACTGCAGTGCTATCCACTATTACATCAATGTGAGGTAACGGGAAGTCATCCTTTAGACAGGCTTTGTTTAGATCCCTAAAATCTACACACACCCGTACTTTGCCATCTTTCTTAGGAACATTTACTATGTTTGCTAGCCATTGAGGGTAGTCTACTACTTCTAGGAAGTTAGCCTATATTTGCTTAGCAATTTCCTCCTTTATCTTTTCTGTCCATTCTGGTCTTAATCTGCGCAATTTCTATTTAATCGGCTTGGTTTCTGGATGAGTTGGAATGTGATGCTCTACTATTTCCCTATCCAAACCTGGCATATCTTCATAAGTCCAAGCAAATACTACCTTTCTTTTTGTTAATATTCTCTCAAAATTTTTACTCTTTTTAAGAGTTACATAATGTGATATAGAAATGTTCTTTGGATTATCATTTGTGCCCATGTTAAATTAATCAAATTGAATTGAATTAATTTCAAACATGCATGACCGATCAAAATTATAATGCATAGAATTATCAGGATGCACATCACATAAGTAAGCAAAACCAGCATTCATATCATTAACTATAGGAAAAATAACATCTTCGTCCGCATAAAGACCGGACGTTATTACATCAGTTTCTTCATAAAAAACATCAATAAAACTATCACTAATGATAGTAGCTAAGTCTTGGGGTGGTTCCTCCTCAGGTGGCAGACACAACAGCTCCTCAACAACATCATCACCCATCCTTTCAGTTACTTGCTTCATGACTTCCTCTTTGTTGTGGGCCACTAGGCTTTCCACAACCTGCTCCTTGAAGATCTTAAACCTAGGGACATCCTTTCCAACCACATTAACAGATTCTTTGGTGCCCAGATAATACTTGCCTTCACCTGGCTTGATGAAGTTCTCACTTAGTGGTCCAATCCTTCCCAAGGCTTATTTCTTTTTGCTTTCTCCTTGTTCTTTGCTCTTCTACTAACCGATCCTGCCTCAGTATATCCCAAACCCTTTGTATGGTCCTGGGTTTTAATGTTCGGGGGCTTAGGACTTCCATGTTCATTCTTCCCGAGCCCCTGTCCAGGTCGATAATTCATGCTTTCCATCATTTTTACAACCCTAGGATCCATCTCATCAAATATTCCAGCAACTTGGAAACCAGGTGAACACACACTTGCTTCTATTTATGAAGTATGGTTGCCATAGCTACATTGGTTCCAACTTTTATTGTCACGACATCTCCTTTATGTGGGAATTTTATTTTTTGGTGCACTATTAAAGGTACTCCTCCCAGGGCATGAAACCACGGCCTTCCCAATAGCAAGGCATAGGTAAAAGGGATGTCCAGTATAGTAAATTTAATAGTTGACTCTACGGGCCTTGTTTTGACCAAAGCCTGAAATGTTCCCTCCACATTCCTGGTACTATCATTGTAAGCTCTGATTATGAGGTTTGAAGCCATCAAGTCATCTACTTTCAAACCTAGATTAGGCAAGATCTTTAGCAGGCATACATTTATAGCTGAACCATCATCCACCATTACAAAGTTAGTTCTCTTCCCTTTTACTTCAGCTGGGATAAATAATGCCTTGTTATGATTTCTTCCCTCCAAAGGCAAGTCATCATCTGAGAATGTTACAAGCCCATATTTCTTTTCTGTAACCTTTGCCACTATAGCTTCTGGAGTAGCGGTTGTTTTAATGCTCATATTCAATAAAGCTTTGACAAGAGCCCTTCTATGGCTGCCTGAATGCATCAGTAGTTCCCAAATTCTGACGTTTGCCTTAGCCTTCTTCAGTTGTTCCAGGATCAGATCCTCTTTCTATCCTTCCTCTACTTCTGCATCTTCTGTTTCTTCCCTTTCTACAACCCTTTCATTTTGCTTTTCTACTGCCTGGTAATTCCTTTCGCTTCTAGTAACATGATTCACATTTGGAGTATCACTCCATACATTGACTCCAGTGGGTTTTTCTTCATTAGAATCATACCAAATGTCCACAGCCCCAACAAGCCGTTCTCTTTTCCCATTTTTCCAAACTTCCACTGTGCATGTTTCTTTTCCTTTTAACTCCCTCAACTTGTCCATATGTTGGCTTAGCAGCTCTTCAACCCCTTCTTGGGACAATTCTGGGGTTAAGAATTCATCTTTTTCAAACTCATCACCCCATCCTATCGGCACGATCTCTTCCATGGGTATGTCAGCAGAAGCAGGTTTAGAATAAAATACTCTATAATTGAACTTGCCTGAAGGTTATCCCAATAGATCTTCAACTCCTCTTAGCGACTGCTCGGGAATTTTAGGCTCTTCTTTTACTGGCTTATCATCAAACTCATCTTACCAACCTGAGGGCTTAATTGATTCAATAGGGATATCAACAGAGGGTGGTTTTGAGTAGAATACTCTATAATCAAACTTGCCTGAGGGCTAGCCTAGTAAATCTTCTACTCCTCTCTGTGGCTGTTAGAAAGGTTCTCCATTGGATATAAGGTTGAGGTCCTCGAAGGAGCTTAGCACTTCTTCTTTGCTAACCCCTGAGTTGATCATCATGGTGGCTGGTGGTGGAACATTTTGATAGTCTAGGAAAGGGTTATTTCTGGTGTTTGGGTTGGAATCAGATTTCTCAAGGTCAGTGATTTTTCTAGAGTCTATCAGGTTTTGGATTTCGTGTTTTAGGCGAATGCAGGTATCTGTGGAATGGCCAACTACTTGATGAAACTTGCAGTAATTATTTGGATCATAGCTAGGGAGATTTGGATTCGGGGGTTTGGAAAAGGTTAAGGGTCGGAGAAGGCCTTTTTAGATTAGCCTCTAGGACTTTAGAGAGTGGTTGGTTGAAGTTGGAGAACCTTCTAGGTTGTTAAACTACACACACCTCTACAGGTCGGCTAGTACTTTCTTGTTGTATGCCCCCAATTGGGTAGTTTTGAGTTCCTGTGCCTCTAACAATTTTCTTTTTCTCACTCTTAATTTCCTCAGCTTGTAACCCATCATCATACAAATCCATAAAGGTTTTAGGATTCATCATCTATAGCCTCTCGACCAAATTAGGTGACACATTACGAACTATCATTCTAACTTGATCCTTTTTAGCAAACTTGTTTTTCATCATCCCTGCTTTATTCATGAAATGAGTTAAGAAATTAGAAAAAGACTCATTTGAATTTTGTTTAGTCAACTCTAAATCCCTAATTGACACTTCCAATCGAGTGTTATAATCATATTGTTTCAAGAATGAAATATATAGTTCCTTCCAGTCAGCTTTAATAGACTTCTCTAACCCATGGTACCAGTTCACAGCCATTCCTTCCAGGGACAACATAAACAACCTAGTGATACGTACCGCAGGTGCTTTTGTAGTGCTCATTGTTGTTGTGTATTGGCTTAGATGAATTCTAGGGTCTCCTCTCCCATCAAATTTTTGCAGTTGAGGCATTTTGAATTTTTCAGGCAACTTGTCACCCTCCATTTGCAACATATCATCAAAGTCAAAAGAATATCCTATTCCTTGTCCTCTAATCAACTGTTCCATCTTGGACATTTTCTGAGTCAGTGCTTGCATATGCTTGGACTCAAGGTCTTGAACCTCAAGTGATTCTCTCTTCGCCTTTTCTACCATGCATTTTTCAATGTCTTCCATTCTCACATCAATAGTAGGCACAGTTCTAGGAGTAGGTTGTCCCCCAGCATTGTTAGCAATAAGTGGAGGAGCTACAGCAATAGGTGGAGCTCCTACAGCAGGTGGCTAGTCAATAGTAGCAACAGGTGGTTGTCCAACAACAGGTTGCACTAATCCGGCCAAAGCCTATCTCAGTTCATCTTGCATCATAGCTCTTATGTCATCCATCAAAGCTCCCTTAATGTCCTCCAAGGTCCACATCTCTGGTTGTTGTTCCATTTTAGTCTGTTCAGTCTGAGTTGATTCAGCTTCTAGGAATAATGGATTGATTAGACTCCCCTCTAGTCTCTCCAGTCTGTGAAGAATGCTTTGAGCTATGGACTCTGGACTTAAATAAACTCTGGTCAATTTGCCACCTCTTTGACCCCAGACATAAGAAGACCCAGATGAATCTATGATGGCTGTATAATAAGGTATTAGTATAATGCATGGACTATATGTATGCATGTATGCATGTTGCATGTGTTTATGCAAAAAATAGCAGGCAAGCACTTAACAAGTAGCAAGTATCAAGAAGCAATCAACAAACAACATGCAAGCATAAGCCTTCCAACCTTATTACTCTCACACACGTGTTCAATGGCAAGTTTCTTTTCCTAGGATTTTTTATCTTGGACTTCATATCAACAGGGGATATTAAGAGCCGATGCACATGCCAAATCTCTTTTAAAAGAAAAAACATAGAAGCAACATTTCTAAATATAAAGGTCTAGCTTAATCCTTATTAGCTTGAATGAGCTTCAAAGGTATAGGCCTGGGCTTTGAAGCTCATTCAAACAAACAAACAAGCATTTTGGGTAAAGACCCCAGGGGAAGTAACTAAGCCATTATATGTGGTTAAGGTCCGGTGAAAAGTTAAGGTTCCCTTAGCAAGATGCTCTCTATTATAGACTTTGAGTTACAGGCCAAGGTCAGAGGGACCCAACATCCTTTACCAACTCGAGAGAAGATTACCCCCTTTTAGGGACTTGGGTTATAGACTCTGGTCAGATGAGCCCGGTAATCTCTCTTGAACCGAGTTAAGGCTAAAAGTGATGGTTAGCCAATTTGCAACTCCATAAAGCTAGTGGAATCATGGAATCATAAACCAATACCATCAGTTTAGTAGGGACATGCAAAATGAATGCAAGAATGAAATAATAATCGATAAAACAATTCTAAAGAACACAAATAGAATTAATATCTCTTATCCCTAATGGAGTTGCCACTATAGACGGCGGGGTTTAGCACGTGTCCAAGATTTTAGCAACCACGACACTGTTTAGGCTTAAGGCCTTAGAGAACACACTAACCACTGTCACAAAGACATGGCATGGAGATGAGGAGTTGCCACCTAAGGTAATAACTAGGACAAATCAAAAAGGTGGTACTCGATTCTCTAAAAGAAAGCTAGCACCGCAACCAAGAGATTTTGGATATGGAATACTAACTTCTCTTAGTCTCGTGTTCTTTTAGAATAATTTTATAAATGATTATTTCATCCTCTAATTACATGCAATTTTATTAAACCCTAATTAACATCCATTTAACCTAAAAGGCAACAAGTCAATAAAATTACAAGTAAAAATGCATAAAAAGGCAATGTCCCTATGTCTAAACTATGTTAATTTTATTTTATAAGTTAGCTAAGTCTACATATTATTTACAAATGAGAAATGGACTATAGGTGGGCCTACATTTTTATTAATTAGTGAGCCTATATATGTTTATTTTAATTTGTCTAGGGAATGGGCTTAAGTCTATTCAATTTTAAAGGAAAATCAAATTAATGAGCCTAAGCCTAACTTGATCTTATTTTAAGTGAAATGTGAGCCTAGGTCTATTTATTTTAAAAGAAATGCAATTAAGTGGGCTGAGCTAAGTCTAGACAAGTTTTAATTAACTAAGTGGGCCTAAACTCTAATTAACCTAATGGGCCTAAATTGGTTTTAATTTTTTTGAAAACCTAAATCATTTTTTAAGCCTATTTATTAAGTGGGTTAGACCTAAACATGGGCTTGGGCCCCATAAGGATAAAAACATAAAAAAACAAGCCCAAAACAAATAAAAGACAAAAAATGGATCAAATAAGCGTTACAGTGATTTTCTAAAAAACCCTAAATTAATTACATGCAAACCCTAATTTAAGCTACTACCACCATTGATTTTAATTGAATTTTTTCCCAATTGAACTTAATTACTAATTAATTTTAAAGTACAAAAAATTAAAATTTTCACAATTCCCACTATTGGGGCTATTACAAACTACGTACAAAATTAAAATTAAATGATTATACACCCAGAAATTAAAATAACTACACAGAACACCAAAAATGGAAAAATAAAAAAAATCCTAAGAACTATTCAAAAAATAATATAGGTTCATCCATGGCATTCCATGGATCTTTTGTTCAATTCTTGGATTTTAGACTGTTTCCTTCTCAATCCATAATCGAGCATGAAAAAAAACACACAAAAAATTAGATTAGTAATGAAATAAGAAAAAAATAATGAAATAAAAAATAAAAAAAAGGTTTACAAGAAGATAAGAGAAGAAAGAAAAAATATTGTGCATATGCTTTGGCCCCTCATACTAGGATTTTCACCATTGAAACTGTTGCCAATTCTAGACTCAGGCTTAAAAAAAAATAGTGCTGGACCGTTCTGGTTTGAAAGAATTGTATAGAAAAGAGCTTTGAAAAAATTAAAGTTTTCTGGTGCCCCCGCATTCTCAGTGATGTCTCATTTTTTTTAGGGTTTCTGCATAGTCAAATTTCTATGTCAAAGAAGAAAAAAAAAAACCCCCAAAAAATCCCCCCTCAAGCACGCATGCAAACTCTGCTTTTAAATGCAAAGTTTGTGCACACTGAACTTCCTCCAAAGGAGGAACAGATTGATGATCGGTTAGCATTTGGTTTTTTTTTATTTCAAAAATCCTCCTGCGTTTTAAAAAAACCTTATCAGATAATGTTTGAATTTTCAACCAATCAACAGTACACAATGTCCGGTCAGCATTACACCAATGTCGATCCTAAAAATAATAATAATAATAATAATAATAATAATAATAATAATTATTATTATTATTATTATTATTATTATTATTATTATTTAACTTTTAATTACCAAAAGACCCCTGAAAAAATGAATTATTTGCAATCAAACCCTAAAAAAATGTTGCAATTTAGTCTTTAAAGTCCAGAAAATCGACAACCAAGTTCAATTTTTAAATGAATTTCATCATAGGGGCTTACATCGCAATTGTGCACAATTGCATCCCGAAATTGGGTACTTATAGTAGTGACGCCTCTTTAAAAAGGCATCGCCTCCTGATCAGGAGGCGATTTCAAATCGCCTCACCCTTAAGGGGCGACGCCTCTTCCCTTTAATAGAGACAATGACGGGTTACATTTCTTAAACTCTAAGAAACTCAAATGTTCACATAGTTAAATGAAGACTAACATAAATATACTATGATCAACAATCAATACTTAATATTTCATGCAATCATATTTCACATATGACCTTAAACAAACAATATAACTCAAGAGAGAAAGCAAAAATCAATAAAACAAAGCTTTTGATAACATAAAGAACTTGAAACTTAAAGATAGGGAGTCTCACTAATTTTGACGAAGTTGATGCTCCTAACTAAACCCTTGGAGCTTGATTGATTGACTTGGGTACTTGGAATGCAAAGGAGCCTTCATTCTTCTTAAGAAATGGAGTCCTTTTGGTTTAGAAGCTCCCTCCCTTCTTCCTCTTCTTCCTCTATTCTTTTATTTTCTATTTTTTTTTCTAGAACATCCTCTATCTAAAAGTCTAATAAAAAAAGGTCCCCCCCTTTTTGTGGACTTGCGATCCCACATTTGCGGATTGGCCACAGGAGAGGTTAGTACTTGATTTCTTTAATTTTTTCCTCAAATAATGATAAATAATATCAGGTTGCTGTTCATGAATGTATATTTATCAATTTAATTAAAAAAATTAAATTTCATTGAGTGAGAATAAAAAAATTTGCAATTACTCTATAAGATCCTCGACATGAAGAGGTGTCGCCTCTTCGATGAGGCAATCATCTCATCACAAAGAAGCATTCACCTCTTTACATCAAGGCACTCAAAGGGAGGCAATCACCTCTTGGCCAAGAGGCAACACCTCTATGATGAGGCAATCACATCTAGTTTAGGGGTGTTCGCCTCTTTAGCAAAGGTTTGAACAAAATTAAATTCATTTATGAAAAATAATAATTTCACTCCATGTTTTCTTCATGTAGCTTAATTCCCACACCCTCAAAGGTGCTGGGAATTTTAATTGCATGTATATCTGGTACTACAAGCTCACAGATGCAGTGCAGACTCATAATCGAGACATAGGGTTTTTCGACTTCATCTTAGCACTCCCTATGCAATATGAACTACCAGCCTCTTCATGCACTGATGAAGAGATAGTCAAACATTACCCACACATTCCACTTAACTTTTAGGGAGTTTATGCTTGACCTGGTGGCTTTTGCTACAGTCATTGGCATAGCCTACGTAGGGGATTTGGTCCCTTTTGATGCTAGCCTCCACTAGCTGTATCCAAACCATCTCACTTTCATTGAGTGTCTGCTTGGCATGATACAAGACATGAAAGGGACCTACACAATGAAGCTTGATTCCATTAGGAGCTTTTACACCCATGCTAAAGTTGAGGTGGTTGTCACACCTCAACAGATTAATCAGATAGTGTGTTCATTTATGGTGTACTTACTAGGCACTAGTTTATTTATAGATACTGTGAGCTCCATAGACTTGAGTTTCTTGATGCCCCTATGAGATCTAGATTTGGTGACCATGTATGATTAAGGTAGCTGTGCCTTAGTTTACTTGTATAGGAGTATGGACGAGCTAGTGCATGGAGCTAGGCAGCTTTGCGATTTTTGGCATGCCATTTTAGTACCTCATTTTTCTTAAGTTCCTCCCCAACTGCTATCATTAGAATTTACTGACAATTCTTCTTCTCTTGTGGGGATTACTTATGTCTAGGATACTCTTTTCCCTGCCATGACAACATGGGGCCTGAGTTGTGCTTAGAGGAGGTTAGTTGCTCATGTACACATGCACCACGAGCTACTGAACACTGTTGCACATGATGAGGTAAGTACCTACAAACATAATTATGATTAGCAATGTATTTGTTAATCAAATTCATTCACTTATCTGTTCATTCTTGCAACTATGCTCAGACTTATAGGGTCCCTAGGCTGGATGGTCTCAGGCCATGATTCACTCTATTCCACTATCTTGGAAGAGGGTACTACTTCAAGGGCCTAACTGTAGAGTCTAGTATCTTAGGAAGAGAGTCCATCAATGGCGGATGGGTTCTCAAGTGAGACAACCATCCCTCGCTCCTCCCTGACACATTTTTTGGGCACACAAGTTAGAGGGAGACAAGCTTAACCAAGCCTTAGCAGGAGATGATGATGTTGATTATTACTAGAGGAGGAAGTCTTGCTATATTGATTTTGCCCAAGCTCATCTCATACAGAGGGTGCCTCTACCTACACTTGCACTTCAGGTAAGTACACAATTCTATTAAACACACATATTTTACAATTATGCTTATGGATACTGTTCCTTATTTTAATCCTTATTTTTAGGCACCCACTAAGGTACTAGTCCCTCATCCTAGGCCTACCACATATGAAAGGCCTCATTAGTGTCCTCGGATCATACCTAGTAGCGAGGGTTCTTTTTTTGGTGCACCACTTGTTGTGGATCCTTCCAGATCTCGATCCCAGATGGTAACTGGTAGGCTTGCCTCCACTCTTGACCTATTGACCCAACTCTGGGTGCCTTCAGGTGAGCTCTCTTATTAGTTCCTGATGATAGACATGACCTTGGAGCCAACATTCCTTATAAAGGTCGCTACTCATGTGAGTTATCTTCTTTCAAACTCCTATTCTTAAGTTTGACTTAACACATAGTTAGTATATGTACAGATACCTTAAGTTCAAGGAGAGTATATGTACTGGGTGATTAAGGCCCATCAAGACTTCTTGATGCAGATGACACAATAGCAGAAGGTAAAAAAAACTAGACCTTATTTTTACATGTATGCATGCTTTCATGATTTCTTACCTTTTACCATGTCTTGACAATACTGAAATGAGGCTAATCAGGCTAGGATAACTGCCCTTGAGTGCCAGCTTACTACTCTCCAGGTCAAGGGCGACAAGGAGGAGGAGGCAACTAATGAGAAGGTCGATGATAGCAGTGATGATGATGTAGTCAACGAGTCTAGGGACGACAAGTAGAAGGGATACTTGAGATGATTGTGTTAGCATAGGATTATTTTGACTGGAGATATATTTGATGCTTTGCACTGTTGCTCTATTACTATATGAACTAAATTTTAGCATTTTCACATCTTGCACTGAATCAATGGGTGCAACATTTAAATTCAAATTCTGGCAAAATTCTGAATCAATCATTGAATTTTTATTACTAAACAACTTTTCTTCTTATTTTGCATGTACAATTCAACCATTTTGAAACAATATAAAGATTAATTCCTTCTATTTGAGAGGTGTTGCCTCTTCATAGAGGCATCACCTCTTTATAAAGAGGTGACAGGTAATCACCTCTTCATGTTGAGGCATCACCTGATTGTAATAGTAAACACCTCTATAGGCTCAGGCTACAACTATAAAAATCCCTGAATCTTCTCCAAAATCCCTAATTCCCATTCACATAAATTCCCCTCATTCTCCCTATCTTGGTAGCACCCTACCCCTCTAATATGACTAAAAGAAGCTTGAAACAACTATAACCAATTTTGAAAAGTCTAGATGGAGGCTTATGGGCTAGATTAGAACCATTTCATCTATCTATCTTCTGATCTTTGCGTGCCAAGAATATCAATTTGCCATTTCTCCATGTTTTTCCTTAGTTTTAGGATTCTTAAAAGCATGTTTTTTGGTTCAATATAATGGAACTTTGCTCCCTTTCAAAGGAACTTGAAGCTATCATGGGCTCTCAAATGGATTCTGCTTATCAGATTACAATTCCTTCTGTTGAAACTCTAGATTTGTACACTATCCAGTACCAAATGGCTAGGTAGTTCAACATGTCCCCTCAGTCCTCTCTTCACTATATAATTGGTAATGAAGTTCTGATGAGCCCTTTTCTTAAAACTATTTTGACTGTAAATAGTAATAAGGTGCACTGGCCTTGAATGATCACCCTTTGTCTATATGCTCAATTTCTACAAGTTTCCCCTTCTGGCAACTGTGACCTGAAGATTCTTCATATTCTGGACCAAGTGGAAACTAGCCTAAACCTTTTCCCTCTCATTCTGGTGGAAACCATCATCGATCTTGAAAATTTCTTCAAGACCAGGCGATTCTCAGGGAGTCCCTTTCTACTGGAGCTAAGCTTCTTTTCTCTTTTATAATTTTCTATTTTTCTATCATTTTTCCCATTCATCATCCCTGTAGGCTTATTTGCAAGAAAAATTAACATTGTTCAAACCTCCTCAAGACATTATGCACTACAAGGCCAAGTATTGTCATACTAGGAGACTTCATTCCATTTTAAAGGATATTCAAAGTTGGCTATCTACATTCCCTGACACTCTGATTCAGTGGATGTGTCTACGGTGGAGTTTACAGCATATGACCGTTCGGTCCTACACCTACTATGTCCCTCTGGCCGATCTTCACTTTACAACTTTCTACTGCCTTGCTTGGCTTTATAGGCAATATGGGCAGAAATAATGGATTGTGGATCTAGTACATGAATTTGAGTTAGGGACCTTTTCTTAGAGTTTTATGGACAACATGGTTACTACTTAGCCTCTTAGAATCATTAAGAGGTTCATCGACTACGGTGGAGATCAGTCTACTAACGGCTAGTACAAGGCATGGATTTAGTTACAATAGACAGAGAATGATGAATTCATAAGAAATAAAAGAACAAGGGCTTTATAGGCATTGAGTGCCCAAGGTATTCAAAAGAGAAGCAGACAAAACTAATTTATGAAATTAGTCTTTATTTACTTTTTGTTAGATGGAATTTCCTTTCTAGTTAAACAATGTGTAATAAGAATTTAATGCAATTTTCAACAATAATAAAGGCAATCCATTCCATTTAATTTAAGCACAAAGTGGCTATACATCTTTTTACATATCTCCTACTGTTAATTGGCTTGCCCTTGAAAGTTTTCCAACTAACCATTTTTTCTCTCTCTCCTTTTATATGTCCTTCATTTTTTCCTGGACCACCCTTTCAGGTTTTCAATCCAGTAGGACTTTTTTACTTTTTCATTTTTTCTATCTCTAGCTTTTGCTCAGGTAGCCTTTTTTGAGGTTTTCTCCCTAGCAAGAATTTATAGAAAATATTTCTTGAGCTTATTTAGGTTGATGGGCTCTCTGAACTCATTCCCTTCTAAAATAGATAAAATGGCAGCACCCTTGGAAAATAGCTTTTTTACTTGATAAGGACCTTCCTACTTCTATTGCCCTATTTACTTGCAGTCTGTAAGGAGATGACCTGTGATGTTCAATTTTATATTATTTTTAACAAAGTGTCTATTTTTACTATAAATTGAACACCATTATTAGTGATGACATGATGAGGCAACCTGTATCTACAAATTATATTCTTGTTTATAAACCTTACCATTTGTTTCACTCTAACAGTCATGAACAATTATGCTTCAACCCACTTATGTCCCCAATGATATCAATTCCCCAGACGGTGAAGGGCCATAGAGAAGTAAATCCTTAGTAGTTATGGCATTTCTTCACATACTTCACGTAATCTACTTCCATGGTTAGCCAAAAATACCCTTGATGAGTTATCTTCTTAGCGAGCATTGTTCCATTCATATGCAGCCCATACATAGCCTCATGAACTGCTTCCATGATTTTTTGTGCCTCATCCTTATCAACACATCTCAAGTGCACTCCGGTTGGCATTCTCTTATATAGCATCCTATTATGATTGATAAACTACTAAGATAGCATCCTTAGTGACATTCTTTCTTTTTTATTAGCATTATTAGGGAGTCACCCTATCTTGAGATATTGCTATAGATTATGAAACCAAGGCTTTTCTATAGGGTCGATTGACATTATTCTAATTTCCTCACATTAGGGAGTATGGGACTTCACCAGAGTAAGAGGCTTCACTTATGCCTATTTTCCTCCTTCCTATATTAAAGCTAGAGTAGCCAAAGCATCTACCATCTGATTCTCTTCCCATGGCAAGTGCATAAATCTGTATTGGCTGAAAGATAATAGAATCATGGTCAAATAATCCCAGTACAATCTCAGCTTATCTTCTTTTACTTCCCATTCTCTAGAGATTTATTTCATTGCTATCATCAAATATTCATACACTGTAACCTCTTCTACCACCACATTCCTAAGTGTTTCCAGACCAAATATACAACCTTCATATTCAGCTTGATTATTGGTGACTTCAAATTCTAATCTCTTTGCCATTGAAATTATTTCTCCTTCTAGTAAAACCAAAATCACACCACTGCCTACCCCTCTGCTATTGACTGCTTCATCAAAGTACATTTTCCACATCTAGATCTCTATTACCCCTAAATGCTCATCCAAAAATTCTAATTCCCATTCTTGTCCATCATCTATTAGATTTTGAGCCAAGAATCTTGCTATAGCCCTCCTTTTTATCACTTTCTTTGCCATATAGTTAATATTGAACTCAGTAAGTAGGACCAACCATCTGGCTAATTTCCCTATAAATGACAGAGTCTACTAGAGATATCTGAGAGGATTATGTTTAGAGACTGCCTGGATTTTGTAAGACTAGAAGTAATGTTAGAGCTTTTTCATTGCCTAAATTATGGTCGAGCAAGTCCTTTCTACTAGACTATAATTGGCTTCATATGGTAAAAGCTTCTTACTCAAATAATACATGGCATGCTCAACTTTCCCTTCCCTTTCCTGAGCTAACATCACACCAATTGCACCCTTTTCTATTGTTAGTTAGAGGATTAGGGGCTTACCCGACCTTGGCAATTGTAAGAACAGAGGATTCATCAAATATTATTTAATAGTTTCAAAGCCTTGCTAACACTTGTCATCTCAAATGATCGATTGGTTCTTCTTTAAGAGCTTGAAGATTAGCTCACAGATGGTGGTCAACTTGGCTATGAACCTACTGATGTATTATAATCATCCAATGAATTCTCTAACTTCTTTCTCATTCCTTGGTGCAAGCATTTCTTTGATTGCCCTTACTTTATCCAAATCCACCTTTATGCCTCTCTGACTAACAATATGCCCTACCAGCTTTCTAGAGGTTACCCCAAAAGCACACTTTTTTAGATTCAGCCTGAGGTTATACTTTTCATCTTTCACAAGGAACTTGTATAAAGCTTTGAAGTGCCCTTCTTTGGTTGGAGACTTTACCATCATGTCATCCATATATACCACTATCTCCCTATGAATCATGTCATGTAGCAAAGTAGTAGCCATCCTTTGATAGGTAACTCTTGCATTTTTTAACTAAAATGACATGACTATATAGCAATAAATGCCTTATTCTGTGGTGAAAGAAGTATTCAACTTATCAATCACTACCATCATAATTTGGTTATATCCTAAGAAGCCATCCATAAAGGAGTACATGGCACTTGAAGCTACACTATCGACCAAGGTGTCAATATGCAGTAAAGGAAAGTCATCCTTTGGACAGGCCTTGCTCAGATCCCTATAGTCCATACACATCCTGACTCTCTCATCCTTCTTAGGATTCATAACTATATTAGCTAGCCATTGACTTTCATCAACCACTTCTAAGAACTTTGCTTTTAGTTGCTTTTCTACTTCTTCTTTGATCAAGAGAGCCCATTTCGGCCTTTATCTTCTCTTCTTTTGTTTGATCAATGTGACATAAGAATATATGGGGATCTTGTGTTCTGCAATCTCTCTATCAATCCTAAGCATATCCTCATAACCCCAAGCAAATACTTCCTATCTTTTTTTAAGGTTTCTTTTATTTTTCTCTCACATCAGGAGTCAAGTCAAAAGTAATAAGTATATTCTTAGGGTTATCAAATGTGTCTAAGTTAAATGATTCAGTTTGGATTGACTTAATGTCAAACATAGTCATGAAATGTTCATCACACATAGAATAACTATTAAGAAAAACATCACACAAGTAAGTATAACCAGACTTTATTACATTAACTTTGGAAAAGAAAATGTTATCAGTTTCAAACAAATTAGAAAGAGAAATGTCAAGGTCATCATAGAAAAAATCCATAATAGAATCATCAACAAAAGATTTGAAGTTGAATTCCTCTTCTTGGTCAATAGCATCCTTTAGCTTCACCACAGGAATGTCCTTATCCGATTCCAGAGTTAGCACCAATTCTTCCATTATCGGCTCCTCCATAATAGACTCTTTGATCCCATTCACATGTTTGGCAAAAATTTCAAACTTGGGGACTAACTTTTCAGCAATCATCAAAGCCTCAAGAGCTCCTTAGTAGGGGTAGTTAATGCCTTCCTCCACAAAGGTTTCCCAGAGTGTCTTCTTTTTTGGCTTAGCTCTCACTTTGTTCTTCCTGGGCTTTCCCTTAGCTTTTTCCTCTTTATCAGACTCATATGCTTCTAGATACCCTACCTTGTGCTTTAAGATCGGCACTTTAGGTTTAATAAACTCAGGTGAGCCTTGTTGATTTTTCCCCAATCCCATTCTAAGAATAAATTGCATGTTCTTCATCATACTCATAATTTTTGAATTTAGCTCATCTTCATAGATCATGCAAACTTCAAAACTTAGACTGTCCAAAATTTCAGTGGGAGTTAACTTTAAAGCAATAATAACAACTTCAGTTTTTGCCATTATAGTGACCACTCTTCCCTTATGTGAAAACTTAATCTTTTAATGAATAGTAAAAGGCACTCCCCCTAAAGGATGAAACCATAACCTCCCTAGAAGAATGGAAAAGGTGATCGGAATATCAATGACATGTATATTGACCCAAACTTTGATAGGTCCAATTTTGACCAGAGCTTTGAATGTTCCCTCAACTGGCCTTTCATATCATCATAGGCCTTAATTACCACATTAGATGGCTTTAAATCAACTACTGTCAGTCCCAACTACGGTAAGATCTTGAAAGGGCATACATTGATGGCAGATACATTATCAACCATAACACAGCAAGTTAATTTCCCTTATACTTTGGCCTTAATAAATAAAGCTTATTAATTGTGGTCCCTTCCTTCCAATGGCAGGTCATCATCTATAAACATAATTGCCCCCTGAGGGCTTTCTATTAGTAAATCTACCATTTTCTTAGGAGTGAGTGTGAGTTAAAGGGATCTTCTTATGATCAAGGGCCATAACTAGTGCTTCCTGATGGGCTTGGGAGTTCATAAGTAGCTTCCAAACACTGGCAAGATTTTTCTCAACTCTTTTGGTCTCAGTAACTTCCTCAGTTTCCTCATTTTTCTTTGGTTCTTCTTTTGAATCAACCTTCTCTTTTTCTAACTCAGCATTTTTCACTTCTCCCTTCTCCAATTTCTCAACTGATTGGCCTATCTTCCCCTTATTATTCTTCCACAGATCAATTGCTTCCCCTTCTTCCTTATTGGAACTCTAAATATCAAGTGCATTCACATAAGGTGTAGACACCCAATTTCGGGATGATGTGTTATGGATGCAATAAAAGACTCCAATGATGAAAATATTATGAATAGGTCTTCGATGCTTAAGCTTTAAAATTCTAAGGGTTTAAATGCATCTTTTAAGGGAAGGATTTGGTATTTTCAAGGACTAAATTGCAATATTTTTTAGGACCTAATTGCAAAACTTAAATTCTTCCAGGGGTCTTTTTATAATTAAATGTTAAAAAAACCTGTCAAAATTCCATAATTCCGACCAAAATTGTGTAATTTTGGTCAGAAATCCATAATTTCGACTATAATTATGTAATTCCAGTTGGAATTACAAAATTTTGATCGGAATTATGTAATTCTGATTGGAATTACACAATCTCAGTCGGAATTGAATTCTTTTGTCTCTTTTTTTTTAACTCAATCCTAGTTAGTCTAAAGTTCCTAATTGGATTAAAATTCCTAAATATAATTTTAAGTATTAATCTTATATTTTGAGGAATTAGAATCACGTTAGGATTGAGTTAGGTTTTTTAGTTCTCTTTTCCACTATATAAAGAGGATGGGAGCCAAGAAGAAAGGGGGAGGAAAAGAAGAAAAAAGGAGGTAGAAACGTATTTTGAAGCTTTTGGTTTTTTGTGCATTTAAGAAAATAATTTTCATTTCTTGTTGACTTTTAAAAAAGCTTTCTTAATTCTTTTATTTTGGTGAGGGTTTTTCTACAAAAATTCATTTTGGTTTATTAATTAATTCAAGATCCTTGGAGAATTTTTGAAGAAGAAGATTCAAAAACTTGTCAAGAACAGTGAATTACAAATATGAGTAGTACCCTAAATCACTCATAAGCATCATCATCTTCTTCTTATTCTATTATTTATTTATTTTTTTATATCATTGATTATTTTTATTCTTTCGAGTTATTATCATAATTTATTCATTAATTATATTTTTTTATGGTGATTATGGAGGAAAACACATGGTGATCATGTTAGAGGGATGAATTCATGAGAAGTCTGTGGAAAAATATGGATAAAGCCTAGTAGAGACTTAGTTTCTAGGGTTTTTATTTTATTTATTTTATTAATTGTTTTATGAATTAATATAATAGCCCCAATAGTGGGTGTAGTGAAATTATGTGTGTGGTTGCATGTTTATTTTGATTAAATTGGTTAGTAAAATTAAGTAATTACTTAAAATCAATTGAGGAAGTAGATTAATTTAGGTTGCCTATTAATAAAATTAGGGTTTTAGTAAGGATTATTTTAATTAGTTGTTTGATCTTTTGTTTAATCATTTTTTGTGTTTTTATTTGTTTTTGGGCTTATTTATTATTTTTATATGCTTTTAGGGCCTTAGCCCATTTTTAGGTCTTAATTTATTTATTTAAGTTTAGGTAATTCTTTTAGATAATTTCACTTAATAATTAATTAGGTTTAATTAATTAAAATATATTTTTAGGTCCATAATTAATTAGATTTTAGGTTAGAAATATCCTTAGGCCCATTTAGTTAATTAGACATAGGCCCACGTAACTCAATTTAATTAATTTAGATTTAGCCCACTTAATTTAAGCCTTTTTTCATAATTTGTAGATTTAATATCACTATTTAATTAAAACATGTGGATTTAACTTATTTATTTAAAATCCATTTAGATTAGACTAACTTAGGGATTATGTGATTTATTGAATGCATTATTTACTTGTATATTTCATGACTAGTTTGCCTTGGAGTTTATTGTTTTTAGGGTTTATATGAAATTGCATGTAAATAGAGAATAAGATAATAATTCATAAAGTAATTCTAAATGAACACAAGATTGAAAGAAGTCGGTATTCCGTATCCAGAATCTCCTGGTTGTGGTGCTAGGTTTCTTTTAGGGAATCGAGTACCCCCTTTTTTATTGTTCCAATTATTACCCTAGGTGGTGACTCCTCATCTCCATGTCATGTCTTTATGATACTGGTTAGTGTGTTCTCTAGAGCCCTGAGCTCAAACAGTGTCGCGGTTGCTAAAATCTTAGTCGCGCGCTAAACCCCACCATCTACATAAGGCTCTACAGTTTGCTGGTTCAGGTTCAAGTCTTTTGGTTATGATTTTAATGGTGTGGGTATGGAATTAACAAAGGAATTAAGGACTTGCTCCTCTATTTAGCCGGTATTGATCATCAGAATTCATGGATTGGGTGGTGGGACATTTCGTTAGTTGGGTAGAGGGTTATTTTGGGTGTTTGGTTTTCTAGTTTCAAGATCAGTTATTTTGCTTGAATTAATAAAATCTTAAACCTCGCGTTTCAAGTGAGTGCAACTATCAATGTCATGTCTGATCTTTTGGTGGTATTGTAGTATAATTTTTGGTCGGCATTTGGGAAATGAGGTCTTTTAAGTAAAGGTTGCAACATATTATTTTCTATCAATTTCTCTAAGACTTTTAAGAGAGGTCTTCCCAAGTTAGAATACCTTCAAGATTGTCTGACTTTATTGATCTATATGTTACTGCTCATCCTAATTCCACTGCTAGATCCCATCCCTTCTCTGTTTGCAGATTTTCTACTGAAGAACTTTTTTCTTATGCTAGGTCAGATTCTTTTTACACCCCAAAACCTATACAACTCCTTAAAATTCTGAATTCCCAAATCTTTTAGCTTTTTAAAGAGTGGGAGTACACACCCTTCTATTACTATTACTAGCTAATTGATTTTGCAGGCCAGTGCTTCATCTATGCTAACTTTGCTCTCCACTTAATCAAATAATCTACGAAAGACTTGTTGAATTTTTGCTTCACATTATGCAGATCTCTCAAAGATGCCTCTATCTGAATGTTGACACTATACTACTTGATAAACATGGCACATAATCCCTCCCAGTCAGTTTGGATATAGGATTCTAAAGCATAATACCATCTGATGGGTGTTATTTCCAACGACAGAGGAAATTGTTTCACAATTTGTGCCTTGGTCAATTCGGTTGTCCACATATTGTTTCAAATGTAGAGGGAGATCCTCTATGCCAATAAACTTCTTAATATTAGGGAAATTAAACTTTTGGGCTAGGGGGTCATCATCTTCATCCAGGCTCAAATCAGAGTAGCTTATAGAGCGTCTATCCCTTTTTCTTTCATCATCAACTACATTTGAGCCATAGTCTTGGTCAGATTCTTAGCCTAATTAGGTTTTTCTACATTTTATACAGTGTCTATAGTCACATTCTATCTGGCTATAGGCTCCATTATCAAAGCCTTCCGATCATCCTCTCTTTCCTGCCTTCCGAAGTCTTCAATATCTAAATCAAACGATTGTGATTGAGGTGCTGGCGGTTGAAGCACTGATGGCTCTTGTCTAACTGGTCCCCTCATTCTAGCCATCATTTCTCTTATAATTTCCTGGGTTTGATCAACTATCTCTACTTTCAACCTATCCTAAAAAGCATCAACATTAAACTCTACCATCTCGATTTCTCTATAAATCCTAACCAAATGACCGGTGTAAGATCGCTTCCAACTAGAAGACTGTTATGGATCTATATTTACAATCATTGAGGATCAGAAATATGCATGGCATGTATGTATGGGATGCAAGTTTGCTAAAAGTTAAAAGGAAGGAATTAACATATATACATGTATTAGAAAAATAAAAAAGGCTATCCAACAGTTTCTCCACCCTTATTTCTCCCACACGCATATTCACTAGTGAGTTCCTTGTCTTAGGATTATTGTTCTGGGTTTTAATTATCAACAGGGGATAATAAAACTGATGGATGCAAGATAACTCTTAAGACAATACAAACAAGTGGTAATTTCTTTAAATAATTTCAAAGTCCATTTTAACAGGCCAAGAATGATATCAATGACCCATTTTGTCAAGATCCATTTGTAATGGGCTAAAAATAGGCATGAGAGGCCCATTTTGGCAAGGTTTGTTAATACTGGGTTCGAGTCTTATTGAAAGAACTACCATATGGCATAAAACACATGTATTTGGGAAAAACACTAGTGGAAATTGCTAAGTCATTATATGAGCTCAGTCTCAGGTAATAAGCTTTAGCTCCTATAGCTATATAGCTCCATTATGTCTCCCTACTTAAGGGTCCATGCAATAGAGGTAAGTACATGCTATGAGTGACAATAATAAAAAACTCTACCACCAGGTTTAAGTGAAACATAGGTAGCAAAGTAAAGACTATTGTCGGTTTATTTAGGACTTAGAGTGTGCATTGTGTGGAGATATGTAGTGAATGCAAAATATGTGAAGGAAATAAGAAAATAATCAAAGATGATAAATTATGAAACACTTGGAATTAGTTTCTTTACCCCTAGTGGAGTCGCCACTGTAGGTGGTAGGGTTAGATGCGCATCCAAATGTTAGTAACCATGGCACTATGTGAGCTTAGGGCTCACTAGGAAATACAAAACGGGCTTGGGGCCCAAAATGGAGATGGAGTCACCATCTAGATAAAAGTTGGGACACACTGTACATCAACTGGATTCTATAGAGGTTCTCAGAAGCCATCATCAGAGATTGGGTTCGGAAACTAGGTTTGGGCTTTTGGAATGCCATTTTGTATTTTATTACCTTTGATTATTAAATTATTTCCTTATTTTAACATGTAAATCGCAATCATTTCCAATTTTATATTTTAGTCCTAATTTGCACATTAGTTCCATTGCATGCTTATAGCCTGACATTCAATAATTAATTTTTAAGAGATAGAAATACAAACATAAAATAATCCATAAAAATCATAGAAATCATCATATAATAATAATATTGAATAACATAATAATAATGTAGAGAATCAAAATATAATAAAACAATACAAAAATCATGCAGAATAAACAAAATATACATGAAAAAATCAAAATAGAAATATATAGGTTCTGATCAGGTAGGCGTCGCCCCAGGAGATGATTTCAAATCGTCTCACCACTAAGGGACAACACCTCTTTAACAGAGACAATAACATGTTACATTTATTAAACTCTAAGAAATTCAAATGTTCAAGCAGGCAAACGAAGACTAACAAAAATATACTAAGATCAACAATCAATACTTAATATTTCATACAATTATGCCATATGAACTTAAAAAAAAAATAAGACAACTCAAGAGAACAAGCAAAAAAATAATAAAATAAAGCTTTTGATGAAATAAGAACTTAAAACTTGAAGATAGGGAGTCTCACTGATTTGAATGAAGTTGATGCTCCTAACTAAGCCTTTAGAACTTGATTGATTGACTTGGGTGCTTAGAATGCAAAGGAGCCTTCCTTCTTATCAAGAAATGGAGTCCTTTTAGTTTAAAAGCTCCCTCCTTTCTTCCTCTTCTTCCTATCTTCTTTTCTTTTCTCTCCTTTTTATTTTTCCAAAACGTCCTTTGTCCAAAAGTCCAACCAAAAAAGGTCCCCCCCTTCACTTTCCTCCTTTTTTTCTTTGTAAACCTCTCCCACTTTTTCTTTCCCAATTTCCCAAAAACTCACATTCACTATCTCTTTATGCTCTTTCCTCATTCCTTAGGCTCTTATTCCTCTTCTCCCTGCTTTTCTCTTCCTTTTTTACATTTAAAATGGTATAAACCCAAGCATGTGAGTCTCTAACTACTACCATTAATGCCATTTAATGTTGCAGAAGGTGGGTGTGAAGAGGCACCACCTCTTCGATGAGGTGTTGCCTCATCGATGCCCAGGGTGAAGAGACGATGCCTCTTTATTGAGGCGATTGCCTTTTCACCAAAGCCAGGTCTAGGCCTAATGGGCTAAGAGGTGATGGGCCTAGGCTTTGGCTTATTGTTCGGGCTTAAGTTTAGTGTTTTGGGCTTGGATATGGTATTTTGAGCTTAGAGGCTTGGTGTTTGGGCTTCTGAGTCTATTTTAGAGAGGTTTCAGGCTTCCGTTGCATTCTAAACTCATACTTTCTCATCATCGAGCTTTTGTTGTGGGCCAATCAAAATAAAGGTGTCCACACATTGTATGTATACAAATTAATTAAAACTCTGACTTTATTTCTCTAAAGATACTTCCATCGATTTACTCTCACTACAAAGGCCATAAAATGTGAGTTGTCCATAAACAAATAGAAATAAAAAACTTAAATTCCAATAAGTAGAATAAATAAAAAGAAAACAGAATAAATACAATATTTTGTAATTTAATAACTTTTTATTATTTTAAATATCTAAACCATATAAAATATATTAAAAATAGTAATATATTTTAAAGAGTAACTTTATAATTTCCTACAAAATGTAAACATCTCTATGCTAAGATACATATATTCTATGCTAAGATACTATATGCTATAAAATTTAAACTTTATCTTATATTAGCAAACACTATCACAAAATGGTATAAAACTTCTAGTTTCACATCGATGAATAAGAAAAAGTAAGAAAAGAAAAAGGCTATAGCATTACCCTTCCAAAGCTTAAGCAGAGGCTGCTGCAGCTCCCTTATTCCCCAGAGTTACTTAAGTACTTATTCCTCACTATAGGATACAAACATTTAATCAAAATATTGCAATGCATTTAAAGGAGAAAAAATTTAGTTTTGTTCATACTTTATAAGATGTATAATTCACCTTCATGGAATTTAGTTTTGAACCTACGTGGGACATGACTCTAAATATTTGAAAAACAAAAAAATAAAATTATCTGATGAGTCATATCATAATTTATCCATTTGTTCCATATATAAATCAGAAAAAAAAAACTGAAAAGCCCTAATTATCATCAACCCATCATTAAATAGAAAAGCCTTGACGAAACTAGAAAAGATTTAAAAAAAAAAAAAGACCTGAATTGCAATAATTTAAAGGCATAACTCTTATATATAAATTATATAATTTCATGCAAAAAGAATTTAATAATTTAATTAGTAAAACTAAATAAAAAATCAAGTAAATGAGATAATATTATGGTTAATATGCAATAAATATTGTTGTTAATATGCTTAAGTTTATAGCTTACCTTGAATGTTATCAAAGGCTATATGCAATTTTTTTTATTCATAGTTTCATACACATATATCGCTTTTAGTTTAATATAAAACTAGTTTCTTATTTATTCACCTAAGAATTATTTATTTTAACAAAAAAGGGTGTAGTTTTTATACCATTGGTTGAGGAGCATCACTCTATTGGCACATGATCCATGAAACTCCTATCTCAAGTGACTCGTCCATGTTAGCACACCAATCTACATCTGCCTTTCCATGTTTACTCCATATGACTTCATAATATTTTGATACTCATTTTGTGTCATTGTTAATAATATTATTAAAGATAAAAGAAGTCTCATTTATATATAATACAAATATTAAACAAAAATAAAGCAAAACGATTTTCACCTTTCATCATATCTACTATCAAAATGTAAAATTTTGCATCTCATTCATTAACACAAAATTTATAGTTCGAAATTCACAACCAGACGAGTTATGCAACCCTCCAAAAAAGACAAAGAAAAACTTTACATTACTAATTTGTTTGTATAAAAGAATTAATGTACATATGGTATTGGGAAAATTCATCATAGATCAAAAAAGAGGTGAACACAAAAAAAATTAAAGGCTTTGACTTTTCTTTTTGAAATTAATACAAGCAAAGTGAGATAGGGTTTTGAGTGAGAATATTGTATAAGGACTGCCTTTGTAAAGATCTGTACTTTTATTTATTAATAAAAATGTGGATTATAAAGTTTTAATTATTATTTTATTAAATTAGTGTTAAATGAGTATTTTATAAGTGTTTTAATAAATTTATTAATTATTAAGGATATATATATATATATACATATATAGTGTGTGTATACTTTATGGAGGAATACTTTATTTTTTAAAAATATAATACATGTACTTTTGTAATTTAACATTATAAAAAAGTACAAATGTTTTTTTTCCTTTTCTTTCTTCTTTTTCTTCTTTTCTTCTTCCCTCCCATCATCAATAGCCACCCTCTGCCCCATTAACTGTCAGTTGTTGCCAGTAGCTCTGGACAATGCCTACAGTTAGCCACCACCATCCGATCACCTTCTCTCTTCCTTTCCCTTGCAAATTTTTACAAACCGAAGTGAAATCGGGTTGCCTCTACTGCCTCCAATGTTGTCGAACTTCACCTTTGGTCTCGTTGAACTAATCTCCTTCCGGGCAATGATACCCCTAGTCAATTTCATTGGTTAGCACCGGCAACCACCTCGATTTAAGGTAAATTGATTCTAGGTTTTCTTGGTTAATTTCTTTAATTTGAGTTTAATTAGGCTTGGTGGTAGTTATATAAATTGAAATTGGAGTTGAGATTTATCAATTTGTATTCTTTTATAATTTTTCAAAATTTTTTAATTTTCGGATACTATTCCAGATTCGGTTATTGTTACAGGTTACTATTCTAACATCGGGTGTTTTTATATTTTTATTAAATACTATAAATTGTGTAAATTAAATTTTGTTAAAAAAGTTTTGTGAAATTCTTTGTAGAATTTAAGATATATATTTTTTTAAAGATGTATTTTTAGAGAAATTATTGTATTTTATTATTTATTCAAATTTCAACTGAATTTAAGGGTATTTAGCATGTTTATTATTGATTTTAAGTAATAAAGACAACAACAAAAATTCATGAGTAAATTTTAATTTTTAGTTAAATGGTAGTAATTTTAGAAAATATTTATTATTATTATTTAGAAGCTTAAAATAAGTTCTTTGATATTTTTATTATATATTTGGATTATTTAAATAGTTTATTTATATTTAACAATAATTTTAGTTAAGGAGGTTTAAAGTAAGTTTTATAAATTTAATTATTTTAAATTGTTGATTTTAGTGATATTAAATAAGAATTTCATTATTGATTTTATTAATGGTTTGAAAAATAGGTTTCCTTTATATTTTGATTATTTAAATGAATTAATTGAAGCGGTTTAATTAAAATTTTATTTTGTGATATATTAGTAAATTTTTTTAAAAAAATTATGCTATTTCTATATGTGTATCTGTGTTAGTTCTTAGTTGGGGCCTAACTTGAGTAATTGAATTGTGGAGATTATAGAAGTGTTGTTTTATTCAGAAATGACTTTACTTTTAGTAGAAAGATGTCCGTTTTACAGAGGAGACTCTACCAAAATTTCAATAGATTTCTCGTAAAACATGACATCGGTATGTGTTAGTTTTTGAATTTGAATAATATTATGTCTTAGATTAAGTATCTTCTTTAGAAATCTAGAATGTATAAGGTTAGGATTTTAATTCTATTTATTTTTATCATTTTTCTATAGCGTCATCTAGAGCAAGGCCTACAGGGTAAGGTTAGTTGAAGACACATCGACCAGCATGCTCCACCTGTGAGTTAATACCATAAAATGTTTGTTATGGTTTTATATATGAGATATATTAATTATGAATATAAATATTATTATGAACATGAATTATTAGTTTGATTATTGCTGAGAATATTAATATTATGTTTTAGCTCGAGATGCATTTTATTTTATTTAATGCTATTTATTTCATTTCATTTTAATTTATTTAATATGCATGTTTTTGGAGAACATGGTAGAACATGCTACCTAGTGGGTGTCACTAGGGCTGCATGCACACTAGTATTAATTTGGGTTGTTAGTCGACTATGTTATGAAATATGGGCCCTAGTCGAGCTTTGCTCTCTAGGAAAATGTATGATTATGGTTGAGCCCTGGTCGACCTTGCTCTCTAGGCAAAGATATATTATTGGTTGGACTGTAGTTGAACATATTGTCTAGGCGCCAGTAAACATTTGGAATAAGAAACTGATTGAGACTAGACCTTAGTTGAGCTTGCTCTCTGGGACCGACATTCAATTGGACTAAGTGAGTCAAATGGCTATTAGATCTTGAGGTTTATGGTTCTACCATGATTTTCATTAAAGGTTTATTGTATATGAGTTTTAATGAGAAGTTTTGTATATAAAGATTTATGAATATTTGAAAGAATATTTTATAAATTTAATATTTTTAAATAAATTAAATGATTTCTAAACTATTATTTATTCCCTAAAATTATTAGTTTTTAAATAAAATTTTTAAAATTAGCATGCATTTTATAGCATTAATTCACTTTGTAAGGTATAACTCTTCTCAACTATTTTCAGGATCTTGGGCATCTACAGTTAGTTCTTTTAACTTACACCGGACTCATTCCTCATTGGTTGCTTTATGTATGTTTGTTTAATTAAAGTACTATGTATTTGAATTTTAGATATCGTAGTAGTTAGTTGAATGACTCGTATAATTTGTATTGAGATTTGGTATTTTAATATTACCTTGTATTATGGATTTTATTGTATTGAACATATATATTATATGTATTTATGGATTGGGTGTGGAATGTTATAGTATTATGCATAGTGATAGTTGGAATTTTTTTTATTAAGGCTTACTACCGATTTTGGAAGCTTCTCGCTTTCCCATTCCTTAGTGCTGGTCACGTATCTTATGGGTTTGGGTCGTGATAGCCTTATTGATAAAAACCAAAATCATACAAGCAATCCCCTATGATACAATTTTAGATAAACTATAATTATAATCCAATCCAATCCAATCATTAAGTTGTAACACCTCATGTAAAGCAGTATACAATAACTATGAGCACTAGTAAGGCCCCATTAGCAGTGATCACTAAGTTATTTGTACTTAGAGGAAATGACTATAAATTAGTATCATGGGTTAGAAAATTCTATCAGGGCCGACTAGAAAGAACTGTGTACTGCTTTTTTTAAAATAGTGTGATTATAACACTAAATTGGAAGTGTCCATTAGGGATTTAGAACTAACTAAGCAAAAATCAAATTAATCCTTTTCTGATTTCTTAACCAAATTTATGAACAAGGAATGATTAATGAAAAATAAACTGGCTGAGAAGGATCAAGTTAGGATGATAGTCTGAAATGTATTACCCAATATAGTTGAAAGACTATAAATAATGAATCATAAAACTTATTGGGTCAACCTTCAAGCAAGTTTGACTATAAGGTGTTTTATACTAAACTACCTTCTTTTGACATACCCTTCTAGTCGATTGTGCCTACGGGATGGGGTGATGTGTTTGATGATGAGAAGCTCCTAGACAAGAAAGAAAAATGCACATTTGAGGTACAGTAAGATGAAGTCATGAAGACAGTTGGCAAAAAGATGCAAGAATAGTTGTTATGTCAACCGCCTCAAGGATAACCACTATGAGACTCAGCATCCCTAGCACCTAAAATAGGAAATAAAATTTCTTATTGTCTTATTTGAATAAAAATTTAGTTTCTATTTTGTTTTAGTGATCAATGATATAAATTCTGATCATGCTTACTTATGTAATGTACATCCTAATGGTATTGTGCATTATAATATTGATTGCATCTACATGTTTGACATAAATTCAATTCAATTAGATTCAGTCATCATAGGCACAAATGCAAATTCATAGAACATACATATATCACATAATGTAACTTTTGAAGATAGGAAATTCTAGGAAAAAATAAATAAAATGAAAAAAAAGAGAAAAAACATTGAGAGAAAAAAAGAAAAAAGAATAGTAAGGTAAAAATTAAAGAGAAATAATTCATAACTGGATGATAACATGAGTTGTATCATGTGATGTAATGAATTTTCTCATTTTTGCCCTAATGAATGATTAAAATTGAATTTTAAATTTTTGTTCAAATATAGCATATTCATCTTTATCATACTGTATAAGTATCTGAATGGAAAGACAATAGATAATGAAAGCTAAATCAAAGCTATGAGATCACTATTTTAGTTATGTTTTCTTTTTTGCCACCCCTTTTGTAATTTTCCTTATAAGCCTAGCGTCCCTTATACCTTGAGAACTCAGGTGGCTTAGTAACTTGCATTGCAACCCATACCTTGTAACTGTTATCAATTATTACATTAGCATCAAGCCTCATATTCTACTCAAGAATTCTTTGAAGTGTAAGTCTAGTTGATTTCATCATCAAGAACTCGCTTCAATCAGTTCACCCACTCCTCTGCATCTTCAATAATGAGACTACAACTAATAGGGTTAATAAGACAAAAGGTCAACAACAACAGTGACCAAACCTAGTCTCTTGCACACATGAAGAAAAAGACTGCTAGAATGAATTTAAAATAAAGCTGGGGGCAAAATGTAAACTCTGGGGCAGCATGGGGCAAAGCAATAAATATAACACTAGAACTTCAAAGTTAGTGAAAAAGATCTTAGGGCAAAAAGGAGTAAACTACAAGCATATAAATATATCAGTTATCATACAGCAAAAGCAGTAACAGAAAGTAAAGTTCAATAGTGCATCGATCAATCATGAGCTCCAATGTAAAGCTATGGACCCCACTCGCTAGCCTGGTCATTAGTCCGATGAGATGTATCATAAGCTTTAACATCATAAGTACTAACACTGAAGCATATAATGATTAAACCTATAAGCTGTTGATAAAGGAGCTCATTCTCACACTCCAAGCTGCGAACATAGCTTTATTTCAAATAGAAGACCTATTAGGATCATACATGTCATACATAACATGTATACACTTGCATAGATTTGTTGTGAAATACTTGGTTTGCATAATAAAGTCTTTGAACCTAGGCAAGATTGTGCAAACACTTTGCTACTAACATTCAAGATTAGTGTTGTAAAAGCACATAAAGGTAGTTAGAATGTTCACATGTGAAGCATCTTAAGGAAAAAAGGTGACACTATTCAGGTGAACCTGATGCTCAATGGGACTCTAGATCATAGGAGCCCAATTAATTATGGGCTCATCTAGTAAAGGAATATCATCGATAGTGATATTTGTAAAAGCGTCATCCTGACAACCTCAAAAGGATGGATAGGACATTCAGGCTCCTCAAACTCAGTATCCATCTCCATAGTCTCATTAGGAGCATCATCTAGAATATCTCTCCACAATAGTTAGACCAGTATAGGGTATGGAATATGGTGATGAGAAGGTCCAACATGTCAGCAATACATTTGTCAACCTTATAAAAGGGAAGAACACACTTAAAACTTAAAATGAATGCACTTTGGAAAATTATTTGATCATGAAATAAGATTCTAACTCCTGAACCTTTTTTACAAGAGATGTTAAGAAGACGAATGAAGCCCTTTACCATAGTATTAATAGAATGGCGAAAAGGCAAATTCAACCCTAGGCCATGACTTCAATGGTGGAGTATCATGACCTTCTGATCAAAGACATCATCATCATAATCAAAAGGGAAGAATGCAAAATAATAACATTGCATTTTGACAAAATCTCTTCACTTACAAATAGACCATACTAACTTATGGTATTTTTTACAGGGAAAAAACAAAAGAATGAAGAAGGGGAAAGGAACTGATACATTAATAAGAATGGGCAAGATAGCAAATGCTAAACCCTCACTAAGATAACAAAAGGAAGTAAAGAAACTCTATTATGTAATAAAGTACCATCTCGATCATAAAATTCACAAATTGAAAGTAAATTAATCCATTTTATGAGATCGTGTGCGAAAAGCCTATCTCATGACCTTTGATTATAATGGCTCTTTTTTATTAGCCTCACAAAATTCAGATGATTAGTTAACGGCTTTGTGTTGAGATTTGATAAACTGTAATCAATCTAATGCTTGCTTCGCACCCAAATAAGGGAAAGAATATGCAAAGAAAAAATCTATGGACTTGCAGTATAAATTGCTTGAATTTTAAAGTATCATTTTAGTCTTTTGTATAATAAATGTGCATATAATCTACTCTAATGCTAAAAAATGAGTATGAGTACAAATCCCTCAACAGTATCCATGCTGAGTAATACGAGAAAGGTGAGGGAACACTAAGAGGGGAATTAAAATAAGAGTAAGCATAATTTACTCCAATGATAAAAAATGAGCAAGAGTATCAATGTGAACCTCTGGCAGCATCCATGTTAAGTAATACAAGAAGGGCGGGGGAATACTAAAAGAGGACCCACATAAAAAAAAAACCCCACTCTATTTACTCTAATGCTCTGTAAGAGTATGAGTATCCAAAGGATCTGTCTAATGGTATCCACATTGAGTAATATGAGAAAGGTTGGGGAATATTTGGATAAGGAAGAAAAGCACAAAAATAATTCAAAGACTATACTCAGAATTCAATCTTTTTATACTCAATTTCCATAAGTTTTGTTTAGCAAATTCTCCCTAAATTTAGGTGTGGAAGTAAGCTCTTCACTTGGTAAAAGATATGCTCTTAGCATAAGATGGTTAATGATGCCTCTAACCTTTGCAAATAGTGAATAAAATGACAGTCATGAAAATAAAACATAGTGAGATTCATTAAGTGCAAGCTATCTAATGATAAAAGTGATGAATTTTCTCATAAATTTTAAACATTATAATGTGCTTTCATACATTCATCATGATTAAAACTAACTTTAACAAGTCTGTAGGAATTGTAAATCCATAAGGAAGTGCACCTAACTTGTAGAGTTGGTTAACACATCAAAATTGAAATTAGTCAATCAGTCAACACAGCAAAATTCAAAGCCAACCAGTAAAAATGCTAATCAGTCAACACAAAGAATTCAAAGCATTCAACTCAAAAAATCAAGATAAAAATCATAAGCAATTATGGATTGTAGCATCATCAATGAGCAACAAAAGAGTTATAGTTGATTAAAATCATCAGCAAGCAATGAAAGGGTTGTAATTGATTGAAATCAAAGGTGAGCAATGAAAGGGTTGTAGCTAATAGTGAGCAATTATAGACTACAACATCATCGGTGAGGAATAAAAGGCTTGCAACTAATCGCGAGCAGTTATGGACTACAACATCACCAGTGAGCAATAAAAGGGTTACAGCTAATTGCAAGTAATTATGGACTGCAACATCATCAGTGAGCAACGAAAGGGTTGTAGTTGATCATAAGCAATTATGGATTGCAATATCATCAGTGACCAACGAAAGGGTTGCAGCTAACTGCAAACAATTATGGCTTGTAGCATAATCACATAAAAGAAATCAAAACTACATGACTGAGTGTAGAGTATTTCAATTCAGAATATACGATCGAGTATAGTCGATGTTGTACGACCGAGTACAATGTACTTCTTTCATTAAAATCATTCTAACATGAATTTTCAAATCTTTTGATCTACCAGACACTACACATTAGTTATGGTATTATTGCTAGATGTTCCATATGAGCTATCGCATGTTCTCAAATCATAAATCACTAAATTTCCCACAGGGAATATAGCGAGAATCATTATATATATTTCTTTAAACATCTCACAAAGAATATAGTGAAACCCATTATCACCAGATATCCCAAAGGGAATATAGTGTAGTTTACTAAACACTATATAGTAGCCACAGTATTATTGCTAGACGGTCCATGGGAACTATAGCACATTTTTCAAATCATGAATTGCTAAACGTCCCACAAGGAATATAGCGAGAGTCATTTCACTCATTTCGTTAAAATGTCCTATGGGGAATATAACGAAATCCATTTGTCATTAGACATCCTAAAGGGAATATAGTGCAGTACATCAGACACTACATAGTAGTTATGGTATTATTGTTAAATGTTCCACAAGAACTTTAGCAAGTTTTCATATCACAAGTCGCTAAATGTCCCAAGGGGAATATATCAAAATACATAAGTTTCACTAGACGTTCCATAGGAAATATAGTGAAAGATATTAAACATAGCATCTTACTTAAAATTGCTCAGCAATTTAAGCATCAACAGGTCAATTAGGATACAATGAACTACCCTAATTCTTTCTTTCAAAATTGTGTGCTACTATTGCTTTGCCATGGATTAAATTTTGTATTTGAATGTAGTTTTTTGAGTTTTATTTATTTTATTTATTATTTTTCTAGTTGTTTTATTTTGTATTTTTTATTCTTTTAGTTTTTTTGAGTTGCATTAGTTTAAATTTTTATTTTCAATAGATCACTATAATAGCCCCAATAGTGGGATAATGATACCCTATGTGTGTTATGTGTTTAATTTTTATTAACTGGTTAGTAAATTAGGTTCAATTTGGTAAATTCTAATAAAATCAAAGGTGGCTATAGATTAATTTTAGGTTGCATGAAATCAAATTAGGGTTTTTTAGAAAAATATAATTTTAACTGTTTGTTTGATCTTTTGTTTAATTATTTTTGTCTTTCTTTTGTGTTTTTTAGACTTTTGTATATATTTAACACGTTTTGGGCCCTAAGCCCACATTAGGTTTTCACTTATTTAATTAATAGGCTTTTAAAATTTTTAGGTTTAATTAATTTTAAAATTAACTTAGGCTCATTTAGGTTAAATAGATTTAGGCCCACTTTTAATTAATAAAATCAACTTAAACTTTAGCTCAGCCCATTAATTCCATTTCTTTTAAAACAAATAGACTTAGGCCCATTTTTTCATTTAAATTAAAATCAAGTTAGAATTAGGCCCACTAATTGATTCCTTTCTTTAGAATTTGTATACTACAGGATCATTTCTTTAGTTAAGTTAAAATGAATAAACTGAAAGAGTCCTAGAGGGGGGTGAATAGGACTATCGAACAAAAATGGGAAATTAAAGGAATTATTTGCAAGAAGTGAGTAAGAGTAGAGAAGGAAGAATGATGAACATAAATATTTAAGGAGTTCGGATTCTCAAATAATCCTACGTCTCCACCTAACTTATCCCCAAATTAGGATTTTTTAATCACCCATAATCTTATTAACAAGATTGAGAATACACAAGAGTTTTATGGCTCACTCTTACAACCTTACAATCTTGAGTTTTCAAGGCTTACTCAAAAACCAAATTCCCAAGTGTTTTAATGGCTAAACACTTAAACCAATTCCTTTAGAATAGAATCTCACTTCCCGTTTTCTAAACCCAGAAAATAGAAGAATAAGAATGTCTATTCTAATCACTCACAAACTCTCACAAGAGTTATACATAAAGAATTTGTTTAAAAGAAAGTTTTAGAGCTTAATTGAATGTTTAAGAAAATGATGAATGATGCACAAGTTTTCTTAACCTTTCAATTGAATTCTAAGTTGTGTTTATATAGAAAAACACTCAAAAATGTAGTTTTTAGATATATCAATCATGTCTCTAGCATTTAGAATTGATTTTGAATCAATTCTTGAACTTATGGCAGCTCAAGGGTTGCTCACAAGTGCCTCATGAGTGAACAGTGCTCGTGAGGGGTGAAATTATAGTCGTTATATTCAAAAATTCTCGTTGGAATGCTATAAGAGGTCTGCTCATGAGCAGGTCATGAGCCACCAGCTCATGAGGAGCACTGCCATCTTTTAGCAAAAATGTGCTCCAAATGCTCCTTTGACGGACTACTCATGATCACTTCGAAAGATTCTCATTAACGGGATTGAAGAGGATCGATTCAACCAAAACATTATTCATAAAAGTTGTATATAATTGTCTTATCTTTCCATAAAATCTTGAATCACCTAATTTTGACATCTGAAGCTCAAGATATTTCTGAATTACCAAGAGTTGTGCAAACTGAAATGCAAGCTGCATATGATGACTTCGACTGAAGATTTGCATACCCAAATGAACTTGGATTTTTATGATAAAGTACAATTTGGAAAGCTTAAGATGTCTACTTAAAAATTTAATAAGTCATTTTCTCATTTAAGAGCTCTAAATATATCAAAATCCTTCTTCAATCTCAGAGGTTTAATCAGCCCGAAAAGTCACTATTCACCTAAAAGTGTATATGCTTGGTATATGTTTGTTATATAATTCCCTACAAATTTAATTGAAATTATTAGTATAAAAATTGTTTCTTAAAGTCCAAAATTAGGAGTTTGATCATGCAAATAATCAACAATCTTCCCCTTTTTGGCTTTGATAACCAATTTGAAAAGATGATAAATAATATGTGTGTGTGTGTAAAAAATAAATAACATGTATAAGTACATTAAATAAAATAGCTCCCCCTTTCAAAATAAACAGATGCAAAATAAGAAATAATTTTGCTCCCCCTTAACATGTGCATAAATTCAATATTTATCATGTATCAGAGCATATAAATAAATGAATTATCATAGCATGTATAAGGGTTTAACAAATATATTCCTTTAACAAAAAAATATATATTTCTTTATTTCTCCTCCTTATTGGACATGATAAGAAATATAAATAAATTTTATTATCCTTCTTGTCAAAAATAAAGACAACATAACAAGTTATCAAACAACATGAAGGAAATAATTTCAAACATATATGCATATAGTGCTAATATAATGCATCACGAAATAGTATGTATGCTATATTCAAATATCACATGATCATGTAAAGTTTAGCTATTCAATCATACATAATCATGTGGTACTTAGCATATCCTAGACAATTATTTATCCCCTAAGTACATAGCTTCTTCTCCCCCTTTGTCAAAGACAAAAAGAAAAGAGAGAGATATAAGGGGAAATTATGACCTAAGGGAGCCAAAAAAAATACTAAAGGGAATAAAATATCAAGAACCAAAACAATGCAAACAAAGATATGAAAAATCTTTATGAAATACATGTCATTCAATATATGCATAAATGTTGCATGAATAAGCACAAATAATGGTCATGCATAAAAAGATTCATGTCATATAAAAACAAAGTAAGCAAAACAAGGCTATTTATCATAAGGATAAAACTAGCCACACTTACATTATTACTATGCATAAAAAAAATTTATGTGAAATAAATTTAAATAAATTTCTCCCCCTATTTCAATGGATAAAAAAATTGATATTAAGGATGCACTATCACATAGTTATGTCACTTACATAAACACATCTTTGAAAAAAAATTTCAAATTAACTAGGTACGCATGCAAACTCAATTATTTTTCCTCCTTTGTCAAAATGCAAAGATAGACCAAATCTTAAAAATATCCATGCATTATCAAAGATAAAAATAATTTCTAAGAAAACACAAAAATTAAACAAACTAAAACATTTTCTCCCCCTTTGTCAAAATGCAAATAAAATTGCATTAAAAAAAGAAAGAGCTTGAAAGAATTTTGAAGAAGTTTAATTTAAAATGTAATTGATTAAAAGTGAAGGGGGATTAAGGGTTATTTATACAAAAAAAAATTATAAAGAATTCAAAAGAGTAAAAAAAATTGAAAAGTGAACCAGACCACTGCTCACGAGTGGTTCACTCGTGAGCGGCACTGCCTGTGTCCAAACTGCTGCTCACAAGTAGTTTGCTCGTAACCCAGCTCGTGAGTGGTTCTGGATGCCCAGACCTCAACGTTCATGAGCTCAAATTAATTGCAATTGAGTCCAAAAAAGCTAACAAATAGGTTCTTGACCATAAAATTAATTATACAATTAAAATAAATGATAGTTAAAACAAATATTTTTTACATAAATAAATAAGTCAAAGAGAAAATTTTGCAAATATGTAAAAAATTATTATTATTATTATTATTATTATTTTATTTTAAAAAATAACACTAAAGATAAGCCAAAAATATAAATCATGAATTTTGAAAAAAAAAATCTTACAGTTCAAGGTTTATATGCAGAAAATAAACCAAATAGAAACTGTCATAAAATGAATTAAAAAATAGACTAACATCTCATGGTTTATATCCATAAAATAAACCGAAAATAAACTGATGAAAAACAGTCATAAAACACACTTAATAGCTCAAAACTTATATACGAAAAGTATATTGAAAATAAACCAAACATAAACTATCATGAAAATACACAAAAAAAATTTTGTTGTTGAGGAAGAATATTTATGAAAAATTAAAATAATTAATTAATTGAATTTAGCTCAATAATTAATTATTAATTTGCAAAATAGGAGGGCTTTTTAAAAAAAATTGAATGAATCCATATAGATCCAAATCAAATTAGTACAAAGATCATGCAAATGGGAAATACAATATATCATGTATATAAAGTAAATTTTGCTAAAGCAAATACTTTTAAAAATATATATATACATGATGCTGAAAATATTTTTTTTTTTTTAAAGAACACGATCATATAAAAATCCAAACATCAATTCATCAATTTAGCAAGTGATTAAGACAAGCTTGAGCCATCAATCATACCAAGTTCATGCTTAATAAAATTCAATCTTTCCTCACAAAGAGGTTTGGTAAAGATGTCTACTAATTGATGATTAGTATCAACAAAATCAAGAAAAATATTACCATTTTGCACATGATCACGCAAGAAATGATGTCTAATATCAATATGCTTATTTCTAGAATGCCGAATGAGATTTTTACTAAGGTTTATAGCACTTGTATTATCACACTTAATTGGAATGTGATTAATATCAATGTCATAGTCCGAAAGTTATTGTTTTTGCCATAGAACTTGGGTGCAACAACAACTAGCTGCCACATATTCAGCTCAGCAGTGGACAGGGCAACAGAAGCTTGTTTCTTACTAAACTAAGAAACTAAGAAATTTCCTAAAATTTGACAAGTTCCAGAAGTGCTTTTTCTATCTAGTAGGCTACAGGAAAAATCAGCATCAGAATAACTAATCAAGTCAAAAGAAGAACCCCTAGGATACCAAAGTCCTAAATGCAATGTACCATAAAGATATTTAAAAATTCTTTTGATAGCATTTAAATGAGACTCTCTAAGACTTTATTGAAATCTAGCACACAAGCAAGTAGCAAACATAATATCAGGTCTACTAGAGGTTAAATAAAGAAGGGATCTGATCATACCTCTAAATCGCTTTTCATCAACCAGTTTGCCACTTTCATCCTTATTGAGTTTGGTTGTGGTGCTCATTGGCATTTTGCTTGTTTTAGCTCCATCCATTCCAAACTTCCTGAGAATGTCCCTTGCATATTTGGTTTGATTGATGAAAATCCCATCTTTACATTGCTTGATTTGAAGTCCAAGAAAGAACTTAAGTTCTCCCATCATACTCATCTCAAATTCTCCTTGCATTAACTTAGAAAATTCCTCACACAAGCAATGGTTAGTAGCTCCGAAAATAATATCATCAACATAAATTTGAACAATTAATAAATCATGCTTAGATTTCTTTATGAAAAGAGTTGTGTCAACCTTTCCTTTAGAGAAACCTTTATTTAGTAAAAAGTTACTCAATCTTTCATAACAAGCTCTTGGAGCTTGTTTCAATCCATACAATGCTTTTGATAATTTAAAAACATAATTTGGAAGTCAAAATTTTCAAAATTCGGAGGTTGTTCAACATATACCTCCTCTTTAATAAAACCATTTAAGAATGCACTTTTAACATCCATTTGATAAAGTTTAAAATCCATGTATGATGCAAATGCAAGTAACATCCTAATAGCTTCTAACCTTACAACGGGGGCAAAGGTTTCATCATAATCAATTCCTTCCTCTTGATTATAACCTTTAGCTACTAGTCTAGCTTTGTTCCTAGTTATGACACCTTGTTCATTCATCTTATTTCTAAACACCCATTTGGTGCCAATAATAGGATAATGTTTAGGTCTAGGAACCAAGGTCAAAACCTTGTTTCTCTCAAATTGATTTAACTCTTCTTGCATAACAAGGACCCAAAATTCATTACCCAAAGCATCATCAACATTTTTAGGTTCAATTTGAGAAATGAAAGCTAAATTAACAATAGACTTGAGTTTAGCTCTAGTTGTTACCCCTTTTGTAGTGTCACCTATAATGAGGTCTTGAGGGTGAGCTTTCTTGAATTGCCAATCCTTTGGAAGTTCATCCTTCAAGGTAGGTTGAGGTATCTCCTTATTTTCCTTCTTGCTTGGATCTTCAAGTTCCAAAGGCTTACTAGCATTTTCTTCTTGTGTTTCCATAATCTCATTGTCACCTACAAGATCATCAACACTACAAACATCCTTTCTAGGATCAAGTAAGTTTGATTCATTAAATACAACATGCATTGACTCTTCAACTACTAGAGTTCTCTTATTAAAGACTCTATATGCTTTGCTAGAGATGGAATAGCCTAGGAAAATTCCTTCATCGACTTTGGAATCAAATTTTCTAAGATTATCCTCGGTGTTCAATATAAAGCACTTGCATCCAAATACTTTTAGATATGAGATTTTCAATTTTCTATTGTTCCATAACTCATAAGATGTTTTATTTAAAATTGGTCTTTTGAAAACTCAGTTTGAAATATAACAAGATGTATTAACGGCTTCCGCCCAAAAGTATAGAGGCAAATTATACTCATGAAGCATTGCTCTAGCCATTTCCATAAGATTTCTATTTTTCCTTTCAACTACCCCATTTTGTTGAGCAGTTCTAGGAGATGAAAATGTATAAGAAATAACATTTTCATTACAATAGTTTTTGAAAAATTCATTTTTAAATTTGGTTCCATGATCACTTCTAATGGATGAAATATAAAAACCTTTTTCTTTTTGAATTTTTTTTGAAAAATTTTCAAAAGCTTTAAATGCATCATTCTTATGAGCAAGAAAACACACCCAAGTGTATCTAGAGTAATCATCAACCAATACATAAGCATAGTGCATTCCACCAAGACTAGCAACTCTAGTTGGTCCAAACAAATCCATATGTATAAGTTCAAGTGGTCTAGAAGTGGACACTACATTTTTTAGCTTAAATGAAGACTTAGATTGTTTTCCTTTTTGACAAGAATCACAAGGTTTATCCTTAGTGAATTCAAGCTTAGGTAAACCAATTACAAGTTCATGTTTACAAAGATCATTCAAAAGCTCAAAATTTGCATGTCCTAACCTTCTATGCCATGTCCATGTGTCATGGGAAATTGACATTAAGCATTTTATATCTTTATTATCAATTTTATTCAAATCAATAACATAAACATTGTCTACTCTTTCACCACTAAAAATTACTTTGTCTTCATCAAGACTATTAACAAAGAAAATTTTAGGATAGAAAGTCACCTTGTTTCCCATATCACATAATTGACTTATACTTAGCAAATTATGTTTAAGACCATCAAAAAATAACACATGATGTATAGATAAGGATTGAGGATTACCTATTTCTCCAATGCCAATAATTTTTCCTTTTGCATTATCACCGAAGATAACGTGTCCTCCATCCTTAGCATCAAGTTTGTTGAATTGCTCCTTATCTCCCGTCATGTGCCTTGAACATCCACTATCAAGATACCACTTGCTTTTTGTTCTTGTAGATTTCAAGCACACCTACATAAAATATTTTAAATGTTCTTTTGAACCCAAACCTTTCTTGGTCTAGGTTGGTTAGTTTCAAGATAATCCAAAGGAAGCAAAATCATGTGCATTTTTCTATAGAAACACACATTATTGGTATGTCCTTTGATTATGAAATATGAACATACAACATTTTTAAATTTATTTTTCCTAGAATGAAATGCTTTTCTAGTGTGTGCAGCATGCCTTTGGTGTTGTGTGTATCTCTTATTGTTTTGTGACATTGAGTGAGACATACATTGGCAATGGTGATGAGCATTTTGATAAGTTTGTGTAATATGTTTATGTGCATTGTGTTGTGCAGCATACTTATTATAATTATGTCTAGTGTACATATAAGCATGCTAAGGTTGAGGTGCTCTAGTTTGAGGCTTACCCCTTTGTGTTAATGAAGGATTAATCTTATGAGACTTAGACTTACTATTTAACACATGAGATTTTTTAGCTTGAATCTCATTAGAGGTTGAAGGAGTAGAATCATGTGAAGCTTTAACAAAGGTAATATGTGATGAGGATGATGAAGACATTCCATTTTTATATCCAATTCCATGGGAATCTCCATGAAATTTTTGAGAGTCAAGAAGACTATCTAAAGTTTCTTTTCCTCTCTTAAATTTAGCGATGGAATTTTTTAATCCTAAGACTTCCTTAGAAAGCTTATGATTTTCATAATTTGCTTTCTTAAGTTAGTCTTCCAAAGAATTTAAAGACTTAGCATCATTAACAAGTTTTTCATTTAATGCAACAAGTTTAGCAAAATCAATTTTTAAACATTCAAAATCCTTACTTAAGCTAGCTAACTCTTGTTTATATTTTTTCTTCTTAGATAACAAACTTTTGCATTTATCAAGCAATTTGCTCATAATAGAGCTCTCATCATCATCATTATCATTATCATTATCATCACAATATTCATCACAATCATCAAAGGAGGAGTAAGAAGTGGATGGTACCTCATTTTCATTTTCAATGGCCACGAAGCATAGATTGGCAACTTCTTGTTGTTCCTCTTCCTCTTCAAATTTGGAGGAATCATCCCAAGTAGCTTTAAATGTCTTCTTCTTATCTTTTGCTCCCTTGCTCTTGAATTTGAGTTTGGGACATTCATTTCTAATGTGTCTCGGTTTCTTGCATTTATAGCAAGTAACCTCTTTTGTTTTCTTCCTCCCATCTCCTTCAAACTTCTTGTTGAAGTCCCTTGTTCTTGAGAAATTTTTATTTCTTAAGAACTTCTTGAAGTTCCTAGTAAGCATGGCAATGTCACCATCTTCATCACTAGAATCTTTAATGCTTTCCTCTTCACTATCTTCTTGAAGAGCTTTTAGAGCAATGCTCTTTTCCTTTTCTTCTTTCTCTTCTTGTTCTTCACCTCTTTGCTTGATGGTGAGCTCATGTGTCAAGAGCTTACCAATGAGCACATCGATTGATAGAGTGGAGAGGTCTTGAGCTTCCTCAATTGAGGTAACATGAGATTCACAATCCTTCTTAGGTAGGATTCTTAGAATCTTGTTGTTTACCTCTTCCTTGGAAAAATGTTTTCCAAGTTTCTTAAGGGTTGTTAGGAGAGCATTGAGATGGTTTGTCATCTCCGTGATTGATTCTTGAGGCTTCATTTTAAAGAGTTCATATTCATACATATGAAGTTGAACCTTTTTTCTTCTTACTTGAATGTTGCCTTCATAATGATTCTCCAAGGTCTCCCACATTTCTTTAGCCGAAATGCAATGTTGAAGCTTGCCTCCTTCTTCTCTTGTCATAGAGGAGACTAGAGTAATCATAGCCTTTTTATTTTTATGATTTTCTTCCTTTTGATAAACACTCCATTGGCTTCTTGCAAGTGTAATTACCACACCATCAATGATAGTTGTAGGTGGTTCCCAACCTCTTAGGACAATATCCCAAAGTTTGATGGAATCACAATCAAGATATAATTCCATTTTGAATTTCTAATGTGGATAGTCACTACCATCAAAGAATGGTCTAAGAGAAGAGATGTTTTGTGATTCACTCCCCATGATCTTGTAATCTAGCAATGAAGTACCTAGAATTCAAGCTCTGATACCAACTGAAAGAGTCCTAGAGGGGGGGTGAATAGGACTATTGAACAAAAATGGGAAATTAAAGGAATTATTTGCAAGAAGTGAGTAAGAGTAGAGAAGGAAGAATGATGAACATAAATATTTAAGGAGTTCGGATTCTCAAATAATCCTACGTCTCCACCTAACTTATCCCCAAGTTAGGATTTTTTAATCACCCATAATCTTATTAACAAGATTAAGAATACACAAGATTTTTATGGCTCACTCTTACAACCTTACAATCTTGAGTTTTCAAGGCTCACTCAAAAACTAAATTCCCAAGTGTTTTAATGGCTAAACACTTAAAACAATTCCTTTAGAATAGAATCTTACTTCCTATTTTCTAAACCCAAAAAATAGAAGAATAAGAATGTCTATTCTAATCACTCACCAACTCTCACAAGAGTTATACACAAAGAATTTGTTTGAAGGAAAGTTTTAGAGCTCAATTGAATGTTTAAGAAAATGATGAATGATGCACAAGTTTTCTTAACCTTTCAATTGAATTCTAAGTTATGTTTATATAGAAAAAAAAAATCAAAAATGTAGTTTTTGGATGTATCAATCATGTCTCTAGCATTTAGAATTGATTTTGAATCAATTCTTGAACTTATGGTAGCTCAAGGGCTGCTCACGAGCGCCTCACGAGTGAACAGTGCTCGTGAGGGGTGAAATTATAGTCGTTATATTCAAAAATTCCTGTTGGAATGTTTTCAGAGGTTTGCTCACAAGTAGGTCATGAGCCACCTGCTCATGAGGAGCACTGCCATCTTTTGGCAAAAATGTGCTCCAAATGCTCCTTTAACGGACTACTCATGATCACTTTGAAAGATGCTCATTAACGGGACTGAATCAATTCAGCCAAAATACTCTTAATTAAAGTTGTAGATAATTGTCTTATATTTCCATAAAAATTTGAATCAACTAATTTGGACATCTGAAGCTCAAGATATTTCTTAATTACTAAGAGCTATGCAAACTGAAATGCAAGCTGCATATGATGACTTCGACTGAAGATTTGCATACCCAAATGAACTTGGATTTTGATTAGAAAGTACAATTTGGAAAGATTAAGATGTCTAATTCAAAATTTAATAAGCTCATTTTCTCATTTAAGAGCTCTAAATATATCAAAAGCCTTCTTCAATCTCAGAGGTTCAATAAGCCCGAAAAGTCAGTATTCACCCAAAAGTGTATATGCTTGGTATATGTTTGGTATATAATTCCCTACACACTTAATTGAAATTATTAGTATAAAAATTGTTTGTCAAAGTCCAAAATTAGGAGTTTGATCATGCAAATGGTCAACATAGATTTAGGCTCATTTATTAACATGTAGGTCCACCTTTAGTCCATTTCACTTGTAAATAAAAATGTAAAATTAGCTAACTTTAAAATAAACATAGTTTAGACTTAGGGACGATGCACTTCGTATGCATTTTTTACATGCAGTTTTATGACTAGTTTTCTTTAGGGTTAGATGGATGTTTAATTTAGGTTTAAATAAAATTGCATGTAATTAGAGAATAAGATAATAATTCATAAAGTAATTCTAAATGAACATAAGATTGAAAGAAGTTAGTATTCCATTCCCAGGATCTCTTAGTTGTGGTGCTAGCTTTCTTTTAAAGAATCGAGTACCACCTTTCAATTTGTCTCAGTTATTACCCTAAGTGGTGACTCCTCATCTCCACTCTATGTCTTTGTGACATAGTAGTGTGTTCCCTAGGGCCCTGAGCCCAAACAGTGTCATGGTTGATAAAATCTTAGACATGCTAAACCCCACCATCTACAGTGGCGACTCCACTAGGGCAAATCGAAAGGTGGTACTCAATTCTCTAAAAGAAAGCAAGCAGCACAACTAGGAAATTCTGGGAAAAGAATACTAACTTCTTTTAGTCTTGTGTTCATTTAGATTTATTTTATGAATTACTATTTTATTCTCTAATTACATGCAATTTTATTTAAACCCTAATTAAACATCCGTCTAACCCAAAAAGGCAACATGTCATAAAATTACATGTAAAAAAATGCATACAAAAGGCTGCAGCATCCCTAAGTATAAACTAGGTTAATTTTATTAATTAAAATTAGCTAATTCTACATATTTTATTTACAAATGAATTGGACTAAGGATGGGCTTACATGTTAATAAGTGAGCCTAAGTCTATTCATTTTAATTTTAACTAAAAATGGGCCTATAGTTTACAAATTCTTAAAGAAAGGATTAATTAGTGGACCTAATTCCATCCTAATTTTAATTAGATGATGTGATCCTAAACCTATTTATTTTAAAAGAAATGAAATTAATGAGTTGAGTTATGTCTAAATTAATTTTATTCAACCTAAAAAATGGGCCTAAGTCTAAATTAAACTAATGGTCCTAAATTGATTTTAGTTAGTTAATCTAAACCATTTTTAAGCCTATTTTTATTTAATGGGTTTGGATCCTAATGAGGGATTGGGGCCCAAATCATACAAAAATAAACAAACAAGTCCAAAAACATAAAAAAAATTAAAAAATCAAATAACAAGATCAAACAAACAATTAAATTATTTCTTCTAAAAAACCCTAACTTTAATTAACATGCAACCTAAATTAACCTACTACCTCCATTGATTTTAATTAGGGTTTACCAAATTAACCTAATTTAATAATTAATTTGAATAGTGCAAAAAATTAAAGAATATTCACTATTTCCCACTATTGGGGCTATTACAACCTACTATACAGAAATTAAGATCAATTTAATTACAACACAAAAAAAAAAGCAAATTAAAAGAATACAGAAATCATAAATCCTAAATCTTATGGGAGATTTACAGATCTTAATCCATGGCATCCCATGGATTCTTCAATGTAATCTCTGCCAAAATCTCATTTCAACCTCATCTCTAGAGTACCACAAAACGTCAATCAAAACAAATAAAAAAACATAAAAATTAATCAATAATGAATCAATCAAAAATAAAATAAAGAAATCAAATAAAAAATAAAGAGAAATGAGAAATGAAAAGAGTAGAAGATGTTGTGCAAATGTTGTTTGAATGCCCCTCAGATTGAGCTTGTCACCGTTTTGAGATTGACTCTATTGTTTTTTCTTGATTTTGTAGACCTTAAAAGGAAATATCATAGTTTTCTTTTGCAGTAGCTAATTAGGGTTCTTTTTTCTCTGGTTTTTTTCAAAGCTCTTTTTTCTAGGGTTTTCACGCAGCTTTTCTTTTCACATACTCTCTCTGCCTTTTTCTTTTTTTCTCTCTCACTCCTATCTAGCTCCCTCACAGCCTTCCCTTCTAGCTTTTAAAGCTAGACCCAATCACTTTAGTTCCTGTGATCACCTAGGAAGTTGTGTGATAGCTAGGAGCGATCAAAAGACTAGTCTGCATTTTAGTTTTGAATTTTCAAACTTACGATAACGAAATGATAAGCAATAAGATTTTGAAAAACTAAAACTCCGAACCAATAAAAAATGATAAATGATAAAATTAGTGTAAAAAATGCGTAAAAATCACTTTTTAGCGAAAATTGGCATTCCAGAATGCCGATTTTCACTCGTAATGCCGACTGGCATTACATAATGCAGGTCGGCATTACTTAATGCCAATCGGCATTATGAAATGCCGATTGGCATTACATAATGTCAATCAGCATTAAATGTCGGTCAACCAAAAATTTATTTATTCATTGATTTATTTTTAAATTATGAAAAAGGTCCTTAAAAATTTCTAATTTTTGCAATCAAATCCCTAAAAAACCAATTTTGCAAGTAAATCCACAAAATGTTGCAATTTAGTCCTTTAAATCATGAAACTCGACACTAAAGATCAATTCTCAATTAGATTTTCATCATAGGGGCTTTTGTCGTACACGTGCATAATTGCATCCTGAAATTGAGTGCTTATAGCATCAGCCACAACATTCTCTTTACCTTGCTTGTATTTAATGACATAAGGAAATGACTCAATAAATTCACTCCACCTAGCATGTCGTTTTTTAAGCTTGTTTTGCCCCTTCAAGTGCTTTAAGGATTCATGATTAGTATATATCACGAACTCTTTAGGCAATAAATAATGTTGCCAAGTCTCCAAAGCACGATCTAAGGCATACATGTCCTTGTCATAAGTGTGGTACTTCAAGCTTGCACCATTTAACTTTTCACTAAAATAAGCAATTGGTTGCCATCTTACATTAGAACAGCCCCAATTCCTAAACTTGAAGCATCACATTCAATTTCAATTATTTTAGAAAAGTTATGAAGATTAAGTAAAGGAGCAAATGTTAACTTATCCTTAAGCATGTTAAATGCTTATTCTTGTGCTTCTCCCCACTTAAAGCCAACATTTTCCTTGATGACTTCAATCAATGATGTTGCAATGGTTCTAAAATCCCTCGCAAATTACCTATAAAAGCTTGCAAGACCATGAAAACTTCCCACAACACCAACTCCTCTAGACGTAAGCCAATCTTTAACTGCCTTAACCTTCTCTTCATCTACCTTTATTCCTTTCGCACTAAAAACAAAGCCTAAGAAAACAAGCTTATGTGTGAAAAAACTACACTTTTGAGGTTAGCATATGAACATTCCATGCGCAACACTTCCAAAACCCAATTCACATGTTCAATATGCTCTTCCAAAGATTTACTATATATAAGTATATCATCAAAATAAAAAACCATAAATTTTCCAATGAAAGCACATAAAACATGGTTCATTAATCTCATAAAAGTGTTAGGTGCATTAGTTAAACCAAAAGCCATGACTAACCACTCATATAAACCATATTTTATTTTCAATGCAGTTTTCCACTCATCACCCTCTTTCATGCGAATTTGATAATAATTACTTTTCAAATCAATCTTGGAAAATATAACAGCCCCATGCAACTCATCAAGCATTTCATCTAACTTAGGAATAGGATGATGATACTTTACCATTATTTTGTTGATTGCGCGACAATCAACACACATTCTCTAAGTTCCATCCTTCTTAGGCACTAGTAAAACCAGAACGGCACATGGGCTTATTCTTTCTCTAATGTAACCTTTGTTCATAAGATTCTCAACTTGCCTTTGCAACTCCTTGGTTTCCTCAGGATTGGATCTATACGCAAGTCTATTTGGAATTGTAGAACTGGGTACAAAGTTAATTTGATGCTCTATTCCTCTTATTGGAGGCAAACCACTAGGAATATCATCGAGAAATACATCTTAAAATTCCTACAATAATCTTATAAAAGATAAGCAAAGAAGGGTCAAGATCATTAGAGCTCAAATAAGATTCGTTGCAAACATGTACAAGCATAAGTGCCTTAAAAGTAAAGCTTTCCTCACATCTTTTTCTTTTGTATAAAAAATTGCTTTTCTTTCTTATTTTACCTTATTCATACTCAACTCTCCTTTTGCATTCGCATCACTCTTCTTTTTCTCATTGCGCATCCCCTCAAGCTCTCCTTTTTTCACTCTTTGCTCACTCCTCTCATTGCTTTTCTCACAACTCTCCTTTTGCTTGTTTGCCTTTTCTTTTTTATGCAAAGTCTCTCTCTCTCTTTTTATTGTTTTTTCTTTTTCAAACTCTTCAAATCTTTACTTTAGGATTTTTTAATCCTCATACACTTCTTTAGGGGTTAAAGGTTTAAGGTTAATGGGTACATCATTCATTACAAAAGAATATCTATTACAAAATTCATTATGATTAGCCCTCCTATCATATTGCCAAGGACGCCCCAAAAGAATATGACAAGTTTGCATAGGCACTACATCACACAACATTTCATCTTCATATTTCCCTATGGAAAATGCTATCTTTATTTTTTTAGTCACTTTTATCTCCCCATAATCATTCAACCATTGCAATGTGTAAGGCTTAAGGTGCTTTATGGTATATAATTGAAATTTCTCAACTAACATGGTGCTAGCTACATTTGTGCAACTACCCCCACTAATGATCATAAAACATACCTTATTTTGCACCTTGCATCTAGTGTGAAAGATGTTCTCACATTGTGGCTCATCCTCCATCTTCGTTTGCACATTCATGATTTACCTTGTAACAAGCAATTCACCATGTGAAGGACTTTGTACAGCCTCATCATCACTTGTATCCTCAAGCTTTGGCTTCTCCAAATCGCACTTGTCATCATCACTTTCACTAAAGACTTTGTTTTTAGCCTTGGCGTTTCCCCTTCGTTTCCTCCTTCTCGAGTCATTGCTTTAATTTTTCCTACAATAAATTGTTAGTAGCAAAAAAAACTCTCACAAAACACTCCCTTATCTGTTTCACTCAATTTAAATGGTACTCACACTCATGTTTCACTTAATAAGGCTAATACCCTCTTATAAGCTCACCACTCACCTTTTACCACTCAAATTCCCCAAATCTCGATTCTAATAAAACTAATGCAAATTATGCAAGAATTTCCCAATTAACTCAATACCACAATCAAAAAAATCAAATTAAACTTAAAATTCAAAGTGACTATTCATGAAAATTTAGAACAAAACTAGAAAAATAAGCAAGTGAACAAAACTTTGCTTAAAATTAAGAACAAAACCCAATTTTTTAGAAGCTAAGAAATCACACACAATGATAATTAACAAAAGAAGTCAAATTTAAGTTCTAAACCCATAAACATAACCAACACACAATTCTAAATTAAAACAAAGTATTAATTTTTTTTACTAGATGTGAAAATTGAACAAACTAAATCAATTAAGGGTCTTTTAATAGATGTTGAACCCTTTTACTTAAAACATAATGATTTGGTTTTTTCTTTTTTTCTTTTTTTTTGAAATTGAGAAGAATTGAGGAGAGGAAGAAGAAGAAATTATGAACAAAAATTAAATGATAAATAACGAAACCTTGAAGTTTGCCTCTGATACCAAACTGATATGAACCCTACCTATAACAGAGATAGAACACACATCCAACTTTGAAATTTAGCCCAAGGATAGGTTGTGTTAATGGAACTAAACCCCTTGCTTATTAAATTGAAGCAAGATACTTAGTTATTAAAAGATGAACAATCACACAATTCTAAGTCTAATCAAACCTAGCAATTATAATGAAAGGTAGATGTGAAACAATTCAAGTTAACTTGTAAAGTTTCAAAAGAATAAAGTTTAAGGAAAAACCTCACTTTTTAATATTTGAATCCTAAATTTCATTTTACATAGGTTTTGCCCTTACATAGGCATGTAAACATCCTAATCCTTGAAGAAAAATGTTTTTAACTTATTCCTAAAGACTCCTATAAAGGAAAATCCTTAATTAGGGAGAATTTCTTCAAAAATAAGTCAACTAATGATAACTCATCTTTGAAAAGTCAAAATGGACAATTAATGACAACTCATTACAACTAAGCAAAATGACAACTCATGACAACTAAGCATTAAAGCATGCCATGTAGGATGTTGACCATTGACCCTTGACTTTGACTTGTTAACTCTTTGACTTTGACTTTGACTTATTGACTTTGACTTGGAATATTCTTGAATCTTCTCACATCTTAAATCTTCCTTATTGACTCCAAAATAGAAAAAAATAACTTTAAAATTTGTCCAATTCAAGCTAATTAATTTCAAAATAGGAAATTAAGCTAATTAGCTTGAATTCTTCATTATGCGGCTCTAAGCCTGTACTTATAGTCGAATCAACCAACTTGCTTATAATGTGAAAGACAAAAAAAATTCAATGCTTATTTGAAGTTCTTTATCCTTGATCTTGTCATTGGTCCCATAATGCAATGGATCACTTGATTTGATGGGCTTCCTTAGCTTGGTTACATCAGATTATATGAATTCTGATCAAGCTTACTTATGTAATGTACATCCTAATGGTACTATCCATTATTATATTGATCGTATCTACATGTTTAACATAAATTCAATTCAATTATATTCATTCAGCATGGGCACAAATGAAATTCAAATAACATCCATATATCATATGATGTAGCTTCTAAATATAGAAATTTTGAGGAAAAAATAAAAAGGATGAAAAAGAAAAAAATTAGGAGAGAAAAAGAAAAAAGAATAGTGAGGTAAAAATTAGAGAGAAAAAATTTAAGACTAATTGATAATAGGAGTTGTATCATGTGATATAATAAATGTTCACATTTTTTCCCTAATGAATGATTGAAATTGAATTTGAAATTTTTTTTTAAATATCGTATATTTATTTTTATCATACTGCATAAATATCTGAATGGAAAGATAATACATAATAAAAGCTAAATCAGAGCTATAAGATCATTATTTTAGTTATGTTTTCTTTTTTGCCACCCCTTTTGTGATTTTACTTGTAAGTCTAGTGTCCCCTTGTACTAAGGAAATTGAAGTGACTCAATAACTTGTATTGTAACTCTAGTTTTATAACTATCATCAATCATTGCATCAATATCAAGCCTCATATTCTACTCAAGAGTCCTTCGAAGTGCAAATCCATTTGATTTCATCATTAAGAACTCACTTCAATTAGTTCGCCCACTCCTCTGCATCTTCAATGTATAAGATTATGACTAATAGGGTTAGTAAGTCAAAGGATCAACAACAACAATGAATGAACTGGGCATCTTATATATAAAAATGAAAAAAAAGACTGCTAGAATAGCGTGAATGAATCCAAAACAAAATTGGGGAAAAAATGTAATTATGGGGGCAAATTACATAACAGTAAGTATGCATTCAAAGAGCGAAGAAGGAACACCAAAGTATAAGAGCTAGTATAAGAGATCTCGGGGCAGAAAGAAGCATATAAATACATCGGGTATCACGCAGCAAAAGCAATAGGAAAAAGAAAAGTTCAACAGTGTACGGGTTAATCACAAGCTTCAGAGTAAAGCCATAGACCCCACTTGCTAGCCTAATCATCAATCCAATGAACCATATCAGAAGCTCTGACATCAGAAGTACCAACAGTGAAGCATTCAATACTCAAGCCTACAGGCTATTAATAAGGCACCTCATTCTCACACTCCAAGCTGTAAACATAGCTTTGTTCCAAATAGGAGACCTATTAGGATCATGCATGTCATACATAACATGCATAAACTTGCATACATTATTATGAAATACTTGCTTTGCATAATAAAGTCTTTGAGCCTAGGAAAGATTATACAAATACTCTGATACTAATATTCACAATCAGTGTTTTAAGAATGCAAAAAGGTAGTCAGAATGTGCACATGTGAAGCATCTGAAAGGAAAAGGGTAGCACTAACAAGGTGAACCTGATACTCAACAGGACTTTAGACCTCATGAGTCTAAAGGGCCCATCCAGTAAGGGAATATCATCGATAGTGATACTTGTAAAATCATCATTCTAACGACCTTAAGAGGCTAGATAGGATGCTCAAGCTCCTCAGATTCAACATCCATCTCTATAGTCTCATCTGAAGCATCATCTGGAATATCTCTCCATAATAGTTAAACTAGTGTAGGGTATGCAATATAGTAATGAGAAGGTCCAACATGTCAGCAATACATTCAACGGCCATAAAAATGGAAGAATGCACTTAAAACTTAAAATGAATGCCCTCTAAAAAATTATTTAATCATGAAATAAGATCTCTAACTCCTGAACCTTTTTTTTGTATGAGATGTCAAATAAAAGGAATAAAGCCCTTTACTATAGCATTAATGAGAATGGCAGAAATACAAATGCAGCCCAAAGCCACAACTTCAATGGTGGAGTATCATAGCCTTCATGATCAGAGACATCATCACCACAATCAAAAGGAAAAAATGCAAAAGAATAAAATTGCATTTTGACAAATTTATTCACTTACAAATAAACCATACTAACTTATGCTATTTTGCGCTGGGAAAAATAAAAGAGAATGAAGAAGGGAAAGGAATCGGTACATTAATAAGAATGGGCAAGATATCAAATGCCAAACACTCATCAAGATAATAAAAGGAAGTAACAAAACTCTATTTCCTTAGATTCTATAATAAAGTACCATCTCAATCATAAGATTCATAAATTGAAAGTAAATTCATCCACTTCATGAGATCATATGCTAAAATTTATCTCATGAATTTTGATTATAATGGCTCTTTTTTTCCTTGCAAAATTCAAATGTTTAGTTAACAGCTTTGTGTTGAGGGTTTATAAACTCTAATCAATCTAATGCTTGCTGCACACCCAAACGAGGGGAAGAATATGCAAAGACAAAATCTATGGATATGAAGCATAAATGGCTAGAATTTTAGAGTATCATTTTAGTCTTTTGAATGATAAATGTGCATATAATCTACTTCAATGCTCAGAAATGAGTACAAGTAAAAAATCCCTTAATGGTATCCACGCTGAGTAATATGAGAAAGATAGGGCAACACTAAAAGGAGAATCAAAATAAGAGCAAACATAATTTACTCTAATACACCAAAATGAGTAAGAGTATTAACGTGAACCTATATCAGTATCCATGCTGAGTAATATAAGATAGGCGGGGAATACTAAAAGAGGACCCACATCAAAACCCACTCTATTTACTCTAATGCTCTGTAAGAGTACGAGTATCCAAAGGACCTTTCCAATGGTATCCATATTGAGTAATATTAGAAAGGCAAGGGAATACTTAGATAAGGAAGAAAAGCATAAAAATAACTCAAAAATTATTTTGATACTTAGAATTTGATCTGTTTATGCTTAAATTCCATGAGTTTTGTTTAGCAAATTCTCCCTAAAATTAGGTGTGGAAGTAAGCTCTTCACTTGGTAAAAGATATGCTCTCAACATAAGATGGTTAATAATGCCTCTAACCTTTACAAATGGCAAATAAATGATAGTCATGAAAATAAAAAACAATGAGATTCGTTGAGTGCATGCTATCTCATGAAAAAGTGATAAATTTTTTCATGAATTTTCAATATTATAATGTACTTTTGTACATTTATCATGATTGAAACTAACTTCAATAAGTCTGTAGGAATTGCAAATCCAGAAAGAAGTGCACCTAAGTTGTAAAGTTAGTCAACACAGCAAAATTCAAAGTCAGTCAGCATAAAGAATTCAAAGCATTCGACTCAAATAACCAAAGATAAAAATTATGAGCAATTATAGATTGCAGCATCATAAGCGAGCAATGAAAGGATTGCAGCCAATTTATGAGCAATTATGGACTATAGCATTATTAAAGGTGAGTGATTATGGATTGCAGCAACATAAGTGAGCAATGAAAGGATTGCAACCAATTCATGAGCAATTATGGACTGTAGCATTATCAAAGGTGAGCAATGTAAGGGTTTCAGCTAATCACAAGCAATTATGGACTATAGCATTATCAAAGGTGAACAATAAAAGGATTTCAGTCAATTTGTAAGCAATTATGGATTGTAGCATCAAAGGTGAACAACAAGAGGGTTACAGTTAATTAAAATTAGCAAAAAGTTATGGAATATAGCATTATCAAAGTCGAGCAATGAAAGGATTGCAGTTAATTTATGAGCAATTATGGATTGTAGCATCAAAGGTGAGCAATAAAAGGATTGCAATTAATTTGCAAGTAGTTATGGACTGTAGCATCAAAGGCGAGCAATGTAAGGGTTGCAGTTAATCATGAGCAATTATGGATTGCAGCATCATTGATGAGCAATGAAAGGGTTACAGCTAATCACGAGAAGTTATGGACTACATCATCATCAGTGAGCAATGAAGGGTTGCAGCTAATTATGAGTAATTATGGATTGCAGCATCATCAGTGAGCAATGAAAGGGTTATAGCTAATCACAAGTAATTATGGATTACAACATAATCAGAAAGTAATGAAAGGGATAAGGGAAATGAAGAATGAATTGGCAAAAGGCAAAGCAGAAAAGAGATCAACGCTACGCGACCAAGTGTAATGTATTCCAACCCAGACTATATGACTGAGTATAGTCAACATTGTACGATCGAGTGCAATGTACCTATATCAATTCAGACTATACGACTGAGTGTAGTTGACATTGTGCGATCAAGTACAATGTGTCATTTCAATTCAGACTATATGATCTAGTATAGTCAACATTGTATGATTAAGTACAATGTACCTATTTCAATTCAAACTATACAACCGAGTATAGTCGACATTGTACGATCGAGCACAATGTATCATTTAAATTTAGACCACATGATCAACTGTAGTCAACATTGTATGACTGAGTGCAATGTATCCTTCCATTTAGACTATACAATAAAGTATAGTCGACATTGTATGATCGAGTACAATACTTCCTTCTAATTCAGATTGTATAACCGAGTATAGTTAACAATATACGATCGAGTATAATGTGTCCATCTAAACCAATGTTATACGTCCGAGTATAGTGTTTCCTCATATGTTTTAAGTTTATGTCTAGTGTTGTACGGCAACACAAGCATTCATCATGAATTGATGATTACCTACAAGCATAAACCTCAAGGAGCACAGGTAAGTACTCAAACTTTGTTCTTAAGAAATTGTGTGCATATTTTCTTTGCCGTAATTTGTCAAGCAAACAGCAACAAAGGGGGGCAATTGAAAATACCCAATTTCAAGATAATAAAATATAGATGCGACAAAGGACTCCAATGATAAAAATGTTATAAGTAGGTCTTCAACACTTAAAGTTTGAAACCTCAAAAGTTTGAATACGTTTTCAAAAAGAATTTCATTGGTTTTTTAAGAACTTAATTGTAATACTTTTTAAGACCGAATTGAAAATTTTAATTTCTTCCAAGGGTATTTTTTGTAATTAAAAGTTTAAAAAATCAAAATTATAGAATTTTGATCGGAATTATGCAATTCTGGTCGAAATTATGTGTTTTCTATCTATTTTTTTTATTTTTACAAAAAATAAAAATATTTTTCTTGAATTTTAATTGGCTAAAAATTTTTTCCTAAATTTATTTTTAGGATTTATCTAATTCTTCAGGAAATAAAGTCCTTTTAAAATTGGAACTCTTCAGTACATAAGACCTAGGGTTTTTTGGTTTTTTCCTAAAAAAAGAGAGCTTAGGCTCCTTAAAAAAAAGAGAAAATTCTCAATCCTCAACATTCTTTTCTATAATTTTTGCTCTCTTCTTCCTAAGGATCTCTAGACTTTTTCTTTAGACAGTGCATAAAATTCTTTGTGATTTATTCGTATGAGATGTTTTAGAAGAAGAATAAGAAATTTTGAAGGCCTACTAAAAATAACGGTGATCTTACTAGTCTGAGGAGCAATTTATTCAACATCCATAAAGCATTATCTTCTCCCTACTTTGTTTTATTCTTTTTTTATTAGTTTGATTTTATTAAATTTCAACTTTATTTAATTCTTATTATAATTTTATTCACTAATCATTGTTTTACCCTTTTGTGATGCTGATTATGGAGGGATTACATGATAATCATACTTGGAGAGCCAAATTCATAGACATCCATGGAATGCCATGGATGAAACCTTTGAGGTAAATATAGTTTCTAGATTTTTTTATTTAATTGTCTTATATTTATTTATTTTTGGGATTGTATTAATTCTTCTTTTTATTATTCTCAAAAGTTCATTATAATAGCCCCAATAGTGGGAATGATGAAATTTAGTATGTGTGCTTGTGTGTTTTATTTTAAGTAATTGGTTAGTAAAATTATTTTCAATCGATAAATAATTTAAATTAATGGCTATAGAAATCATTAGGTTGTTTAATTTAAATTTAATTAGATTTAAGTGGATAGAATTAGGGTTGCCTATTAATTTTTTTGTTTTATTTGTTTATGATCACTTTAATTAAATTAGGGTTTTTAAAAAAAAGTTAAATTAATTGTTCAGTCTTTTATTTATTTATTTTGATATTTTTATTATTTTTGGGCTTATTTGCTTATGTTTATGTGTTTTAGGCCCTAGGACTACATTAGGCTTTAACCAATTTAAACTTAAATTTTTTTTTGTTTAATTAATTAAGATGTACTTTAGGCCCATAATTAATTAGATTTAGGGTAGAGATAACTTAGGCCCATTTAGTTAAGTAGACATAGGCCCACCTAATTCAATTTAATTAGTTTAGACTTAGCCCATTTAATTTAAGCCTTTTCATAATTTGTAGATTTAAGATCATTCTAGAACTAAAACATGTAGATTAGGCCCACTAAATTAAATACTTCATAATTTGTAGATTTAGGCCCATTTTTAGAATTAAAATAAATTGACTTAGGATCATTTAATTAAAAGGAATTAGGTCCATTAGTTTTTAGACTCACTTGCAAATTAAAATATGTTGATTTAGCTCATTTAATTAAAATTAATGTAGATTAGATTAACCTAGGGATTGTGATGAATGCATTGTTTACTTGTATATTTCATGACTAGTGTGCCTAGAGTTGATTTTTTTAAGGGTTTATATGGAATTGCATATAAATAGAGGATAAAATAGTAATTTATAAAGTAATTCTAAATGGACACAAGACTGAAAGAAGTTAGTATTCTGTATCTAGAATCTCCTAGTTATGGTTCTAGCTTTCTTTTGGAGAATCGAGTACCACCTTTTTTTATTTATCCTAAGTATTACCCCAGGTGGCGACTCCTCATCTCCATGCCATGTCTTTGTGACAATGGTTAATATGTTATCTAGAGCCTTGAGCTCAAACAGTGTCGCGGTTGCTAAGATCTTGGGCACATGCTAAACCCCGTCGTCTACACATAAGTTTTTTCATCCTTATACAATTCAATTATATAATGTCTTAATTCCAAGTAGACTGAAAATGATAACTCTTTATCAATTTCTTTCTGCATGGCCATGCATTTTCCTTAATCTAATTTATTAAAGGGCCCATAGATATCTTACTCAAATTAAATAAGGGATAAATTCCTTCTCAATAACTCACATTCCTCATATAACTCATTTCATATCCAACAACAATCTATTTTATCATCTGATTAAAGACAATATTAGATTGTGTCAAAATACAAATTAGTTATGTAAAAATCTATAGTGATTTCAAGGTCAAAGGACTAAATAAATATTACTATGATGAGAATTACTTATGATAATTATCTATGTAGTATTCTCATAATGGGTCAATCTAGTACATTATTTCTCAAATAAGTACCTATGGGTTGACTTAATATCTCATATTCATGATTAGTAAAACATAATCATTAGTCAATACCATATTAGCTTTTATATATTATAATGACTAGGGATAATTTGAATAGAACTCATATTTAATCTAAGGGTTTTACTATCAAGTCACATACTTGATGACCTTAGGAAGAATTGACTATTTAAGTAATTATCATAATAGAAAATGATAATGAAAATGCCTCTTTATTAATAAAATGATAAAGTTAAAACATGGTCATACATGATTGACCTAGTGCATATCACTAACACATTGGTTGTCTGGTTAGGATTTCTAGAGAAATTGAGATGGAAAAATTTAATGTTTAGGCTTTTAAGGATTGGTTGAAAGCAGAGATAGCTTATCAAACTTAGGCAATTATGCAAGAGATAATGGCTGAAATAAGGGGACCAGTTAGATAGGAACCGCCAGTACCTCAACCAAAGCCATTTGATTTGGATGTTGAAGACTTCAAAAGATGGGAAAGAGAGGATGATCAATATATGCTTTAGAATCCCATATCCAAGCTGACTGGGAGGGAGAATGCACTGCATTTGTAAAGTAGTGTAGTCTCAATATTCAAATGGAAGCATCTTTAAGAGACTTGCAGAAAATAATGCATAAATTTAATGAATCTTTCGTTGATTACTTAATCAGGTAAAGAGAAAATTTGGCAAAGATGAAGCATTGACCTGTAGAATCTGATCAATTAGTGATAGTGATAAAAGGATGTTTACTTCCCCTCTCTAAAAAACTAAAAAATTTAGGAATTTAGAACTTTGAGGAGTTGTATAGATTTAGGGTGCAGAAAGAATTTGACTTGGCATAAGAGAAAAAATTCTTCAATAAGAGATCTACAAGCAGAGAAGGGATTAGATCCAATAGTGGAATAGAGCTTAGCAGTAATATACAGATCAATGTTGTTAGACAATCTCGAAGGTTTTCTAACTTGGGAAGACCCCTCTTCAAAGTCTTAGAGAAACTAATTGAAAATAACCTCTTACAACCCCTGCCTCAAAGACCACCTTTTCCAAATGCCAACCCAAAATTATACTATAAATATCACTAAAACATCAGACACAATACTGATAATTGCACTTGCCTGAAATATAAGGTTTAAGATTAATCGATTCAAGCAAGATAATTGACCTCAAAACCAGAAAACCAAATACCTAAAATAACCCTTTGCCCAACTATCACAATCTATTACCACCAAATCCATGCATCCTGATGATAAACACTGGCTTAATAGAGGAGCAAGTCCTTAATTACTTTATTAATGCCATACCCATACCACCAAAACCATAACCAAAAGACCTAAACCTGAACCAATAGTCTGTGGAGCTTTATGTGAATGTTATAAACATTTGGAGTTTTGATGATGAAGAAGGGGAAGTAGTTGATTAGTGGAAAAATAATGAAAAGCATATAGCCTAATTAGTTTAGAAGCTTGAGAAGAGAGAGGAAGTAAAAAATTTTGAACCAAAAGAAGAGAGAGTTGACTCAAAGGAAGAACCAAAGAAAGAAGAGCAGAATGAGGAAGTTATTGAGACCATAAGAGATAAGAAAACTCTCACCAATGTTTAGGAGCTGCTTATGAACTCTTGAGCCCATCGGGAAGCACTGGTTATGGCCCTTAATCATAAGAAGATTCCCTCAACCCACACTCTAGAACAAATAGTAGATTCATTGACAAAATGCCCTCCAGGGGCAATTGTGTTTATAGATGATGACTTACCCTTAGAAGGTAGAGACCATAACAAAGCCTTATTTATAAAGGTTGAGGTGAAAGGGAAATTAACTTGCTATGTAATGGTGGACAATGGATCTATCATTAATGTGTGCCCTCTGAAGATCTTGCCAAAGTTAGGAATGGCAATAGTTGATCTAAAGCCATATGATATGGTCATCAAGGCCTATGATGATACGAAAAGGCCAGTTGAGGAAAATTTTAAAGCTTTGGTCAATACTAGACCTATTGGAGTTTGGGTCAACCTCCATATAATAGACATTCCAGTTACTTTTGTCATTCTTCTAGGGATACCATAGTTTCATCCTCTAGGGGGAGTGTCTTCTACTATTCATCATAAGAATAACTTTTTATATGAAAGAAGAGTAGTCACTATAACGGCAGAAATTGAAGTTGTTCTCACTACTTTCAAGTTAACTCTCGATGAAATTTTGGTCAGTTCAAGTTTCAAGGTTTGCATGATCTATAAAGATGAGCTAAATCCGAGAATTGTAATCATGATGAAGAACATGCAATTTATGCCTGGAATGGGATTAAGGAAGAATTAGTAGGACCTACTTGAGTTTGTTGAACCTAAAGTACCAAACTTAAAGCACAGAATAAGGTATCCAAAAGTATATGAGTTTGAAGAAAAGGATAAAGTTGAAGGAAAGTCTAGGAAGAGCAGAGACAAAGATAAGCTGAAGAAGAAAACACTATAGGAAACATTTATGGAGGAAGGTGTTAACTACCCCTATAGAGGAGCTCCTGAGCCTTTAATGATTGCTGAGAAATTGGTCCCCAGGTTTGAAATTTTTGCTAAACATGTAATTAGGATTAATGAAGTTATTGTTAGGAGCCGATAGTGGAGGAACTGGTACTGACTCTAGAACCAAAAGAGGACTTTCCTACAATGGAGCTAAAGGACACTATTGACCAGGAAGATAAGTTCAACTTTGAATCCTATGTTCTTAATTCCATTATAGATGTTTTCTATAATGACCTTGACATTTCTCTTTTAAACTTTTTTGAAACTAATGACATTTTCTTTTCTAAAGTTAATATGATAAGGTCCAACTTTGTTTATTTATGTGATATTTTTCCAATATTTATTTTGTTTGTGATGATCATTTCATGCATATATTTGACATTAATTTAGTGCAAACTAAATCATTTAATCTAGGCACATGTGATGATCCTAAAAATATACTGATTACTTTTGACTTAACTCCTGATAAGAGAGAAAAATGAAAAAAATATTGAAAAAAAGATAAAAAGTATTTGCTTAGGGCTAGGAGGATATGTCTGGGATTGATAGAGAGATTGACAAACACAGGATCCCCACGTATTCTTATGTTACACTGAAAAAATAAAAGAAGAGGAGATTAAGGCCATAATGGGCTCTCTTAATAAAAGAAGAAGTGGACAAATAGTTGAAAGCAAAGTTCTTAGAAGTAGGAGATGACACCCAATGGCTAGCCAATATAGTTCTAGTCCTAATAAGGATAGGAGAGTCAAGATGTGCATGGAGTACAAGGATCCAAACAAAGGTTTGTCCAAAAGATTATTTTCCCTGCCGCATATTGACATTTTAGTCGATAATGCAGCTTTAAGTGCTATGTACTCCTTTATGAATGGCTTCTCAGGTTATAACCAAATTATAATGGCGGTGATTGAAAAATTGAAAACTTCTTTCACCATTGAATGGGGTGTCTATTGTTATACAGTCATGCCATTTAGGTTGAAAAATACAGGAGCTATTTATCAAAGGATGGCTATAACTTTGCTATATAATATGGTCCATAAATAGATAAAGGTGTACATGGACGACATGGTGGTCAAGTCTTCAACTAGAGAAGGGCATTTTGAGGCTTTAGATAAGTTCCTAGCAAGAGCTAAGAAGTATAACCTTAGGTTGAACCCTAAGAAATTTATTTTTAGGGTAACCTTCAAAAAGCTGCTAGGGCATTTTGTTAGCCAGAGAGGTATAGAGATGGATCTAGACAAAGTTAGAGTGATCAAAGAGTTGTCTACACCAAAAAATGAGAAAGAGGTCAGAGGGTTCATTGGACAATTGCAATACATCAGTAGGTTCATAGCTATATTGACTACCATCTATGAGCCAATCTTTAAACTCTTAAAGAAGAATCAACCAAACATCTATGATGATAAATGTTAATAAGGTTTTGAAATTATTAAGAATTATTTAATGAATCCTCTAGTCTTGTAGCCGCCAAGGCTGGGTAAGCCTTTAATTCTTTACCTAGCAATAGAGAAGGATGCAATTAGCACAATACTAGCTGAGGAAGGAGAAGGAAGAGTTGAGCATGTTGTGTATTATCTAAGTAAGAAGCTTCTACCCTATGAAGTCAATTATAGTCAAGTAGAGAGGACTTGCTTGGCTATAATTTGGGTAACAAAGAAGCTCTGACATTATTTTTAGTCTTATAGAATTTAGGCAATCTTTAAGCATGATCTGCTCAAGTATTTTCAATAGACTCCTTCTTTTATAGGGAAATTAGCTAGATGGTTGGTCCTGCTTACCAAATTTGACATAGATTATATGGTAAAGAAGGTGATAAAAGGGAGAGTTATAGCTGACTTATTGGCTCAGAATCTAGTAAATGATGGATAAGAATGGGAGTCGGAATTCTTGAATGAGCATCTAGGGGCAATAGAGATCTAAGCATAGAAAATGTATTTTGATAGAGAAGTCAATAATAGAGGAGTAAGCATTGGTGTGATTCTAGTCTCGCTAGAATGAGAAATGATTCTGATTGCAAAGAATTTGGAATTTGAAGTCACTAACAATTAAGCTGAATATAAAGCCTGCATCTTTGGTATGGAAACACTTAGGAATATGGGGGCAAAAGAGTTTACAATATATGGAGACTCGATGTTGGTAGTGAAATAAATCTCTAATAAATGGGAAGTAAGAGAAGATAGGTTGAGACTGTACTAGAACTACTCAGCCACAATTCTGTTATTTTTTACCCAATGCAAATTTGTGCATTTGCCACTGGAAGAGAATAAGATGACAGATGCTTTGGCTACTTTAGCTTTAACATGGGAAGGAGGAAAGCAAGCAAAAACTAAGCCCTTTATTCTAGTAAAGTTCTGGACTCCCTACTACGAACAAATCATAATAATGTTAATTGACTCTACAGAAAAGCCTTAATTTCATGATCTACAGTAATATTTGGAAATAGGATAATTTCCTAACAATGTTGATAGAAAAGAAAGAATGTCACTAAGGATGCTATCTCGGCAATTCATCAGTCATGACGGGATGTTATATAAGAGGATGCCAACTAGAGTGCATTTAAGATATGATGATAATAATAAGGCTCAAAAAATTATGGAAGCAGCTAACAAGGGTGCCTATGGACCACATACGAATGGAATAGTCCTTACTAAGAAAATAACTCATTAAGGATATTTCTAGCTGACTATGGAGGCATATTGTATGAAATGTGTAAAGAAATGCCATAACTGCCAAGTGTATAATAATGTGAGCCATTTGCCTTCTATGGAGCTTCAAGGATTGACCTCTCTTTAGCCATTTATAGTTTGGGGAATCGATATCATCAGAGAGATAAGGCTGAAGGAATCTAACAATCATCACTATATTATAGCAGCAATCAACTACTTCTCTAAGTAGGTTAAAGCATAATCATCCATGATTGTTAGGGCAAAATAGATTGTGAGGTTCATAGAAAAGAATATATTATGCAAATATAGGTTACCTCATCACATCATCACTGATAATAGTGTTCAAGTTAGGGCAGAAACGGCCACTTTATTAGAGGAATATAAGATTGAACATCATAAATGATCTCCTTACAAATCACAGGCAAATTAAGCAGTAGAAGTGGCAAATAAGCATGTGAATAGGATATTAGCCAAGATACTAAAGAACTACAAAGACTGGGTAACCTACCTACAGTTTACATTATAGGGATATAGGAACATTGCTAGAACATCAATGGGAGTTACTCTGTATTCTCTAGTGTATAGGTGTGAAGCTATGTTGCCAATTGAGGTTGAGATTTAATCATTAAGGTTTCTCTTAGAATCTAAAATCCCTAAGTATCAATGGGTTGAAAGCTGATTGGCACAACTGACACTGCTAAATGAAAAGAGAATGAAAGCCATGTATCACTCTGAGTTGTACCAAAAAAGGATAACTTAAGCTTATAACAAAAAGATTAAGCCAGGCAAAATCAAAGAGGGTCACTTGATATTAAAAATCACTAGGCCCATCATAACTGATCTACGGGAAAAGTTTAAGCTGAACTAAGAAGGTCTGTATCAAGTGAAGAAGCTATTTTCTAAAGGTGTTGCTATTCTATCTGATTTAGAAGGAAATGAGTTTAGAGAGCCCATTAACCTGTATAAGCTTAATAAATACTTTCTGTAAAGTCTCGCTAGGGAGAAAACTTCAAAAGAGGTTGCCTAGGCAAAAGTTAAAGACAAAAAAATGAAAAAAAAATCCTACTGGATTGAAAACCTAAAAGGGTTGTTTGGGAAAAAGTAAAGGACATATAAAAGGGGAGAGAGATATAGTTAGTTGGAAAATTTGCAAGGGCAAGCCAATTAACGACAAGAGATATGTAAGAAGCAAGATGTATAGTCACTTTATGCTTAAATTAAATGGAATGGATTGCCTTTATTATTATTGAGTGTTGCATTAAATGCTTATAACATATGATTTAACTAGAAAGGACATTTTATCCAACAAATAGCAAATAAAGACTAAATTTCATAAATTAATGTTGCCTGCTTCTCTTTTGAACACCTTGAGCATTTAATTCCTGTAATCCCCTTATCCTTTTATTTCTTGTGAATGCATCCTTTTTTGTCTGTTGTAACTTAATCCATGCCTTGTACTGGTCATCAGTCGACTGATCTCCATCATAGTCAATGAACCTTTGAATGATTCTCTAAGGCCAGGTAGCAACTAGGTTGTCCATAAAGTTTTAAGAAAGGAGCCCTAGCTCAAACTCATGCACCAGCTCCACAATAAGTTGTTTCTACCCATATTATTTACAAAGTCGAGTAGAATTGTAGAAAGTGGAAAAATGGAGACCGACTAGTGGAACACAGTAAGTATAGGATTGAATGGCAACATGCTGCAACCTCCACTATGGGCACATCTCTTGAAATAGAGTATCATGTAATGTAGACAACCAACTCTGAATATCCTCTAGAATAGGGTGAAGTCTCCTGGTATGGCAGTGTTTAGCCTTGTAATATACAATGTCTTTAGGAGGTTCGAGCAACCTCAGCTTTTTATGAAACCATGCTTATTGGAAGAATGAAGAGGTAAAAATGATAGTAAGAGTATAAAATAATAAAAAGGAAAAGAAAGCTCATCTCTAGCAGAAGGGGACTCTTTAGGAATCTCCTAGTTTCAGAGAAGTGGTAGAGCCCAATGATGGTCTCTGCTAGGATAAGAGGGAAAGGATTTAGGCCAACTTCCACTAGGTCCATAATGTAAAGAACCTTTAGGTCACAATTGCTAGAAGGGGAAACTGATAGAAATTGAGGCCAATAAACCTCATTGCAAAAAGGAATCATCCTAGGCCAATAAACCTCATTGCTATCTACAGTTATAATAGCTTCAAGAAAAGAGCTCATCAAAACCTCATTACCAAAGATACGATGAAGAGAAGATTGAGGGGAAAAGTTGAATAGCCTAGCCATTTGGTTGGATGGAGTGTAGATATGGGGTTTCAATCAAAATAATTATAATCTAATAAGTAGAAACATTCTGAGAGCCTAAGATAGCTTTAAATTCCTCTAGCAAGAGGCATAACTCTACTGTGTTAAATCTAAAGACATTATTCTAAGGATCCTATAATTGAGCAAGAATATGGAGAAAAGGGAAGTTGATCTTCCTAGCATGCAAAGAATAAAAAATGGATATATGAAATGGCTCCAATCTAGCCCACAATCCACCATCCAAGCTTTTTAGGATTGTCTGTAGCTATTTCAAGCTTCTTTTGGTCATGTTGGGAGGTTGGGATGCTGACTAGATAGAGAGAATGAAGAGAATTCATGTGAATGAGAAATTGGGGATTTTAAAGAATAACTATGGATTTAAGTAGCTGTAAGATGCTGGCGTAAAGGTGTTCACCTCTATGATCAAGCGGCATATCTAAGTGTTGAGGCGATTCCCTGTTATCTCTTCACAATGAGGCAATGCCTCTCTAACAATTGAAACATATCCTTATGTTACTACAAAATGAATATATAATGCATGTAAATTCAAGAGAAGAGCATTTCAGTGATAAAAATTCCTCGATTTATTCAAAGTTCTATCAAAATTTAAATTTAAATGTTACATCATTCATCCAATGCAAAGTATGAAAATACTAAAATGAGAAGTTAATTCAGAGAGTAACAGAGCAACAGTGCATGGCAGCATAAATTTCTCCAATTAAAATGATCTTATACTAGCAAGCCTCTGGGGTATCCCTTTACTTATCATCTCTAGGCTCATCAGTAAGGTCATTCACAGAATCATCAGCAAGATCAACTCTATCATCATCGCTGTCATCCTTAGCATTCTCATCAATTAGCTCCTCCTCCTCCTCGTCATCACTCGTGTCATCCTCCTCCTTGTCACCCTTAACCTAGAGAGTAGTGAGTTGACACTTGAAAGTAGTAATCTTGGCCTGATTGGCCTTATCTCAATTTCATCAAGATGAAATAAAAGGTAAGAAATCATGAGAGCATGCATACATATAGAAATAAGGCATAGTTATTACCTTCCATTGCTATGTCATCTGCATCAGGAAGTCCCAATGAGCCTCAATCACCCTATATATATACTCTCCATGATCTTGAGGTATCTGCATAATTAATATATTATTAGAATTAATCATGTGTTAAGCCAAATTTAAGAACAGGACTTTGAAAGAAGGGAACTCACAAGTGTAGTGACCTCCAGTAAGAACTCTAGCTCCAAGCTCTTATCTAGCATTAAGAACTAACGAGAAAGCTTACTCGAAGGCACCTAATAGTGGATCAGCAAGTTAGGAGTGGCAATGAGCCTACCAGCTATCATCTAAGACCCAAAACTAGAAGGCTCTCTAATAAAAGCACACCAAAGGAGGTACCCTTACCACTAAGCATAATGTAAGGACGCTGATGAGGCCTCTCCTATGTAGTAGGCTTGGGATAAGGGACTGGTGCCCTGGCTAATGCCTAAGAATGAAAATTAAGTCAGCATATAGAATCCTGACTTTAGTAAATGAATGAATTTGATTGAAAAATGTGTTACTAATTACAATTATGTTTGCAGGTGCCTACCTCATCATGTGTGAGAGTGTTCAATTGCTCGCGATAAATATGTGCGTGAGCAATTGGCCTCCACCAAGAGCGACTAAAGCCCTATCTCACCATAACAGGAAAAGAAGTGTTACGAACATGAGTGATCCCTATAATCAGCTCCAGCTCTAAAGCCCAACCCTATAAGAGAAAGGAAGAATTGTTAATAAATCATAATAATAGTACTTAAGATGGAACCTAATAGTAAAATAAGAGGGAAGTACCAGAATGGTATGCCAGAAACCACAAAGCCTCTTGGCTCCATACACCAACTCATCCATACTCCTATATAAATAGGCTAAAGCATAGCTACTCCAGTCGTATAAAGCCAGTAGGTCCAGATCCCTCAGGGGCATCAGAAAGCTCAAGTCTATAGAAGTAGTATTGTCCATAAAGAGAGTGGTGCCCAACAAGTAAACCAGGAATGTGCGCACTACCTGATCAATCTGATAAGGTGTGGTAGCCGCCTTAACTCTAGCATGGGTATAAAAGCTCCTAATGGAATCAAGCTTCATTATGTATGTCCCTTTCATATATGGGACTTTACTAAGTAGACGCTCAATGAAAGCAAGATGGTTTGGAGATAGGTAATGGAGACTCACATTAAAAGGAATAGAATCCCTTATACAAGCAGTATCAGTGATAAGAGCAAAAGCAACTAGATTAAGTGTAAACTCCTCGAAAGGAAGGTGGAATGTATAAGTAGTGTTAGACCATCTCTCTATTATAGCATATAGAGGCTGGTAGTCCATACACCCCTGCTATGCTAGAAGTGCGAGAATGAAATCAGAAAATTTAATATCATGGATACGAGTCTTCACCACATTCGTGAGCTCATCGTACCATATACGAGCACCACTAAAGTTCCCAGCACCCTTGAGGGTATGGGTATCAAGTTATATGAACAAAACGAGTGGAATTTACCATTTTATATGAATAAAGTGATTTTTTATTCAGAATTATATTAATGAGGTGAATGCCTCTAAGCTAGAGGTGATCAACCCAATAAAGAGGTGTCATCTTTTAACTAAGAGGTGATTGCCTTTCTATAAACACCCAGACACGAAGAGGCGATCGCCCTATCAAAGAAGCGACTCCTCTTCGTATGGGTGATCTGACAGAATGATTCAGTTTTTACAATTTCGTTCAACTAAATCAAATTTCTTTCAGTTAAAATGATAAACATGCATCTATGAACAGTAACCTAATGCTATTTAATATAATCTATAGGAAAAATCAAAGAAATCATATACTAACCTCTCCTATAGCCAATCTACAAATATGGGATCACATATCTGTGAAAAGGGGGATCTCGTCTCTGATGTTAAGATCAAAATTATGCACAGGATGCATTGCAAGTGCTACTAGGTCCCATACTATAAGATCTGGGGTCCCATGGCATCCATCATAGAGAGAGCTTTGAAAAGTGAAAATAGAGAAAAGAGAAAATGAGAGTTTGAAAAGTAAAAGTGAAAGTGACTTTGAATGAGGAAAAGGAATATGTCAAAGCATAAGGGTAAAAAAGAAAAACTTGTTGAAAATAAAAGAAAAGAGGAAGGTGAAGCCCATTCAATGAAAAGAACACAAGTTGGCCCATCAGAAATATATTCCTTAATGAAAAATAAAATAAAATAAAAAAAATTTCACTTCTCAAGTGTACCCCGAAATTGATTTTAGAGAATTAAAGATATTCTGATTGTAGAATCAATGTCAATGAGTGTCTGATTAGGTTTAAATCCCCATAATGTGTTGGTCGGGTTTGAATCCCTAAAGTGTGCATTACAAGGAATGTCTGGTCAAGTTTGAATCCCTGAAGTGCATCTTCCTTTTAATAAGCATCTTGTAGAATTTGAATCCCCTAACTGCACATCAAAAAGAGCATCTTGTCATATTTGAATCCTCAAAATGCACATTACAAGGAATGTCTAGTCAAGTTTAAATCCTCAAAGTGCATCTTCATTTCTAAATGGTTGTCTAGTCAGGTTTGAATCCTTGACGTGCATCTTCCTTTACTGAGTGACTTCTCGAGCCAAGACAACTTAGGACTCACGCCAAACTATAATCAGTAACTGATCGGCCCAGGAAAATCCAAGGAACATGGTTACATTTTCATCTTCCTTTACCAAATGACTTCTCGAGCTAGGAAAACTTAGGAATCACGCTAAACTATAATGAGTGGCTGATCAAGTCAGGAAAATCAAAGGATCATGGTCACATTTTCATCTTCTTTTACTGAGTGACTTCTTAAGCCATGAAAACTTCGGAATCACACCAAACTATAATGAGTGGCTGATCGGGCCAGGAAAACCCGAGGATCATGGTCACATTTTTAGTAAAAGTTTAACCTCTTAGGTTTGAATTCCTAAGGCTAATGACCCAAGCGAAGCTCGAAGGTCAGGTATGTTTTTCTTATACTTCAATGCTTTTGCATTTATATTGCTTTTTCAAAAAAATAATTTATAGAAATTTACTTTTTTGAAAACCCAAAGGGGCAAATTATGGTCACCTTCAATTTGATTAGCCAGCAACAAAAGCCCAATGATGAGAAAGTATGAGTTTTGAATGCAAAACTTCTTTAAAATAGACACAAAAGTGAAAACACCAAATTCAAGTCCAAACACCAAGCCTAAGCCCAAAATTAAACCTATAAGCCCAAGCCCATTGCCTTTTGGCCTAAAGGCCCAGACTTGGCCTAGGTGAAGAGGCAATCACCTCTTCATCCTAGGCATCAATGAGGCAATGCCTCATCAAAGAGGCAATGCCTCTTTACACCCACCCTTTGCAGCATTAAATGCCATTAATGGCAACAGTTGAGGCCTAACTACCTCTAATTTAGGGCCTTTTAGACGTAAAAGAAAAGGGAAAAAGCAGGAAAAAAAAGAAAAAAAGCATAGGGAATGTTGAGTAGAGGGTGAGAGTGAGTTTGTTGGGAATTAAAAAAGGTAAAAAGGGGAAAAGGCTTAAAGGGAAAGGTGTAAACAAAGGAGAAGGGGACTTTTTTGGAGGCTGGACTTTTGGTCTCTAAAGGAAAAAGAAAGAGGACGCTCCTGGAAAGAAAATAGAGAGAAAAGAAAAAAAAGGAGAAGAATAGAAGAATGGAGGATTTTGAAGCTAAAAGACTTGATTTTCTTGAGGGGGAAGAGGACTCTCTTGCATTCAAAACATTCAAACCAACAAACCAAACTTCGAGGGCTTAGTTAAGAGCATCAAATCATCCAAACCAGTGAGAATCTTCATTTTCAAGCTTTAAGTTCTTCATTTCAATAAATGCTTTTGAATTATTATTCTTTTACTTGTTTTTTTAGCTTTATTGCTTGTTGAAGGTCATATGGAAGTATGAATATGTGAAACAGTGAGTATTGGTTGTTGATCTTTATGTATTTGTATCAGTCTATGCTTGTTAGTCTAGATTTTAAAGTTTCTTAGAAGTTAAGAAATATAGTCTGTTTCTGGGTCTGTTGAAGAGGCAACGTCTCCTCATAGAGGCATCACCCCTTCTCTTTGTGGTGATCTAAGATTGCCTCTTGATCAAGAGAGAGGCGTCACCTCTTTTATCAGAATCCTGCATGATTGTGCTTTGGTTTTTAAGGCTTATTTTGTATATTTTGAATGATTCCCATGTTAGTCTTATTATATATATTGATTTTATACATTATTGCTTAATATTATTATTGTATAATATTATTATGTTATTTATAGACTATTTTTGTGATTTTATTTCTGTTTCCTATAGATATTATTTGTTAATTATTTTGTAGATAATATTGTTGTTTACAAGAAAGGACTCATTTGTGCTTATTGCATGGATTGTTTGGTAATTTTTAATCATCATATAATTATTCTATTAATTAGTTCTTGAGAGATTTTATTTGTCTAATTAATTGTTTTATTTTTTGTTTATTTTTTGTTTGTTTTCTGTTTATTTTACGTTTCTTTGAACAAAGCATTGTAATCTCTAATCCTTTCCTCTATTCATTTGGAATGTATGGTTGTAAATTATTATTATTTGTTTTATTCATATTGAATGTCGGGCTATAAGCATGAAAATGGGACTAATGTGCAAATTCGGACTAAAATATAAAATTGGAAACGATTGCAATCCATATTAAAATAAGGAGATAATTTAATAATCAAAGGTAATAAAATACGAAACACACATGACGGCCAACCACAAGGTAAGGTAAGCATTCCAAAAGCCCATACTTAGTTTTTGAACCCGATCTCTAATAACGGCTTTTGGGAACCTCTGTGGAATCCAATTGATATACAGTGTGTCCTGGCTTTTATCCGAATGACGACTCCATCTCTATTTCAGGCCACAAGTTCATTTTGTATTTCTTAGTAGGCCCTGAGCTCACACATTGTTGTGGTCGCCAAACACTTGGGTGTGCACTCTTAACCCTACCGCCTACAATTACATTTGAATTAGATATTTTCAAAATATATATATATATTTCTTGACATTAAGCTATTTTATGAAAAATTATGTTCACTTATTTAATTGCTCAAATATTTATTATAGAACAGTCTATATTAAAGAAATATTTTTAAAAGAAAAAACTGTCTATTTGAAATTCAATTGAGTTTAAAAATAATTTAAAACATAATACAAATTATAATATTGTCAAAATTGATTGAGTTTTATCCATATAAAAAATATATTCATTTATAATATATTAATTAAAATTATATATTTAAAAATATTTAACTACTTTTATTTAATGTTGCTTATTAAACTAGCAATTTAAGAAAAAAAATTTTATTTTTTATTTTTTGATATTATTTTAGGGGATTATATAGTTATTATGCAAGTTACATAATAAAATAAATTATAAATAAACAATATTTAATTAAAATGTAAAAATGATATTTTTTAAAAAAGTTTTACGACTGAAATGTAAAAGAGAAGTTGAACATACAACACGATCAATGAAAAAACCAAAAAATTAATTAAAAAAAAAGGTCCTCAATCCGATACTTATTGGCAGCAAAGGGGTTAAGGTAGCTAGTTTCCTCCAAATTCATGGATTGGAAAATTTTTGAATGAAAAAACCAAATGCTAAACATTTCAGAGTGTGATGACTTAATACAACCCTTCCCAAACTATACAACGAAATACAATCTAAAAAACTTCAAACCTACTCTAGAAAAGGACAATATGGATAATTACGTTATATCTCCTAACTTTACATACTGCACAAGGCATAAGGTAGAAACTATCAATCCATAGTCTGATATCTAAAATATGGTTTCCACCTAATCAAAAGTACGAAAAAGAATTTTTCCCTCTACTGCTTCATTTCTGCAGGAGAAGGGTGTGCCTGACGAACAAATTGCCCTTTCACTCTAGGGCGTTGCTCTGCGAGCTTTTTCCTGCTCTCATAACGCACCTGTAAATAAAATTTGGTCTAAGCAAATGAAAGTATGCACTTTCGATAATATGCTAGGTCCATGTGACTATAAATCAATTAAACAATAGCCATCCCAAGGAGAAACTAGAGATGAATTGTATCAATTAAACACAATTGCAGTAAAGATGAAAGCAACAAGATACCTTTTTCTCATAGCATCTATCTTTCCTTTTCAATCGGAATTTTGTAAGAGCAGCTTCTCTTTGGATAGATCGATGTGAGTTCGCGTTCTGTAAAAGGCTCTCTTCATCTTTTCCCTCTGCAGCAACCCTGACATTAGCCACCTGATCAATATTGCTGTTACTCCCAGAAGTGCTTCCATAACCCATGTTAAGATGACTTGCAACACCATTACAGAAGCTGCTTGTTGCGCTCTGATCAGTAGTGGGAGAGATATGTCCTCGATCCTCTGGAGAATCTAACTTCTTGTCCTGCTTTTGCAGAGACTGTTTGTTGGTATCATCAGCCGTTTGGATCGATCGATCATAGACATGTTCAGAATTACTTTTGAAACTGGACTGCTGAAATGGATTAACTTTACAGTTGGGGTCTGGCTGGCTCCCTGAACTTGGACTGGGTGTTGGTGATACACCAGATTGTCTACAAGTAATTGGAGAAAACATAGAAGCATAGCTGGTGCATAGATTATTAAAACCTCCATTAACTGGAATTTGGATGGGAAAGACTTTTTTATGGGAGCAAGAAATTGCCATTTCAGTTTCTTTGGTTTGAACATTAGCTAAAGAGAAGATGGCTCTTTCAGAACTTGGAGTTGGTGGTGGACCAGGAGCATCAGAATTGTAGCCATTAACACTGCTGGAGAATTTTCTGTCAGAATAAGCTCCAAAGTCTTTCTGAGTAGGAGCACTTTGCAATGTTGTATGTATGGACTGTAACGGCCGGTTAGTATACCTGGCATGAAGTGTCATCAAATGTGTCATTATTTGAAAATAAATTTAACCAAGGAAAATTTGTTACTAATGAAATGACAAAAAGGTTACAAGTCCTCCACAGAAACTAAAGAAATTATTAATTTGCACTAGTCTTCTAGTTAAAAATACATTTTGAGATTTTGACGCACTAGATTTTGGAAATGCTTCAACAACCGGAAGAAAGCACAATGTCAAGACACCTCAATGTGTCTTCTGACTTACTAATATAAAACATTGATTGCACATAAATAAATTGCAAATAGAACATATGCAAAAGGAACTCACCGTGTGAATGCAGAAGCACTGGAGTGCCTGAGAGTGCATCTATCTTCTGTAACTTGAATCTCAAAGCCACTTTTGTTGCATCTTGTCATGCACAGATCCAACTGTGGAGCACAATCAAAATTTCCTTTGGTATTATCCAAAGAGTTGTAGCTAGTAGATGTTCCCATGAAATCAATGGCTTCTCTTGAAGAGTTGACAAAGCAATGATTGTTGTCGCCAGCCTCATGTGCGGTCTTAGCACTTGTTCGTTGGCTTTCTGGTTCAACATCCTTATCCACAATCATTTGGTTAGTTTTGTTGCAGGCAGCTACAACTGAATCTAATTCAATTGAACACACCAAAAATTAGTTCTCGCTATAATTATTCAACAGGAATAGTGATAGATGATATTGTAACAATGTCTTACCACCAGCTTCATAATCATGCACAAGCAACTTCTGACCACAATCCATGTGTGCTTCATGTTGCTGCATTCTTTTGTCATTCAGGAAAAGTTGTCCCCACACTGGCTGCAAAAACTCTCTCATATTTTCTGCAGGCACACTCTCAGCCTCCACATCTGGTTTTGTGCAAGAACTCTGCAAGAGACAGCAAACATGCAATCTCTACATAAAATTCATGTAGCCAACCTAAACTGAAAGGAAATCCTATCAACCACAAGTGGTCTCTTGAAAATTTTGATATTATGAGATGAAGATGAAACACAGTAGTGCATTTCTTTTTACTCATTTCATTTCATTCATATATTTTAATTTATCAGGATTACATAATAACTGAAAATCCTTTCAAACGTGAACCGTTTCAGGTTGCATAAATATGTCCAGTAAATGCCTGCTGTGCACCTGCTCAACTCAACATGAGCTGGGCATTAATTTTACATAGTTATATTATACAAGAAGATATGAATTCCTTGTCATCTAATGCCAATATGCTTAAAATATTAATCCATAAAAGAGATTTGGTCATAGAAAATTTATTGATTGCAGCAACCATGCACAATATAACCTTGGAAATACACAAGCTATGCTTGCATTAAACAAACACAAGAACGAGTAAAGAAAATGACCCTCCTAGAAAATTATGTCTGAAATGTTTTAAACATCACAACCTTTTTCTCATAGCCCCTGAATTTTCAATCAAAAATCCTGCAACTTCCGTTTTTATTTAATCAAGTTAATCCTACATTAAACAAGCCATTTTTTGTTCAATAAAATCCTTCAGATTTCCTATATGAACCCTGGCATGTCCACGCATCAGTAATGTTACTAAATCAATCTCACAAGACTCTTTCAGATTCTTCTACAGTGCCAATTTGCTGGAGGCCATTTCCAGAAATTGCATGTAAAAGATGGTGTAAGTATTTTATTAGAGAAAATCTACAATAAAGAGGGTCCATCACATGTGTTTTAGATAGAATACCATGTTCAAGAGATCCTACAAGTTTGGAGGAAGAATTTGGGCAATTTCTTCTATAAATTTCAAAACTAGTCCAAGCAACAATTAAAGCATATACCACCTCACACGCAAGTAGAAAACTAACCTGAGCATCACTTCCTTTCTCAATGAACTCTCTATTATTTTTAGCACAAGCCATGTCACCAATTGAATGGTTACTAGCAGCATTATTTTCAGAAGTAGCTTCAGCCTTATCCTGTCCAACACTTTCTTCTTGAGCACCATTTCCTCTGGCAAGAGTCTTATAGGACCATAAGAATGAATCGACACTTGGTTAGAAAGTAAAATCACATAAATTCCAAGTAAAATGGAGAAAAAAACAAGTGTCCGGAATAGGCATACAGATTTTCTCCTCCATACATGCTGCCACAAATTTCTCAGTTCATTTCTCCTTATAGGCTTAACCAGATAGTCAGCAGCACCTCGCAACATACATTTATAAACTGTACTAACTGAATCTTGTGAGGACATCACTGCAAAAAATATCCAAAATATTGTTGATTTAAGTTGGATAAAAAAAAAACAGAGGTAACTTAAAAATTCTTGCATGCAGAAATTTAAAGTTTTGTATCATACTTATAACTGGTATATTTTTGCAAATCTCATGCTCCATAATCAGAGTAAGAAGGGCATATCCGGATATTGAAGGTAAGTCCACTTCTGTCAAAATGAGGTCTATATTACAGGGTCTTCCTTTCAGCATCTCCCATGCCTTTAAGCCATCAGGAACAGCTACAACTGCTCATAAAAACGAACCCTTTTCAGTTTGAAGTATGAGTACATTCTATAAATTTCAAGTTTCACGGAAATTTATTACATGGGATATTCCAATGCTGATTGTACTGCAGATATTAAAGACACGCACATCAAATAGATAAATATCTGCTGTCTTGAAACTTGACATGATTAACAAAGACATCAGAAAAAATAAACTTAACTTGTGTTTTAGTATGAAATGTTCTAAACTAAACAAAGCAAGTAGTAAGATACAATCTTACATCCACTAAGTTGGAGACATGTGTTCACTGTCAATTCTCCTCACTTGGCAATCCACCTACTTGCACACTATGCTTTAGAAAACCAAACACCAGGCGAAAACAAATATCAAAACTTTAAATTGAGGAATATTCAAGAGGAAAAATGTGTCATCTTTTCTAAACGAAAGCTCCAAACCATACCTTGAAGATTCCACAAGCTTAATTTTTTTTTAAGAAACAAATCCCTAATCCGAAAACGAGACCAAAGAAAAATTCCTTAAATTAGCAGTTGAAAATAAAGACTCATATCAATAGAGATTAGTTCAGAACTCAAAGATAATGAATTCAAGACTCGAAAATCATTTTCCATCTCAACAACTGAACAACAGAAGTCACAGTAACCCAAAATTCACGAAACAACAACACAAAATTCAACGATGTAGAAAAAAGAGAAAGGAAAATAACTGACCTTTGTAGCTACATCTCCGAAGCAGAGCAGCAATGATCTGTCTGGTAGAATCATCAGCTTCAACTAACAATACTCTCAATACCATTCTCGGAAATAGCTTCTCCCATGTCACCACTGCCTTGTCTCCTTCCTTTCTCTTCATCTTCCTTATTGCCCCACTTTCAGCATCCTCCACTTCTTCTTCTTCTTCTTCATCATAATCTTTCACTTTATCCTTCCTCTTCTCTGACTCGCTCTGTGTCCTCACTTCCAGCTCCTCGCTACTAATCACTCCTTCTCCCATAATTAAAAACGATAATCTTAAACCGCAACACACTCCTCGCCTCTCTGGTTTTTTTTTTTTTTTTTTAGGTTAAGCTAAATCTCTTCTAAGAATAATAATAATAAAAAAAAACTGTGAAAATATCTATCTAAAATCTCCATCGCCTCTAATATTAAAATTACCATCCTACGGTTGCTGTGCAAAGTCAATTCCTATCCTACGGTTTTAAATATTCTATAACTAGATACACACAAAATATCTCGATACCTCTACTCCATTGTACGGGTCCATGTATTGCCACGTCAGTTATTACAAAGAAAAAGAAAAAAAATCCACCAGCACCTCCACCACTAACTAAGATCAAAAGGCATTGCCTCATTGGTTTAGCTTTTGTGGTTGTTAAGTTGGCGGTGGATATTTAAAGGTCAAAAAGGACTTCTTCCCCTTTGCCTCACCAAAAATTCTTTAACCCTATTTTAGATATTTTTCGGATATTTTTGGTTTGTGTGGGGCCTATAAAATACATTATTTTGCACTTGCCTAGATATTTTTGTTAGTGCTGTCTTAAGGAGACAATTGCATCTTATGGATAAAAATTTGACACGTACTTTTACTAGGCAACAAAACAACTTTCATGTGCGGCTTTCAAGTTGTCAACATGTGTGTTCTTTCTTAATTTCCTCATTTTTTTTTTTTTTTTTTATGGATTTTCTATGAATTTTTTTTTTCGACCAAAATTTTCTATGATTTTGCCGAACTTCATTTATATTTTTTTTTTAAAAAAAGGTAAAAGGCTAATTTTGTTATCAAATAAAGGGTGGTTTTATTTCATGAAAATTAAAAGTTTAAAATATCAATCACAATAAATGATTTTAATTTTTAATGTTTTATTGATTAAAATTTTATATGAAGATGAAAATAAATTTTTTCATTAATTTCTAGTGCTTTTTTATATTTTTATATATAAATAATTTTAATTTTAATTTTTTTATAAATTAAATATTTTGTTAAAATATTCATTTTATTTTCAATCTTATTTATTTTTATTTCGATTCCAAATTCAATTTCAAAATTTGTACTAAATGACCGCTTAAAATAAAAAAATAAAAAAAAAAAAAGCAAGTAGTCTATAAATGTATTTTGCGGCTGATAAGGCTAATAATATGATGAATAGAACTATCTTAAATCATTTTTAAAATCAAAAAATTTATTTTTAAGGGAACAGGTCCAATTTAACTCCTATGAATTAAGGCTTAATTCAGCTCCTAATTTTTTTGGCCAAAAATACATCTACCATCATTCAATCTAGTCATTCAGTCCCTTCTAAAAAGTTTGACATCTTAGAAATTATAAACTTCTAAATATTTTAAGTTTTAAATTTTAATAGATTAAATTATCCTTAATTTTTTTTATTAATAGTATAATTTTAAGGAAATTGCTTTATTTAATTATTAAAATCTTTAAACTAAACTATTGACCTTATGTATGATCAACCTTTTGACTTTAACAATTAATTTGATTTTACTAACAAAGTTTGCTAAGTGTTGTAGACTAAACGTCTATTTAATTGAAGTTAAAATTGATCTTGAAAGTTCCCCAAGACATAAACAAATGACTAGAGTCAAATGGAAACCATTCCATATTATTTTTAAGTCAATTCAAGCACATAGGCAAGCCTCACGACAACTCTCAAGACCTGGAGCCGAAGCCACAAGCCAAAGGCACAAAGAAGTTTAAGAAAGAACGAGGAGTCTGGACTGCTCACAATCTCCCCTCACAGTTGTGACCAACTCATGAGTATAACAGAATGAAAAGGCTGTTGAAGAGAGCTCAAGCCATTTGATGAGCATGACTGCTCATGATCCCTTATCATGATCGTGAGCAGCACATTAAGCACAACATTCAAGTGACCAATGGCTATTTCTGACATCCCCTCTGCCACAATGATCATATTTTCATAGCTCATGATCATGAGCACCCCTTCATAACCATGAGTAGATCAATTCCTACAAAAAGCAGAATTATATTAATTACAACTTTATAAAGGTTAAAGATGACTTGAATACTCCTCAACAGCTCTTTTATAATCTCTAAGTATAAAAATAAGTCTTGGAGTGTCATTCAAGAGTTACACACTTTGGTTGTTTAAAAGTTTTCCTTAGCATTCATTAAGCATTCAATATCCTCTTCTATTTTCTTTATATTCAAGTACTCTCTTGGGTGTGGGTTATGTGTTAGAATTAAGTCTCTTTTTCTATTTTCAAGGGTTAGAAAAAAGGAAGTGATGTCTTATTCTATTGTGAAAGGTTTAAGTGTTCTCCTATTGAAAACACGTAGGTAATTTGGTTAAAAGTGATCCTAAAACTCTTGGTTGTAAGGTTAGAGTTAAACCTAAAACTCAAACTTGTGATAATCGATTTAAGAGAATAAATTATGGTGATTCAAAAATCCTAACTTGGGAGAGTTAAGTGGAGACGTAGGTTTATTGATAACCCGAACTCCTTAAATACCTATATTTAATCTTCTTTAATTCTTTTCCTTTTTTAAATTTTTGTTTATCACATCCTAAAATCTTAAAAGCCCTATTCCCCCCCCCCCCTCCCCAATTAGGGCTATTATAATTGGTATCAGAGTTTGACTTCTTGATACTTAATTGTAGGAAGAAAAGATCATGAAGAGTGAATCCTTAAATTTTTCATCTATTAAACCCTTTTTTGATACTAGTGGTTGCCCAAATTAAAAGTTCAAGATGGAGCTGTACTTAAATAGTGATCTAATTGGACTTTGGAATGTTGTTCTAAATGGTTAGGAACCACCTAAAGCCACAATAGATGGTGTTAACACCATCCTTATAAGAAGTCAATGGCCAAATGATTAAAAAAAAAACTTCAAGAATAAGAAGGCCATGACAATTTTTCTTGCCGTTATTTCTAGAGAAGAGGAAGGCAAATTTTAACATTGCCTATACATAAAAGAAGTATAGGAGACTCTTGAAAATCACTATGAAGAAAACATTCAAGTGAGAAGTAAGAAGGTTCAACTTCATTTTTAGGAATATGAGCTTTTTAAAATGAAACCTCAAGAATCAATAATGAAGATGACCAATTGCCTTAACTCTCTTCTTACTACCCTCAAGAAACTTGGAAAATACTTTTCCAAGGAAGAAGTAAACATTAAGATTCTAAGAATCCTACCTAAGAAGGATTGAAAATTTAGAGTTACTTCAATTGAAGAAGCTCATAACCTCTCAACTCTTTCAACCGACATTCTCATTGGGAAGATTCTTACACATGAGCTTATACTAAAGTAAAGAGAAAATGAGAAGGATGAAAAAGAAGAGAAGAAAAAGGGGATTGCATTGAAGACCATTCAAGAAGTAAGTGATAATGAAACTCTTTTTGACTCTAATGAAGACGATGATGAAATAGCTATGATCTCTAGAGGATTCAAAAAGTTCTTTAAAAGAAAAAGCTTCTCAAGACAAAAAGACAATAAAAAGTTTAAAGCAAAAAGAATAAAGAGGTCACTTGCTATAAATGTAAGAAGCCCAGACACATTAAGAGTGAGTGTCCAAGATTGGAGTTCAAGAAAAAAGAAACAAAGGACAAGAAGAAAGCCTTTAAAGCTTCATGGGATGACTCCTCCAAATTAGAAAAGTAAGAGGAGCAATAAGAAGTGGCCAACCTTTGAGGAACAATAAGAAGTGGCTAACATTTTCTTCATGGCTCTTCAGGACAACAATGAGGTACTATCCATTTCTCATTCCTCTTGTGAGGATTATGATGATGATGATTATGAGAGTTCTATTATGATCAAATTCATGCTTAAATGTAAAAGCTTACTTTCTAAGAAAAAGCTTTACAAGAATGAGTTATCTAACTTGTCCAAGGATTATAAAAACTTAAAAAATGATTTTTCAAAGGTTATTGAATCAAATGAAAAACTTGCAAATGATTTGAAAACTTCTAGTTCCTTAAAGGATCAATTTAAGAAATAAAATGATGAAAATCTTAAGCTTTCTAGAGAAGTGTTGGATTTGAAGAATTTCATTTCTAAATTCAAAAAAGGAAAGGAAAATTTAAATAAGGATATGATCCTCTAAAAGGGTTAATTTGTGAAATCTACACATCAATATAATCAAGTACAAAGCTTAAATGAATTTTTGGGTTATTTTATATTTCAGAGTCAATAAGGAAGATTCAAGAATATTCTAGAAGATGTGAGAAGATTCAAGAATATTCTACGTCAAAGTCAAATTTAAAGTCAATAAGTCAAAGTCAATGGTCAATATCCTGCTTGACATGTGACATGGCATGCTTTAAAGCTTAGTTGTCATTAGTCGTTTGTTTAATTGTCATGAGTTGTCAAATTGACTTTTCAATTCTTAGTTGTCATGAGTTGTCAATTTAACTTTTCAAAGCTTAGTTGTCATATTTTTTAAGGGATCCTATTTAGTAAAGGATTTTCCTTTATAGGTGTCTTTAGGAAAAAGTAAGAAAACCTATTCCCTCAAGGATTAGGATGTTTACATGCCTATATAAAGGCCATAGCATTGTAAAATGAATTTAAATGAAGTTTTATCAATTAAATTTCAATTCTTTTGAGGTTAAAGTCTTTCTCTTTTGTTCTTAAAAGAACTTTAATAAATTTATCAAGTGAAGGCTTAGTACATTCAAACCTAGTTTAAGTTACACTTCAAATTGACTTTGTTAATATTAAGTTTATATTGAACAACCTTTAATTCTTTATAATTAAGGTTCTTAAGTACAGATTATTTAAGGGTCTTGTTGGAAATTAGATTTTTCCTTTGCTTGATTTGTGAATGATCCTTGGCAAGGTCAAAGTTAATTTGAAGTCTAAATTAAACTAGGTTTTAATGTACCAAGCCTTCATTTGATAAATTCACTAAAGTTCTTTTAAAAATAAAAGAGAATGACTTTAACCTCACAAGAATTGAAATTTAATTGATAAAAATTCATTTAAATTTGTTCTACAATACTATTGCCTTTATATAGGCATGTAAACATCCTAATCTTTAAAGGAATAGATTTTCTTACTTATTCCTAAAGACACCTATAAAGGAAAATCCTTTACTAAATAGGATCCCTTCAAAAATTTAACAATTAATGACAACTAAGCTTTGAAAAGTCAAATTGACAACTCATGACAACTAAGCATTGAGAAGTCAAATTGACAACTCATGACAACTAAACAAACAACTAATGACAATTAAGCTTTGAAGCATGCCATGTCACATGTCAAATAGGATATTGACCATTTACTTTGACTTATTAACTTTGAATTTGACTTTGACTTATTGACTTTGACTTGGAATATCCTTGAATCTTCTTACATCTTCTATAGTATTATTGAATCTTCTTTATTGACTCTAAAATAGAAAACAACCCAAAAATTTATCCAAGCTTTGTACTTGACTATATTGATGTGTAGACTTCACAAATTAACCCTTTTAAGGATCGTATCATTCCCTCCCTCTTAAAGATGATTCGTCCTTAAATTATACACATCTTCTAAAGTTGATAAATTCATATATCCTCCAGGGTCAAACATAAACTCTTTGATCGAAATCCTCTCCTTTGAAGTAATAATCCACACAATAACTTAAACTTTATTACAAACTTGCAACATAGAACTTGTATTCATGAACATATAATAATTGAATACCTGTTTCTTCCTTCTAAATTTGAAACATGAATATCTTAAGTTCTTTTTTAAATGAATAAAGACTCCATAGATTCCCTTGAAAGAAATAAAAAGTTACAACTCTTGCTTATACTTCATACAAGGAATGAAATCTTTAAAAAGATTGTTGACCTTGTATTGCATTTCAACAATATTATCAAATGGATCTTTATAAGGCATAAAACTCTGCAAAATAACTTTCAAAACACTAGAAAAAGAAATATTAGAATTATTAGTATCATCATGATGAATAACCATCTTTTTATCCTTCATAATGCTCTCAATCTCTAGTTTCATCTTTTGTGCACAAACTTTCAAATTTCCCTCTTCATGGTGCATATACTCTTTATGGTCATAATATGCACTCTTGATAACTCCTTGACTAGTTACTCCTTCTACAAGATCACTAGCTTGCTCAAAACTTTATGAACACTCCTTTCTAACTGCAATATCTCTTTCAAAAATTTATAATTTCTCATTAATTTCTTTATTAAGCTACACACACTTGTCTTTATCTTTAACTTCTTATTATATTTCATTAAGGCTTTTAGCATTGTTTTGCTCCAATACCTCCACAATTTCTTAATCAACTATTTTCTCTTCAAAACCACTATTTGCACTTTCTTCATTCACTAAAACATGAATGTTGTTTTCAATAACCTAATCTTTAAATTTCTCACCTTACTCACTCAACCCAATTTCAACACTTAACTCCCTCTTTTCCTTTCTCTCATCTTCTTAGATTTCCCTTTCTAAAGTTTTCCCATATAAAGAGTGAATCTCTTCATTTTGTTGATTGATGCTTAAGTCTTCAAAATTAACTTTGTAGGTAAGGTTCCAAGTTGGCACTCTTTCCCTTTATTCTTCTCCTTAACTTGTCTCCCAACCACTTTAATTACTTCAACATTCATCAAACCTTATTTCATCCCTTGAAAGTGATTATGCAAATCTCTATAAAAATGATTTGGCACAAACCTCTTTCACATGATAGTTTTAATCTCTTTCTATGTAGAGATAGGTTCTTCTCCACAATGCCTCCTTGAAATCACCAGTTGATTCCACTAAGCTAGTGCATAGCCCATGAATATGCTAGTTACAAGCTTTCTTTTCCTTATAGTATTTATGGCAATTAAATATGCTTCGGGATCACTTCTGCCATGGAAATTAGGTATCCTCATCTTTATGCTCCAAGGTTGTTATCTTGCCTATTATGCCCTTAAATGCTCTCATTAACAAACTCATCATCATCCTCATGCCATCTCCCTCTATGAACTTTTCTAGATGTGATTTGAGTTGTATTTATTGGTGTTATTGGTGGTGGTTATAGCTTGTCCTTGCTCTAACCTCCCTATTTGCTCTCGAACCTTTTGATGGTTATTTAACAATTGACTCATTTGTTCATGCTTCATCTTCACAAAGAGCTTCCATTTAAGATCTATCTCAACCTCCTTTGGATCTACCATGTTATAAATAAAGAAATAAAAGAAAAGAAAAAACTCATAAGAAACACTCCCTCGCGTGTTTACAGTTAAAGAATGTCACTTAACGCTCGTGTTTCACTCAATTAGGCTTTTATCCTCTTATGAGCTCACCACTCGCCTTTTACCTCTCAAATTCCTTTCTTATAGTTCTTATGAAACTTAAGTTACTAATTATCAAATTAAGCTCAATATAAAACAAACAAAGCAACATTATAAGAGCCAAAGAAAACACAACAAACAAACATAATATCCAAACAGGACAATAAAATTCTTGGAATAGGTGTTAATATGGAACCTTCAAGAATAAGCTTGAGAACCCCTTTATGCATTCGAACCCCCATAGCATTAACTTAAAAAGCCCAATAGTCAATTCAGCAATAACCCCTAAGACTGGTTAGAAATCAGATTATTTAGATGATCAAAGAATTATAATAAAGAAAACTCATTTCTAAATTCCAATTTTGAAACACCCCACAAGAAGATGATCAATCTACTTAAATGTTCCTTAAAGCATGTATTCTACACAAGAACACAAAGATAAAAGGAAAACAACCTTTAGGTTTTAAAACTTCAATTCTCAATAATAATCTCCCCAAGTTACATAAAATAAGACCTTTATATAGGTTTAAAGAAACCCTAAATAAAACCTAATTAATATCCTAACTAAACGAGAAAATAAAATCCTTCTTAAATAAGAAAATATAATTCTACCTAAATGATAAAATATAATCTTGATTACATTTGGATTAACATATGTAGCACATAGTTGTGCATGTTTCACTATAATTAAACTCGAATTGATGAAAACCTAAAACTTACCTTGATGTAAGCTTTAATTAGCATCTTGAATTGCTTCATTTGGATTTATATTGAGTGAGATACAACCCATTTACTGATGTATATTCAGTCTGCCCAGTATTGTACACGACCTAATAATATTTCATAATTTTAGCCCATGAAGACGATCAAATTAACTCCAACTTTCTTCATCAAAGTTGTATTACTATGTGTCAGATTTCCATAAAATTTTAGATTACCTAAATCCAACATCTATAGAGAAATATATGACCAAAACACTAAAGTAGGTTACCAAAAGAAGAATTGATAAAAATTAAATCTTAGATCGCATTAGGATCATATCATTCCCTTCCTCTTGAAGATAATTCTCCTCGAATCAGCCCCATGTTCTGAAGTTGGTATATTCCAACATCCTCCAGGATCAAAAACTAACATTTTGATTGAAAATTTTTCCTTCACAACATGCATCATATCACTTATTTTCTGAATGAAGTATGTCATCATGGTAAACCTATTCAAAATAACAAAACTAGACAATTGATTATGAATTTGGTTAGTGATAAAAAAAACATCCTTGTACATAGGTACAAGTATAGGTTGACTCACATCACTCATTTTTGCACACACATTAATATTCTTTTCACTTATGTCAGGCTTGTTTTCTTTCACCAAGTGTTTCTCATTTTCCTCATTTTTCTCACTCAATTCATTTTCAACATGCAGCTCACTTTCTTCTTTTATCTTAACTTCATTGCTTTTTCTCCTCAAAGTATTCCTAAATGAAGATAGAAACTCTTAATTGTGTTGATTAATGCATGGGTCTTCAAAAGTTGTCTTGGATGGTGAGGTTTCAACTTGGCACTCCTCCTCCTTACTCTTCACTTCAACTTTCAGAAATATAATAATTAATGACAACTAAGCTTTGAAAAGTCAAATTGATAACTCATGACAACTAAGCATTGAAAAGTCAAATTTACAACTCATGATAACTAAACAAACAACTAATTACAACTAAGCTTTGAAGCATGTCATGTCATATGTCAAGTAGGATGTTGATCATTAACTTTGACTTTTGACTTTGACTTATTGAATTTGACTTGAAATATCCTTGAATCTTCTCACATCTTCTAGAATATTCTTGAATCCTCCTTATTAACTCCAAAATACAAAATAACCCAAAAATTCATCCAAGTTTTGCACTTTACTATATTAATGTGTAGACTTCATAAATTAACCCTTTTGAGGATCATATTAGATAGTCTTCTTAACTCCTAAAAACTCTATAGGAATACCCATGGACTTAGATATATTAATGGAAAGTCTTCCTCATCATCATCACACATAAAATTTGTTAAAGCTTCATTTGATTCTTCTCCTTCCACTTCAAACCTCTTCAGACTTAAGCTCTTAAAGCTAAAATGCCTCATGCACCTAATGTCAAGGCTAATTCTTCCAAGACTCAACCTTCCTTGACACAAAGGTCTAAGGTACAAGCTAAAAGACCTCAAACTAAACATGTTTACATGTATACTATAAGAAACTCTATAATGCATGCACCTCAATCTCATATTCCTTATTATTGTGAATGCATGTCTCACATGCATCCTAGAATACAAAAGTAAAGTAGAAAGCACACACAAAACTCTCATGCTCTAATTAGGAAATATGCACAATTCATTAATAAAAGGCAAGATAATACAATTAGAAGAAATAGATTTGCCAATGTTGAATGCTTTTTTTACATGACCAAAGATCATACTAGCAATGTATGCTTCTATAAAATATTATACTTACAATTAATACCTTTGGATTATTTTGAGACTAACCAATATAGACCAATAAAGGGTTTGGTTCAAAAGGTTATTTAAATGTGTTGCTTATAAGTGTGCCTAAAATCCATAACGAAGAAAAGCAATTGGTATCTTAATAGTGGATGCTCAAAGCATATGATAGGTGATAAAGAGCAATTTACCAAGCTTGAAGCCAAGGAAGGAGGATGTATTACCTTTGGAGATGGTACTATGGGAAAGATAGTAGGCATTGAAGAAATTAGTAACCCTAAATCCTTATCTATTGATCATGTTCTCTTGGTAGATGACTTGAAATATAATTTGCTTAGTATTAGTCAATTGTGTGATATGGGTAATAAAGTCACTTTCTATCCTAAAAATTTCTTTATTAGTAATCTTATTTATGATAATTATTTTTAGTGGTGAAATAGTTGACAATGTATATGTTGTTAATTTAAATGAAGTAGGGAATAAAGAATTTAAATGTCTTATGGCTAGTTCTCATGATGAATAGACTTGGCATAAAAGGTCAGGACATGTTAATTTTAAGCTTTTATATGATTTTAGTAAAAGTAAACTTGTGAATAGATTACCCAAGATCAAGTTCATTAAGGACAAGACTTATGATGCTTATTAAAAAGGAAAGCAAACTAAGTCTTCCTTTAAACTTAAAAATAATGTGTCTACTTCTATACCGTTAGAATTAATTCATATTAATTTGTTTAGTCCTACTAGAGTTGCTAGCTTGGGTGGATATTATACATTTGTACTTATAGATGACTACTCTAGATTTACTTTAGTGTTTTTTCTTACTCATAAGAATAATGTTTTTAAAGCTTTTCAAAACTTTGCTAAAAGCATTCAAAAAGAAAAAAAGGTTTTTGTATGTCCTCTATTAGAAGTGATCACATAACCGAATTTGAAAATGAGTTTCTTCAAAATTATTGTGATAAAAATGGAATCTTTCATAATTATTATTCACTTAAAACTCCACAACAAAATGGAGTTATAGAAAGAAAAAATAGAACTCTAGTGGAGATGGTTAGAATAATGCTCGATTAATATAGCTTACCACTATATTTTTAGGCGAAAGCCATCAACATCACTTGCTATATTGCAAAAAGAGTTTTCAAATGACCCTTTTTAAATAAAACCTCTTATGAGCTATGGAATAATAAAAAAAAAACCTAAGATTTTGTATCTTAGAGAGTGTTTAATTGTAAATGCTTTATATTAAACATTAAAGATAATCTTGGAAAATTTGATTCTAAAGTTGATGAAGAAATTTTTCTAGGCTATTTCACCATAAACAAGGCATATAGAGTTTTCAATAAAAGAACTTTAATAGTAGAAGAGTCTATACATGTTGTTTTTTATAAATCTAACCCACTTGATCCTAAAAAGGATTTTATTAATGTTGACAACATTGTAGAGAATTTTTTAAAGATGAATATTCAAGAAGTTGATGTCAACAAACCATTGGAAATTGATGTACCTAACAAGGTAGAGGATGAGGAACCCACCTTGAAGAATGAACTACCAAAGGAGTGATATATGGCATATCCACAAGACCTCATTATTGGTGACACTATAAAAGAGGTAACTACTATATCACATTTTAAGTATTTAGTAAATTTAGCCTTCATCTCTCAACTTGAACCTACAAATGTTGATGATGCTTTATAAGATGAGTTTTAGGTTATTACTATGCAAGAAGAACTCAACCAATTTAAGAGGGATAAAGTATGTAATTTAGTTCTTAGACCTAAACATCATCCTATTATAGGCACTAAATAGATGTTTAGAAATAAGATGAATAAACAAAATATTACAATTAGGAACAAAGCTAGGTTAGTAGTTAAAGATTATAACAAAGAGGAAGACATTGATTATGATTTCACCATTGCCCCCATTGCAAGATTGGAAGCTATTAGAATGTCATTTGCATTTACATCTTACATGAAGTTTAAACTTTATCAAATGGATGTGAAAAGTGCTTTATAAATGGTTTTATATAAAAGGGGGTATATGTTAAACAACCTCAAAGTTTTGAAAAACTTTGAACATCCTAATCATGTGGTTAAATTTTCAAAAGCTTTGTATGGACTGAAACAAGCTCCTAAAGCTTGGTATGAGAGTGTGAGCAACCTGACTTTTGTGTTTTTTTGCATCTTTTAGTTTTGAGATGAATTGGTTCCGTAATGGTCTTTTCTAAGGGATATGGCAACTTTATTGAATAGGGACAAATGATTGGTCTTAGGAGGAACGAGATACTTTTTTGGTTTTGTGGAGTCACCACCCGATTTTTAGAAAATCAAGAAAATAAAAGGACAATGTCAAGCCACTCAACGAGTATTACCCCTAGCAGAGATTTTCGGGTTCAGGGGATCGCATCTACTTTTTAACTATTTCTTATTATATGATGTTCGATGTATAGCTACCGTAATATCCTAGTTTTGGTAATGATAGTTTGTATAACATTCACACAATTCATCAAATAGTGGAAGATAATAAAACTGAAGATATTATTACATCGCTTTCCTAATAAAATTCATATAAAAAGAAAAAAGATTGCAGAAAAGTAAATCTAGTGAATGTGTAAGATAAATATAACTATTCACACAACTTTCTCAATCACATAAATAATGGGATAAGCAATGGACACCTGGTCATTTGAAAGAGTAAGTGAAATGTAGATGATCATATATGCTTGCAGTGATTATTTATGCTATGATGATAATAGGGGATGCATGATGTCATCACTAGACCGAAAATATAATGACTCTATTTCAGGATATGAACTTTCACATTATTGATATTTACAATGTGATTTCATGTTTCAAAACTAAAGGATACAAAATCATTATATGAAATGAGCATAATAAAGCATAGATTATTCATATAGCATACAAAATTGCTAATCTCATCACATAAGCACAACAGTATTCCCAAATGCTGGCAACGATAAAATAAAATGCAAAGCAATAAAATAAATAAACTAAAATGATTATGTGGTCCTTAAACTCAACTAAGCTTGTATGGATTTTGAAGCTTTAGCTTCGAGGGATTATCAAGCTTTCCTTATTGAGAGGTTCAAAATGACAACATCATGATGCTAGTTTGTATATCTTTAAAGCGTGCTTTAACAAAGATGAGGCTTGGTTTGGTGGAAAAAAGGTCTAATTTCCTAAGAAAAAGATAGTGGGAGAGCAAAAATTATCTAGAAAGGGGTTTCCAGCAACTTCAATCTGACAGTGTGTTTCCACTTTCTTCCCCCTTAAAATGGGGTGTAAAGATGCTTATTTATAGTTAAAAATGTGTGGAATAGGGAGGTATAGGTATGGTCACATGCATGTCCCTAGGACGGAGTGTGTGGCCACGTAAAGTGCACGTGACTACACACTAATGTACAGTTATATGCACTTTACACACTCCATTTGGGGCTTACGCATGTTATTCTAAGGTTGGTTCTTAGGGTTTTTAGGTCTTTCAGATGCATTTCCAAAGTCCATTTTGTCATATTCAAGCTTGATTTTAGCATATGACACCTAGAGATGTTTACACGCACTTTTGAGCAATACATGCCAATCCTCGAGTTATTTTAGACTAATATGGGACCACTTTCTAAGGTTTTATAGCCTTTCGAACGTGTTTTTGAAGTTTATTTTGTCTAGTTTCACTTCAATTTTAGTGTGTGACACCTAGTGGTGTTTATGGCATTATACACACTTCCAAGTGACATGCACTGATCCTCGAGTTATGTTGGACTATTCTGGGACCACTTCAGAAGGTTTTAGAGTCCTCCGAACTTGTTTTTAAAGTCTATTTTATCAAAATCAATTTTCATTTTTTCACAAAGTTAGGTCCCAATTTGATGAAATGAATATTGGCCCAATAAAATGAGTGTTCATAGAAAGGAATACTCAAAATAGGCTTCTTATTATTTTAATAATTCGTACAATTTAATGGTTCAATAATTGATTTTGCACACTAGTGGGGTCAATTAGGTTTTTAAGGTTGCACACTTTAGAGATGTTACAAACAGGCAGACTCTAGTCATCTCGAAGGTTCATTTCATCATTGGACCTTTTTGGGGACAGTCAAATTTGAGGTATGACAGTTGCCCCCTACTTCACGTGTGTTGTATAGCGACCTAGCGCTGGTGTCAAAACACATAAAGCAAAATACAAAGATTCTAAAATCATGTTTTAAGGAGAGAGGTACTTACCTGAGTGCTGTGTTTTTGTGATTTAATTGTCATTGTTGTTTTATGATTCGGTTGTCATGTAATATGTTGTTAAGGACATATGTAATTTTGGGATCCATGCAAAATGCAATTTTATGATTCACGTAAGAATGCAATTTCAGGATTCATGCAAGATGCAATTTTAGGATTCACGTAAGATGCAATTTTAAGATTCATACAATATGCAATTTTTTGGATTCATGCAAGGATGCAATTTAGGATTCATATGGAATTATGCAATTTAGGGTTCATGCAATGATATAATTTCCACATGAATTATTCAAGTAAGTGAGACAAGCGTGTGATAGTGATATGCAATCAGGCATATAATATACAAGCATGCATATAAAATGTAATGAATACCCTTTTCAGGCATTGTACTTAACATTCACTAGCCATGTCAAGGGTTCTAACATCCTTTTGAATGTTAGGAAGTAATGCCACTATAATATCTTCCAATGTTAAGCAAAAAGATAATGTCGTTATAACCTCTTCCAGTGTCAACCAATGCAACTATAACCTCTTCTAATGTTAGGCGAAAAGATAATGCCACTATAACCTTCTCTGGTGTAAGGCAACACCCCTATAACCTCTTTCGATGTTGCGCAAAAAGATAATGCCACTATAACCACCTCAGTGTCAGGCAATGCCATTATAACCTCTTTCGGTGTCAGGCAAAAAGATAATGCCACTATAACCTCCTTCGATGTCAGGCAATGCCACTATAGCCTCTTTTAGTGTTAAGCAAAAAGATAATGTCACTATAACCTCTTCTAGTGTCAAGTGAAATGATAATGCCACTATAACCTCCTCTAATGTCAAGTAATGCCACTATAACCTCTTTTAGTGTCAAGCAAAAAAATAATGCTATGATAACCTCCTCCGGTGTTAGGCAATGGCACTATAACCTCTTCCTATATTAGGCAAAAAGATAATGCCATGATAACCTCCTCCGGTGTCAAGCCATAGACTGTTATGATTATTGTGGTTGATGTAATGTGTCCTTCTCTTTTAGTCTTGGTCAGTGATGATGTAGTGATGATGCAATGATGATGCAATAATGATGATATCATTACTTATTGTATTGTAGATGTTATTTTGATGATTTTGAGTAGGGTATCCTTTCAATGACTCTTTCCTATTTTTCTTCTTTCGAGAGGTGCTGAGTTTTTGAAAATGGTAAGGCCACGCACGATGTCTTTAAATAGATGTAGTTCCATCAGTGTACTTTTATGTGAGTTCGATGCATGTCTTACATTCAAATGGAGGTTTAGGCCCAGAGAAATGAGTGTGTAAAGTCTTGGAGTGCACGTAAAACCACATAAGAGCACGTGTAGGGGAGAAGTGCGTGTGGGGAGCGCATGGTCACACACTGAGTGCCTGGCCCATGGCTACATGCCTTCCCCTCTACACATTTATTTAAATGCACATTCTAGAGGTCTAAGGAGGCTTCTTTCAAACTTTTTTGAGTGTTTTCCAACTTTTCTGGACCCTTTTTAAGTTTTTGCTTCTGTATTTTTCATTTTTTCTACATAAGATGGAGTCCCTGACATTCTAGAGGGTTTGGAGGATATCTTCTTGGATGAGGAGGATAACTTCACAGAGGTCGCTAAAGTAGGGACTTCCACTATGGGGACTAGTACTGATGGTCCATCTAGCACTCAAGGTCCTCAGCTGTCTAAACTTTCTTAAGGAGACTTGATTCCTGTGGTTCACAATCTTGAGACTCATGTTTGGGCTCATCATCGTCGCCAGGTAGGACCTCTTTTATCCTCTGTCTTTTATTTAGCTATCTAGGCTGCCTTGCTATTCATTAGCTTTTGTTGTATTTATGATTCTTTCAACTGAGGTTGTCGTAATTGTGAATGCTAATAGCTTATAGGTCTTACTTTATTTTTTTTATTATGATTGTATGATATTCCTTGCCGTGATGCTTTTTATTTTGTCTTTCATTATTGTTCTTGTTAAATAACAAAGAAAAAAGATTTATTTGTATTTATTAATTGTGTGAATATTTGATAGCGTACCTATTATTTGTAGCCTTGTAGGTCTATTATTGTGCTACCTGGTAGTTTTAATAAGGTCAGCATGTACTATCAGGGTCTTCCACCATGTGTGAAGCCAATGGTTGCAGGGAAGGGTTTTGATGGGATTATTACAGCACTTTCTTATGACTCGTATGTGTTGAGTCAGATTGCTATTTATGCATTGATTGAGTGATGGATGGACACGGTAGACACTTTTCACTTGCTCGTTGGGGAGATGACCATAACTCTTATAAACTTTATTGCCATCACAGGCTTGAACTTTTCTAGAGAGCCTGTTCCCTTTAGTGAGGAGGAGTGTTCTTTTACAGTAATGAGGAGGTGCCTTACTACGGAATTGCTTGGGATGCCTACCCCTATGAAGTCTGGTTGTTCGCACCTGACTCATTACACCAAGTTCATTTCCACTATAGGGATGATGTATGATATTGATCTTGTTTCAGCAATGCAACTGGCTTGTTGCTTCTTGTTTCATTTATTAACTACTATCATCTTATCAAACCCTTCAGGTACGGGTAGTCTATGATTGCTACCTATTTTGAGGGATTTGGATGGCTTATCGAGGTATTGCTGGGGTACTACCACTTTTGTCCACATGTACTCAGGCCTTGATGTAGCATGTTAAGGTGGCTTGAGGATTTACGGATGGTTGTTCATGCTGGAAGTGAGTAGGAGTTCTCTTATCTATTCTTCTTTGTCTTTAGTTTGTTATTTTTGACTTCTTGGTTCTAACAAATATAGGCTTCCGAGTGTAGGGTTCTCCCTCGTCCAACTGTCGAGCATTTCCTTGAGGATGGCTTTTGTAAGCACCCAATTTTGAGATGTAATTGTGCATAATTACGACGTAAGCCCCTATGATGAAATTTATTCAAAAATTGAACTTGGTTATTGATTTTCGGGACTTTAAGGACTAAATTGTAACATATTTTAGGATTTGATTGCAAATAAGTCATTTTGTAGGGGTCTTTTGGTAATTAAAAGTTAAAAAAAATTAGGATCGGCACTGGTGTAATGCCGACCGACATTATGTAATGATGATCGACATTGCACAGTACCCATGCGCAATAATTCCATTTTTTGATTTTTTCGCTTATTTTTCCTTATTTTTATCGATTTTTTTAGTGTTTTGATTGGTTGAAAATTTTAAATTTTATCTGATAAGGTTTTTTTAAAAAAGAAATGCAGAAGATTTTTTTTTTGAAATCAAAACAAATGCTATCTGATCTAATCAGATAAGTCTGTTCCTCCTTTGGAGGAAGTTCAATACACGCAGACTCTACATTTAAAAGCAGAGTCTACATGCGTGCGAGAAAGAGGCTTGGCTGGGGTTTTTTTTGGCGAGAGAATTTTTTACAGATGGAAAAAAGCTTTGATTTCTTCTATTCTTTAAAAAACCCTAATTTTTACAGTTCATTTAAGGAAGATGATACACCGATTTTTAGTCTCAGTCCATAATCAAATCAACATTAAGTCGATTTCAATGGTGAAAATCCTAATCTGAGGGGCTGAAAAAGGGCATATGCACAACATTCATTTTTTCTTTCTTCTCTTCTCTGATTTTTATTCATTTCGTTAATTATTTTATTATTTAATTTCACTACTAATTTGATTACTTTTTTTTTATGTCCGTATGTGGATTGAGGAGGAGGATACTACTTGTGTTTAATTGAATAGAAGATCCATGGAATGCCATGGATGAACCTGTACTGTTTTAATAATAGTTCTTAGGATTTTAATTTTTGTTATGCATTTTGGTATCTTGTGTAGTTTATTTTAATTTTTGGGTGTATAATTATTTAATTTTAATTTTGTACGTAGTTTGTAATAGCCCCAGTAGTGGGAATAGTGAAAGACTTAAATTTTTGTATTTTAAAATTGATTAGTAATTAGGTTCAATTGGGTAAAAAAATCAATTAAAATCAATGGTGGCAGTAGCTTAAATTAGGGTTTGCATGTAATTAATTTAGGATTTTTTTAGAAAATCACTATAATGTTTGGTTGATCTATTTTTTGTGTTTTATTTATTTTGGGCTTGTTTTCTATGCTTTTTATATTTTTTTAGGCCTCAAGCCCATGTTTAGGTCTAACCCACTTAATAAATAGGCTTAAAAAATGATTTAGGTTTTTTAAATAATTAAAATCAACTTAGGCCCATTAGGTTAATTAGATTTTAGGCCCATTTAGTTAATTAAAATTGTTTAGACTTAGCCCAGCCCACTTAATTTCATTTCTTTTAAATAGACCTAGGCCCACACTCCACTTAAAATAAAACCATATTAGACTTAGGCCCACTAATTTAATTTTTTTTTTCTTTAAAATTGAATAGACTTAAGCCCATATCTTAGAAAGACTAAAAAATAGATTTTGGCTCATTAATTAATAAAATACAGGCCCACTTTTATTCTATTCCACTTGTAAATAAAATGTAGATTTAGCTAACTTTCTTTAATAAAATTAACATAATTTAGACTTAGTGACAACGCGATCTTGAGTGCATTTATTACTTTTAATTTTATTGACTTGTTGCCTTTTTAGGTAAATGGATGTTAATTAGGGTTTAATAAAATTGCATATAATTAGAGGATGAAATAATTATTTATAAAATTATTCTAAATGAACACGAGACTAAGAGAAGTTAGTATTCCGTATCTAGAATCTCCTAGTTATGGTGCTAACTTTCTTTTAGAGAATTGAGTACCACTAATCAAATTGTCCCAGTTATTACCCTAGGTGGCAACTCCTTATCTCCACACCATGTCTTTGTGACAATGGTTAGTGTATTCTCTAAGGCCCTAAGCCTAAATAGTGATGCGGTTGCTAAAATCTTGGACGTGCGCTAAACCCCGCCATCTACAGCTTTCCTTGTTATTCTTATTAGATTAGAGGACTACTTATTTGATTGAGGATTATGCAGTGGCTTGGGATTACATGTGTAGGCTGTCTCTTGATCAAGTACATTTGGCTCCTGCTATGTTGGTTATTTCTTTTTCAGAGATTCTTTATTCATTCTTGCCTTTTAAGTAGATCTTCCTTCACATGTGGGTAGCGAGGTCGCATTGGACAGCAAAGATGGTGACTGTATGGCAACTGATGGAGAGACGTGCGTTACTCTCCAGCCTTACTGGCAGAGTATGGTATTTACGCGAGTGAGTCCATCATTGGTAGGATGGTCCATTTATGAGGAGATTCCTTGTTCCTCCCTTTGGTGACATGTTCTAGGGCCATGAGCTTAGTAGTGACGAGCTTGTTGCTGCCATGATAGGATACTCCACTGAAAGTCTCTTAGAGAGTGCGGGCTTGCCTTATGCTGATGTGTTAATCCCTCGGTTGATTGATGTTATGGCTAGTGGCACTTTTCCTCCACCTCCTCAAGCAGATGTGTCTCAACCCTCATATTTGAGGACTGGGACATCATACGAATCATCGAGAATTGCTCCATCTAATCCAGTAAGATTTTATTCTTGTTTTGTATAAACATGTAAAAAACTTTATTAGTAATAAGATGTAATTGATGTGAGTTATGAGAGCTTATCTACAGCAATAAAGATCACGTCAGAAGAGATCTAGGTCCCATTTTAACGAGAATGAGGGCACATTCCATACTGAGGCAACTGCCTATGCTAGTGATGTGGCTTCTGATAGTACTATTCTTAGGAACTTGATGGTTCAGCCATCTTTGGCTTTGCTTAGGAAGGATATCTTTGGTAGAGTAGTGCATTTTGATATGCCTTGCATTGGCTTTCCTCAATCGAGTGTTGCTCCTCCTGACGCTACTTATCTTTATGTTTTATTTAACTTATTTTACCTTTATTTCATTTATTTGGTGAGTGATGATTCACTTATTTTCTTGCTCTTATAGATTCCCATCTTATTCGATCAGTATTGGTATACTATTGCGGGGAGTGCGTAATAGTGCTTTTGAGAGTTTGCCACTACTCAGAGGGTATGCTTCTTTTATTGTACCTCTTTATTTTATGCATATATTTTATGTATGCATGTATGATATGCAGTATGTCATGCAGGTTGAACACCATCACGCTAGTTGTGAATAGGAACAAGAGCATACAACTTATCATAATAGTATTGGTGAGTTGGGGTCATGACTATCATCCTTTGTGATGAATGATTATGAGCCTGGATTAGATGAGGGAGATGTTTAAGTAGGACTAGTGCTTGCTTTTGATGGCAACCATGGCTAATGTAGTTGTTTTAGGAGCTAGGTGTAGGACTTTTGACCTATGGTTTACTTTGTTATATCATTTTCCTGAGGTTATGGACTTTGGGTATTGTATCTGGGCGTCTGTCCTACATGTCCTATATGATACTTATATGATGATGACTATATAGGCTTCTTATTGTGTATCATTGATAATGTTTGTCATTGCTTTTTCCTACCTCTTTTTATTTTTCCCTTTTCTACCTAAAGTGTTTCTTTTTGGAGCTTTTTGCACTTAGCTAGGTTTTCCTTTTCTTTCCTTTTTTGCCTAGGGTGTCTCCTCTTGAAGCTTTTTACACCTAGCTGGGCCTTTTTTTTTAGGCTTTGACCATAGTGATTGATCTCAAAGAAAGAGTTAAGAACTATAGTCATGTAATGAAATAAAATGTAAAGCATGCTTGATATAATTCATGATAATGAAATGTGTTGCATTTTTTTAAAGAAATTTTACATAAATTAGCAATCATTCTCATTTCATTAAAGTCATTTAAGAAAAGCATGGGTCCATTCATACAAATTTTAAACTCAAGGTTACCCTTGTCCTTAACTGGCCTTCTCAAGTTTTCTAGTTAAATATTTTCTCTCTTTCCTTAACTTTTTCCTAGGTTGCTCATGTAAGGTTTTTAACCTAGTGGGAGGTCCCTAACTTTTACTAAGTTGTCGTTTTTAGGTTTTTAACTTAGCGGGATTTTTTTTATGCCTTAGATGTAGTACTTTTTCAAGCGGTCTGTATTGATAGGTTCAAAGAATTCGTTGCCTTCAGAATTTATTAACTTAACTGCTCCTTTCGATAAGACATGTTTTGACTAAGTATGGGCATTCCCAATTCGGTCTGAATTTTCCTCTCGAGTCTGGAATGTTCTGCCTCATTTTCTTTAACACCTAGTCTCCTACTTTCACACTCTTGTGTTTCACTTTCTTATTGAAGGGTTTTGGCTAGCCGAGCCTAATACAATTATGTGTGGTATAGAGCCTTAAGCCTTTGACTGTCTAGGAGGGTGAGATTATCATGCCTCTATTGGGTCCATTGTACTTCTGGTAGTTAAGATTCAATTGCTACCCAAAGAGACTTGATTTCTATTTAACCTAGAAGCACTGCCTCTAATCTGTATACTAGCAAGAAAGGAGTTTGTTATGGAGCAGCCAACACACCAAGCTCAAAGAATTCAACATGATGAAGATGAGCATGGTCAAGAAGGCAAGGATCAAGTTCAAGAGGTTTTGAGTCCAATCAGCATGCCTCAAACGACCTATAACAAGGTCTCAATCTAAGAAGCTTCAAGAAGCCTTAATCCATCATCTACAAGGCTTTGTGAACTTAGCTAGTGAAAGTTTACAAGGACACCAAAGCTTTGTGCCAAGTGCAGCTCAAGTTCAATACAACTTAATTCAAGTCCAAGTTGTTAATGGGTTTAATTATGTTAAATAAGGGCTGGACGAATTTGTTTATTTTACAAAGCCATTTGTTTTAGTTAGTTTAATTATTCTTAAAACAGGAAATATGTCAAAATTCCTATTTAAGGTTCTGATTAGGATAAATTTCCTTTTTTTGTGATTAGGGTTATTAGGTTTTCCTTACTCACTGAGGAAAACCTTGTAAAGGCTATATATATATGCCTTGGACGAATTTTATGATTCAGAATTGAAGTTTTAAAACCTAAAGGCTGTTTTGCTTTTATCTTTGTGTTCTTGTGTAGAATACATGCTTTTAAGGAACATTCAAGTAGATTGATCATCTTCTTGTGGAGTGTTTCGAAATTGGAATTTAGAAACGAGTTTTCTTTATTCTAATTCTTTGATCATCTAAGTAATCTGATTTCTAACATTCTTAGGGGTTGTTGCTGAATTGACTATTGGGGTTTTCAAGTTAATGCTTTGGGGGTTCGAATACATAAAGGGGGTTCTCAAGCTTATTCTTGGAGGTTCCGTATCATTTGGTATCAGAGCTTTGGCTCTAGATCAGGTTTTATTCTTTTATAATTTTTATTCTTAATCCTGATTTCTTATGTTTTTCTTATTCTTTTTAAAATCGTTCTTATTTATTTTTGTTCTTCATTCTTGTGTTTTGTTCTTTGTTCTTATTTGTTAGTCTTGATTTTTTTTTCCCTTTAGGTCAGTCAATTGTTTTGCATTCTGAAATTTAGATTTGTGTTCATAGTTGAAATTAAAAAAAAAAAAAATTCGTTGCAAAAAAAAAAAAAAAAAAAAAAAAAAGAGAAGAAATTTGAAAAAAAAAAAAAGCAAAAAAAAAAAAAAAAATTCGTGAAAAAAAAAGAGAGAAAGTTATTAGAAAAGGAAGAATTAAGATTCTTGAGTGATTTATATCCTAATCAGGTCTGATTTGCATTTCCTTCCATTCCTTGCTCATTAAGGAATATTGTTTGAGTTGATTAATATCCTCATCAGGTCTGATTTTGGTTTCCTTATCCTATTTGGTTTATAATTGACATATCTAAATAGATTCTTGTCATATCTTGTATTACTTGTCTATTAAGGATTTTGCATATCTTTACAATACTTGCTCATTAAGGAATATTACTTATTGAGGCAGAGATTGACTTTTCTCCTTAAAATAACTTCTAAATTCGTTTT